>CM072870.1:4032500-4190000 GCA_036937835.1 Pampus argenteus
CAGAGCTGTCACCAGTGTGTCCTTTCCACGGTAAACAAGGAGAAGAACTAAAGAGGTCCCCAGTGGACACGGAGCCTCACGCCTCATGCGAACTACTCTCATTTTCAACCTCTCCAAACTGGTTCAGACGTTAGGCGCTGAGGAAACTGTCCGATTCTCATTATGGAGAATGGAGATCGCCCAATTTCAATTGGTGTGTGATCAATCAGAGGGCTATCAACCTGTCAGTGTGGCTCCCTTTTTAGCTAAAAATATCCCCACACAAAAAAAAAAGGTCAAGTGTCTTTGATGTTTTCCCACAGACACGTGAACATAACACACACATAAGAATGCATCTGCACACGTGTATGACCACACACATAAAACAGGATATAAAAAGAGCAAGGATGCCAATAATGCAGATTGACCACTTAATCCCCACTGGTCGGTCTGTCACCTGGCAACAGGGGTGGCCAGAGATCAATACATCTATTACCTGATATAAGAGGAGAGAGAGAGAGATGCCCAAGGCCGACATGGTGTATCTCATATCAAGATAATAACCCGGGTGGCCTTCTGACAGCTGTCTGGATAGAAAATATGATGAGGGATGTAAGAGAGGGGAATGGAGGCAAAGACCGACTCAAAGACACTGTTCAGTCTGTTGCTGCTGCAAGAAGACAGACACGCAGACTGACAGAAGGCTACATAGGATGATAAATGACATAGTACACACAGAATATGGAATTTTCCAACTCGACATAATACAATACTCTCCTACTATACTTGGTTAGAAATACTGTATTTGTGTGAAGTGATCCTTTTCTATGGTGACTACACCATTGGTGACAACACACTAGCCAGCCTGGAACATGCTAACATGTATATAGCGCTGCAAAACATAACCACCATAGCCTCTTATTTATGACTCCCTGGCTCTTAGTTCCCTCTGACGTTGGCATTGTTTGCTGTATGTCAGTGGCACAAATTTGCGTGTCAGAGTTCACCAAAGTTGAATTAAACATGAAAAATGCATGTGGATTTAGAGCAAGGCGTGCAGAATGCTCAGCACACACGTATATTTCATTGTTTCCTCGTCACAGATGGGTTGCGGTGTCATGGTAGTTTTGTGTGTTTGCATTACACAGTGTGCAAACAAATATAGAGGTGTTGTTGGGTTGCAACCCCTGTGGTGTTTCTATTGCTTAAACATTGTCACGTATGAGTATTCAGTGTTGGTGATGCTGTTTGTTTAAATGTTAAGGCACTTATGTATGTATTCATGCATGTTGCAACTGCCGCAGTGTCTATAGCCTCTTTATTTCGTTTGTTGTTGGTCATTTGTGTTTAATTGAGTGTTATGGTAAGGCTATACTGAAAGACTTATTCGTGATTGGAAGTCAGGTGTATTTACAGGATACAAAGTGCCATCTATAGAAATGGAATTATTTGGTTTTGACACAGGGTCCATTACATTGTTCTGCCACAGGTACTTGAGGAATACTTGCTAATAGTTGCATGTACAGTGGGTTTGATGCCGCAACAAAACACTGGCATTAAACCTATAGACAATGGCCAGGGTGATGATGCCCACTTGATTTAGATATTAGAGACTGCTCAAGCCTCAGAATGTATTTTTATATTTACATTTTCCTAGTACTGTGTCTTTGACAGTGTAGTTGCTTTAGGGACCACGCCATGGCTAGTATGGAGAGGAGGAATGATGACAGCACTTCTGCTTTCCTTTCTCTAGTCTGTCTATCGCTGTAACCTACAGACCCTGACCCTGTCACTTGTCTACCCAGCTGCTCCTCATTTTGCAGTCAGATTCAGTGCAGATTCAGTGCATATATATATACACAATCGCTCTCCCCCTGAGTGGCAAATGCATAAGTGAACATCTGTCACTAATGCATTCATTTGGAAGAAAAGCATGAAAAACACAGCTAAAATGTTAAAGAGCTGCTGTGTAATCAACTGCATAAACAGATTCAAGAAGAAATTCAGACAGAGGTTTTACAGTCCGCTGGAGGGGAAGAGGGGAGAAGCGATCATTTCAGGTGCAGACGTGTTTCTGAATGAAACTTGTAATAAAATCATTTTATAAATATGTCAAGAGAAGTAGGTCATAATTAAATAATATAGGGTATGTGCATCCGCTGAGACTTTGTTTCGTTTAAAATTACCTTCTCTGGTGTGGTCAATGTTCACAGAATGGTACGTCATACCGAACATTGCTGATTATGATGCCCTTTACTTTTTAAGATGTGATCAACAGAAAATGAACTGACAAATATATCATAATCGATTTACTTGTTTTCAGACATTTAGACAGAAAACAATCTCTGATTCTACCTTCTCGCTTTTTACTAATACTAATGATAGAAAAGAAAGAAAAAGAGAGATCTTTCTGAATGGCTCGGCCGTCAGCAGAATTTTAACTCTTCCTTGAACATGGGTACCAGAAGCCATCAATCATATCAATGTGACTTTCCAATCAATAGAAACAGATAATCAAAACACAGCAATCCAGTAAATGTGAAAGAAGTCAAATGCTGCTTGACAGGAAATTACCTCAGTTCAGTGAGCACTCACACATCTCAAAGCACTACAGGGATGAATCACACAAAACGCTGGCAATCCGGGAAGAAGATGGAAGGACTGAAATATCAATCAACAATACTGCAATACATCCATCTATTATCTACTGATTATCTGGGTCCAGGTTATTGTAGTAGCAGGCAAAGCACCCCGGATGACCATTGCCCTTCCTACTTCTCCCAGCTTCTAGCATTTACAAGCCAGATGGAAGGGAGATGTGTTCAAGTGACCATAAGTGCTGTGTTGTCTTGTGCAATAGTTCCTGGTAGGATATCCCAAAGTGAATTGGTTCAAAGTGATGGGCCAGACTAAATATGTGATGGCCAGGGCTAATTTACACCCACACTTGCCTTTGCATAGTCTCTATGCAATCATATTTGCCTTTGTAATTCATTCCAGAATAGGGAAACCAGAGTTCCTGGAGCCTGGTTTGGCCATGCACTTAACGTATTGCCCCAAAAGACAACATGAGGTTCCCAATATGTGAACTCACTGGCCATAAGGAAGTGTTCTAAGGGCTTAGTGCTTTTCCAGACATGTGGTGAGTGAGAGCAGAGGCCTTGGCATGCTGAACTTAAGTTATGGAAATTGGCTGGCCCGAATGTTAGAGGACTAGCTCAACAGTTTGCAGAATATGCTTATTGTGTTTTTCGCTCGGATTGAGATATGAAGATTGATACCATTCATGTTTATGCTTTAGATATGGAGCCAGAGGAGGCTGTCGATTAGCTAAGCATACAGAAGAGAAGCAGGAGGAGAGCTGCATGCAAGAACTGCATGCAGCTCTGTAAAACTAAGGTTGTAAACACAGGTTTATTAAACAGTAACAGTGAGTGCAGTTACATGAAGCAAGAAATTCGAATTTCTGATCGTATCAGACTTAGTTTGGACTAAGAAGCGCTTGTAAACACCGTAGTCCGATCTACTTCGGACCATAACGGACATCTCACCAGATACCAGAACACCAGTTAATTTGTTCAGTCAGCTTTTTAGCATGATGTAAACTCAGCAATCAGATCTAAAGCAGATTTTGCATTCTTTGCATATGCAAGATTTCCCACTGGGGCTTTCATGTATTCCGTTGTTCTTTTTTATATGCATTATTAGGATGAAGAAATGCATGCATGAATGCATGAAATGTACGCAACTGTAGCAGTGTCCATCTCCTTGCTGCATGTAACCGCACTCAGTGTTGTTAGGCAGACTTTATAGTGAACCAGGCAAACAGTCTTTATGCTAAGCAAAACTGCCTCTCATTCCATAGTTAACACACAAACATGAGAGTGGTACCAATCTAATTCTTGTCCAGCATTTTGCAAAATTCTTTAAGATCAGGACAATGTGGGGATCAGTATAGTAAGTATGATCAAAATAAAGCCAATATATAATTCTACAAACACATTATTTTTTCACAAAAAAAAAAAATCCTTTCAGTTTTGAGTACCAATCATACATTGAAGAGCAATTTACAATATGCTGAAGTCCCAGTCTGTGATTATTTAACAGCACACCACGACCATTAGTCAGGCACATGTAGTCGAGTGTAGATCAGGTAAACACATATATAATAAGCTGCAAAATAAATATGAACTGGAGCTATGAAAATAATGAAATTGATGTCATAAATGTATAAACCATGCGTTCACAAGAAAAGTGAGAAAACTTCTGCTACTTCCCATGCACGTTTCCTAATGTATAAAAATCCATCTTTTGAGTCCAAAAAGTGTGATGTTGGCTAAAAAGTATAAAATATATAAAAAAAATATATATGGACATTGACATTTATTTTAAGGCTTTTTTTTTCTTTCAGTTAGTTAGTAAGTGAAGGTTATTTATATAGTACCTTTCACAGACACCAGTCACTAAGTGCTTCACAGTCATATATTACAATATAAAGATAAACAACATTGTCTTCAGGTCAGGGGTGTCAGTGGGCCAGACCGGCAAAACCATTTCATAATAACCTATAAATAAATATTCCAAATGTTTCCCTTTCTTTTAGTGTAAAAAATACATTCTGAAAAACGTTCACAGTTATAATTTACAAAGTAGATAATGAACAGCCTGAGATGTTGAGATGATGAAAAACAATAAATGCAATTTCAACAATATTATTTCTGTATTTGGACATTCACTCGGTCTACTGTTATTACACGTGCATTACAATTTAAAGATCACAGTGGCTCTGCAAAGGCACTTGTTGAGATCTAAATATATGTAACTTTCCATATATTCCCACTCCTGTGTAGTATGACACGCATCACCGCACCAACTGAAGTGGAAGCTATTAAAGGACAAGGTCAAGTTATCCCCCGCATCACAAACCTTTGGCAAATCTAAAGTTTTGGCAGTGCCTTAGCGATAGGGTTCCACCAATATTGTTTTAAGATAGAAGTCTGATACAGAGTCCTTCATGCAGCAAGGAAATTCCACCACGCTTCAGCTAAGTTTGGCAGACCGGTGCCTCTCAGGAGCAGGACTCTCAGTATCAGCAGAACGGGGGAAAAGTCAGTGGAGCAAAAATAAAGGCATTATCTGTCTGTGTGCTCCACTGACTTTTCCCTGTTCTGCTGATACACATTATTTTGTATTGAAGGTTGGTGATTGACAATATTTTGCACAATGTTCAATATTTTTTTAATATGACGACAATAAGAATAAGAACTGTATTCTGGTCAGGATGGAAAACGCCTCCAAAGCATAATTTCTACATGAAAGTAAGTTACTCATTGTTCTCAGTGGTCCTTGCAAGACTTTGTATTTTTCACCATGATGAGTCTGATAGTGGCACCAAATATTATATTCTTTGATCTCTGTAAGGTACTATGTAGATAAGCACGCTGGCTTCCCATTTACCTCTGAAGAAATACCAGCTGATCTGATTTTTCTTGGCAGTCCTGACTTGTGTTGTTACGTAAGCATGTGGGATTTACAGTTGTGTATCCAGCACGAGGCCTGCTACTCTTATTAGTACAGCATGAGTCCAGTGGATAAACCAGGAATAGCATTGCATTTTCATAAAAATTCTAACAATTTTCACCTTGTAACTATGTAACCGCTGTCTAAAGGTGTGTTCAACTTGTTTGATAAAAGGATAAACAAATACAGAGATTTTTTTGGGTGAATAAAAAAATTCTGTGTGCTTTTTTTTGTCTTCAAATTGACAATAGATTAAACCAAAAGCAGAAAACAACCTGCTTTTTCCTTGTCTGCCTAAAAATCTAAAACTAAAAGTCTTGCTGCTTAAATGTTGACGTTGCGGCGACATAACCGCACGCATGGAAACGTTTACAATTACAAAACGCAGCCTTTTCCTCATTCTCTAATGTTTAAAATAAATCATTTAAGAAAACACTAAAAACAACACATAAAGAAATCATGTTGAAAAGTCAGGATTTATCAGGAGGACAGCTGCGTTGTTCCAAGTTAAACTTAGTGACCAATTGAGAGGTCATTAGAAAGCCACTATATAAACGCCGTAGCTGTGCCAAATGATACAAAATTGCACTTCTACTTCTTGAATTGCTTCCACCATTTTTACTCCAAAATAAACTAAATGCTAGTATGCCAACCAGGCAATTTGAGGTGTGTTGGAAGCTATTTATAGTAAATTGTGGGCACGGTCAGAAGGTTTTTGCTTTTGCACACAATTTCAGGATGACTGAGTATGTATGAGTAAAAAAAACAGACATGTGGGGTTTAATAATTTTGACTGCGTAAGCATGTTTCCCATTTTGTGTGTACCAAAAAATAAAAATAAAATACATACATTTATACATTTGGACCCTAGAAGAGTGACTTCAATGTGTTCTGCAGATAAAACGGAGCGTCAACTACATGGCCTGAGTCTCTAGAAAAAATAGGTCAGAAAGGCTCGATAGAACCTGTTGTTTATGATATTATCAGTGAGAAACACTCCCTTTAAAACGTACTTTGTGCAGGCAGGCGGAATGGAAGGCAATTCGGCCAGCCAATTCATTGTCATTTTACTGGTGTCAGCACTCATGCTCACACAGACACACACACACACACACACACACACACACACACGCACACACACCCAGCCCTCTTTTTCACGTGCATTCAGTCAAACATGTTAACATTCAGATAATGGTAGACATGATTCAAGGGTAAAGAAAGATGAAAAGTGAGGAAGGGGGATAACGAGAACGGAGGGGAGAGAGGACAGGTGAGAAAGAAGACAGGAGATGCCTTTTCCATTGTGACGGAAGGGAGAGAATGAGGAAGGAATATGAATACAGAATATCAGGAAAAAAGGAGGTGAGAAAAGCAACCAGAGGTTATCAAGAAAAAAAAAAAACCTGCCACCCTGGTCACACTCTGCCTCTCTCTGTCACATTGGAGATATGCCTCATGATCACGTTCAGATTACAAATGATGACAATAACAAGGAAACAGGAAACAAATCCACTCTCTGACAGGAGCATGGAATGAGACTGGGAGCAATTAAAAGGGCATATTACCATTTAGCAGCCCGTCTATATTTAGCGTGTCGGCGATAGCAGGACTTTAACCTTGTTTAATAAAGCAGCGTGTTTTGGTCAAATCAGGTTCTTATTATGCATGCTTCCTCCAACCTGATTAATTTAGGTGCGATAATAGACAATATTAGCCTCTGATTAAAAATGTAACAATGGAAGTCACATTCTTGTTATATAAATAATCAATACTATATTAGTCGTATAGGTCAAAGCTTTGTGCCATTTTAGCGCTCGGTGCATGTATATGAGCTGTTGTACCCTGTGAACCAATTGTCTCATACCATACATACACATGATGAAATACATAGGATATTAAAACTGCATTCATTAAAAATTCACAATAATAAAAACTGTTATTTTACTAATGCATTGGTCAAATGTATTAAATAACCATTAAATTGACACGCTTTCCTCTTCATCATTTGATGAAAATATTCAACTGTAAACTGAATGTCCAGTCCCAGCTTACAATGGACTACATGAGAATATCTTTACTCGTATCCATCTCGTTACAATGTTATTTCAGTTTCTTCAGTCGTCAAATTCTTCTGCCTTTTTGCTTTAGGGGCCACAATGCTTCTGTCTTACAACAACCACTTCCTCACGATACACCTCAAAGCAAACTTATTTATGTCCATGAAGAAATTGGAGCTGTTTGCAAATAGCGGGCAGGTGCCTGTCAATTTAGAATCATTCTGATTCACTCACATACACATGGTGGTAAGAACAAAACTGGTCATGAATCTGACGGTATTTTTGTGTGCGTAAAGTAAGCACATTTCTATGCACGTATCAGTGAATGAGGTCCACAGTGCATGTAAATACTGAAAGCTGTCGAACTGCACCTGAAAGCAGCTTAAATGTCTATAGTAAGCAATGAAAGCGAGTTAGTTTGAAGAAATGAAAGCAGTTGAAAAGGCACTTCATTTTCAAATGATGGAATCAGTTGAAATTTCAGCAGGGGTTAAAGAGTTGGCAAGAAGCAACGACTACTACGACTTGAGACTGATACCTAAAATTAGAGAATCTACCTAAAATGCAATACCACTGACGGCCACTAGATGCTGGCTCTAACTCTGGAAATACTACATCTTTATATTTATATCTCTCTCTCTATATAGCAATGATTCTAAGTGTCCTGGCGGTGCTCCATTAATAAGCTATGAAGACTTACAGTAGCTTTGATATCTGCCGTGTGGATGCTAATTAACAGTCGGCTGCTCTCTCCAGTTATGTGACTTGCACTGATTCGAACTAACTATTGTTTTAATATTTCAGTAAGTTCAATGTTACTTGATTATATTGATGTTATGTGCCCGGTTAGCATAATTTAAAAGCTAAAAAGTAGCTAATTGTAGCCCAAGTGTGCAGCGCTTGTAAGCTAGCGTTAGCTTGAGTAGCGGAGAACCTGCATTCCTTATTTAGAAGGTTCTGGAACCAAACAGGAAACATGTCTGTGTAGAAGAGAATGAGGGCACCACCTGAAATCACTCCAGTGCTCCATTATTAAACATTAGTGTTAATTATAACAGCAGAGTACAAGATTGAGATAAATAGTAATGAATCATTTCAAAATGATTTGTTATTTTTTCCCTTTTTACCCTGTTGTGGTGTTTAAGACAGTTCTCATTTTTCGTCTACCCTTGGTGTTGCATACATTGAATCATTCGACTGTGTCCCGTTCTACCAACACAACACTTTCTCACAGCATTTCACACTGTGCTTGTTTATAGCAATAAAATACATGCGGCTCAGTTGATACAGACTACAGCAATCAAAAGGAACATGAACATTGTGTGGTAATACTATACAGTCAGGTTGAATAGCAACAGTTAAACACATGATAAAACACTTAAATTGTTTGGAAAAATCAATAAATGAATGAGCCTCTCTCAGTGGGATGCTAACAGCCCGAGCGCTCTAGCAGTTAGGTTATATTGCCTCAGCATGCGCATTTTATTCATGAAATGTATTATGATGCGTTTGCAATATTGTTTTTTGTGACATCTGTTTGATTTGAATTGAACTGAATCGATAATGGTGGTGTTGGAGGGGTGAAGGAGGACATAGGGCTGTGCTTTCTGGTGATAGAAGCTGCTGGTGATTTCTGGAATCCAAATTTTTGCCTAAAAAAAGTGACATATTTACACTCCTACATCCAAAACTGCTGTAGCTTTCAACCTGACTTGTTTCCTGGACACTACAGTGACTCTAAATATCGCATCTCAAGGTACAAAGTGGTATTACGAGACAGGGTGGGCCGGGGCTAGCTGGTTAGCATGCTAACTTCAGTAGATATCACTGCAACACAATACATAGCTGTCTTTGACATAATGTCAAAACAGTTGTTCCTTCACATTCTGATGATCATTTATGTTTTGAACTTAAAAACTGACTTAAAAATTCAGGCCAAGTCTTACAGCATTTATATGTTTACTGAGTGCATCATAATGAACAGTGTAATCAGCATCTTGGTAAGACTGGCTTTACTATATTTGGAGATATTTGGGGTGAATGAGTACTCCTGAGAGATGACATCCAATCTTTATGGCTGACTATAGCCATTTTTTAATAATTAGTGATGAAACAATGATGTATACAAAATCATCAATTGTCATAGGGAGTGTGACCAAGATGATGTCAGGAAATATTTAGGAATTAAACCTAATATGAAGAAAGAAAATAATTCATTTGAAATAGGCTTACGTCACCACCATATTGGTCCAGGAAACTTAACATAGACCTGACTGGTAAGATGCCTGAACCATGAAGTAAATTTTGTCATCAGAGGCTCTATGAGTTGGCTCATATTTGCTATAGGCCAACATAGTATATAAGCATTCATGCAGGGCAGCAACGGGACGCAGTGGCCAATGTGGAGTCTATGTATATACTGTATTTTGGAGAAGTTGCCACAGTTGTTTTGTGGATTCAGGCTGTCTCAGCTACTTCTGTCTCTTCATGTAATCCCAGGTTGACTCCATGATGTTGAGATCAGGCTCTCTGGGGACAAACCATCTGTTACAGGGCTCCTTGTTCTTTATGACTCTGGCTGTATGTTTGAGGTCACTGCTGCATGCTACAGAATACATTTGGCACTGATCAGACGTCTTTCTGATGGTATTACATTATGGATAAGAATCTATCTATCTATCTATCTAAGAATAAGAACATGTAAAGCGCCTAAAACCTTTGCACAGTACTGTACATACAGAGAGATATACAGATGTGTATGTATTTCTAAACAAATGTGTATATTAATCACATTGAATTAGCTAACCTGTGTAGTCTGCTGGGTATTTTTCACCTGATGTGTATGTTTAAAGTTAAGGAAAAAATGATTTTATTGGCAATATTTCTGTGTTCACTTGTACTTTGAATCAGTTGTAACCCATTTGTGGTTTCTGGGATTTAAAAAGTAGTAGCAGACACAACACTGTGGACTCAATAGATTGCTGGTAACGCACAAATACATTTGGTGCCAATCTTGTAATTACTAAACAGGCAACTATGTACGGAAATCTTGTGTGTACGTTCAGCTGGAGTTAGTTTTTTTCCTTCTGCTGTCTGCTCTGTCAGTGTGTGACAGGACTCATCCCTCAGTAGAGCTAATCAAGGGTGAACGAGAGATGAAGGGAGATGGTGAGAGAGAGAGGGGGGGATGGAGGAGGTGCTGACAGAGAGGTTTGGACAGGTGGACGGACAGACAGGCCGTGCTCTGTCAGCATTGTCTGACCTGAAGAGAAGGGACAGAAGGATGGAAGGACAGGACAAGAGAAGGAAATGAAGTGAAGGGAGAAAAGTCGAAAGATTGATCTTCCTGTTTCCCATTAGTTCACCTACAGAAACACACACGCGCTAACCATCAATCCATTTCTATTTTACTTATGCTTTTTTTCTTTTCATAATTCTCATAATTCATAATAACGGTGGTGTTTAATCGACGGTGGGGAGAGGGGTTGTTATCAGTGATGACACCACACTGTCAGAAAGGAATATCAAAAATAAATCAAATAAAGACCAGCGCGAATAAACTTTGCCACTGTGAAAATAAGAAGTCACAGCATGTCATAATAATAAAAAATAACAATAATATTGATTAATAGTACTGTTAATAATATTTATTAATAATACAAATGATAATTTAATCAAGGTTTAATGAAAAGCAGTGGGCATGCAGGCAGACTGAAGGGAGTCTAAAGAAGGTCCTGTAGGTTACCCAGTGACTCGAGAAACACACCACATGTCATGGATTATGGTTTATGTCACACACACACACACACACACGCACACGCACACACGCACACACACACACACACACACACTGAATGTGAATATTAGTGGAGAAGTCGGTGTGATTGTCAAGTAAAACTATTCTAAAGCTGATCACACAGTTCTTACTTTGCTGCCTGGCAGTGTTTTCCCAGCATCCTGTAGACCGCAGCCTGCCGCAAATGGTTCTGGAAGTGGCTTGGGTTCAGCTGGACACTCCTGGTATACAACACACACACACACACACACTGAATACTCGTCCAAAACGCATATTAATTCTATACAGTATATAATACATACTACTCATCACATTACAGACAGTGTACAGTGTGTAACAAATGAAGCCCGCTACACGTCTTAAACTAAACAGAAAGAAGGCAAAACCTGTCGTGACAGATTTCATATGTTTGATCTCAGACTAGTGGCAAATTTGAAAATGGGAAGAGCTCATCCTCTGCTGATTTTTGACCAGCTGTTATTTTTCTTCACCTTTTGATGAGATTCCAACATAGTGTATGAGGTGTGTAATGCCACCCTTTGCATGTAGATTTTCTACTGGCTGTTTCAATAGTAACAATTACTATAAAGTTGGCCATATTTATTATGCATGTCTGACTAGAGCATACTGAATTCAGGTTTTTTAATAGTTTTATATGTAATGGAGACAAACTACCAGACTGTGTTCACTGAATTACTATATACTGTGTGTATATATATGTATATATAGCTCCTTCTTATAAATACAGTAGTGATAATGGTGTTAAATAGAAACATGTTTAACCTTCATCTGAATGTTAGCAGCTGTCTGATTTCCCAGATGGCTTCACGAAGTCAAAATGTGATGTATTTTAGTTGACAGTTTTAGAAGAACAGCACACACAGACACGTCTCCTCAGCGTGATACAGCAGAGGTGAACAGGTACATAAAGAAAGCGAAAGGTGAGCTAACAAGACACAGTGAGAGCACAAAGCAAAGAACAAACAGCTAAATCGCCAGACAAGAACACTGATATCGGACCATTCTTCATATTCTTCTTTAGCACTGACATTGACTACCTGTTTTTGTGTGTTTGGCACCTATTGTATAGTTAAAGTTCGGGACGTAGTTTCTGAGGATACTGACTGTGACTGTGAGCATGCATTGTGTATGGTCCACTGGTTTATTTTTGACATAGACCAGCCTTATAACCCCATCTATTCTCTGTCTGTGCTGAAGTTTCACCATTGATCTGGCCATATGTTGGAGTTTCTCCATTGGCTGTTGCACTTTTTTTGAAGCCTTGCAGAGGAAAAACACAGCTCAACTACTCTAACTATCCTTAAACCAAAAAAAACAAACAACCAATACGAGTGACGGCAGCAGCTTCTCAAACCCTGAATCAAATTTACATGAATCAATATACATCTGTGTTTGTTATCCGCACATTTGCGTAAATTAAATTGTACTCATTAAGAAACGATCACCTTTCTTATTATGTGAGGAACAACTTATAAATTGACAGTGCAGCTATAACATATCTTATATATAATATCTTGGGATCTTATACAGTTATCCTCAATTGGAAAGTGGCCCATATTCAACCAATGAGCCTGCTTTGTTATTCTGTACACACAGTATGTTCAGGTTGTGGCTAAATATTGTGTAAACTGTGTAGTTACGCTGAGCAGCCTGCTGTCTGTTTAACTTGTGACCCATCAGTTTGGATGATAATAATAATAATAATAATAATAATAATATTATAATGCTTAAAATGTATTATTGCAGTACCACAAGACGCAGTGAAAAGTTTTAGGTGCATCAGCATTATGAGCTTGTTTAGTGTGGCCCAGCTACTCCATAGGCTTGATTTTACTGTAACTGGGTAGAGATGAGCCTCCGGAATTTGCACTCAAAATGCTGTCAAAACCTTTTATTTATAATTTCCACCACAGCCTCCATAAGTCTCAACCGGGAAAGAGACAGAAAAAGAAAGGTGCATAGAGGCCTGAGGGAGAGCGCAGAGTTAAAGCAGCTCAAAAAAATCCCACAAAACACTTAATGCAGAGTGAGAAACGAGAGACGTCAGCAGATGAGCAGCAGGAGGTAATTAGAATGGTTATACTTAGTTTCCTTTCAAATCAAACATTCCAAGATATTAACATTTAATATCCAGGAATTCACATTATAGACACGACCACTGACCGTACGGTCCAGCCATATACAAGGTTTTGACTTAGTCCTGTTTCAGTGCCAGCCATGTAGAATTGTTGCTTTGAGAGACTGGTTAAATTGTTATATTAACTTGGATAGGCGTCAACTTCTATTTTCGTCTCTGCGTTTGTATTGATCTGAGCGAATCTGAAAAGATTTACTGCACAATCTCCAACTTGTTTCCCGAGTTGATGAGACCCCTTCATTTCATTAAGCAAGAGTCGAGTATTCTTGACAAACATGATGATGATTCATGTTCCTACAGATCTGCACCCAGCTGCACTTAAATTTCACTTTCACCTCCAAAGTTTAGACGCTTGTCTTGGAGAGTTGTTTCAAACTGGTTAAAACATGACAGTTTATGTGCAATGCCGTATCTGACGAAATAATTCCTATGGTAATCGTGACAAAACAAGTTCCCTATTATAATCTTGCGTTCATAAGCCAAAAAAATTGATGATGGTGCGAGATGAATAGTCAGGGGATCACCAAGGTAATTGCAATTAATCCCTAGGCGAACAACTTAATGGTAATGTATCTAATAGTAGTTAAGTGTTCAATCCAACAGATAGATGTTAAGATTTTGATCTGTTGGTGGCGCTAGATGAAATGTCAGGGACTCATCAAACTCATTAGGAGTAATACCTGGGAACCAACACTGTCTGTATAAAATAACACCAATAATAAAATCATAATGTCTTATCTATCTATGCTAGTTTATAAGTGGCCTTGTTCACTAAATGTGGCTGGTGGGCGGGAGAGTTTTGTGACCAAATTAAACATGTCCACATACATTATCATTGTTCTTTCAGCTTCGTTTAAGCAACTACACCAACGCAAAGATGTATGTGCAGAATTTGTGTTCACGTTTATCTGCTGAAGGAAAGTATCAACAGTTGTATTTTTTAGTATAGGGTGTTGCACAACAATGATAAAGTTAAATTACATATACACACACGGCCAAGTGATATTTAAGTTTTTTGCAGAAGGGGGAGAATAAAATCTTAAAATAACCATTTTCCAAAAATTGACAATTTTCTGGCTGCTGTGCAATGTCAACTTTTGACAGAATGAGCAGGAAATGACATGAGGAAAAACAAGAGGAGGAAGAAAGGAATGTCGCCTTGCAAAAAGCAGCGGCAACAACAACAATGAAAGCGCGGTGGCATGCACAACAACCTGCAGACATGAAACGGAACCAACAGCTGAAACCAGGCTGAGGAAGCTGCGAAGAGAGGAAAACGACCAAGAACAAGGCAACCGCAACAAAGTATTGTCATCCCTAACAACCGCACCTCAAACATGGACAGCGTTCCGCTATATCGTCCTTTCTACTCTTCCCACACCTCTCTGCTGCTATCACACACTGTCCCTGTCAGAATGGTGAGGGAACAAAGCTGTTGTTGTATTGTAAATGTTGCACGTACGTAACGCGACACTTGAGTTTATCTAACATGATCATTTCACACATCATCATCACACATCATCTGTCCAATCGAACTGAACTCTGCAAATTGGTTAGATTAGAAATGAATTGTAATGACTGATTTTGGTATCCAAACAGTAACCAAAGGTGATTATAGGCGTTCTTTACAGGACTCACGGGGAGTCACATTAAAATGCTAAGCAAGGCAAATAAAAATAAAAAGTTGAGTAAGATGTCCCTTGAAAATATTGAGGTCAAGATAAATATTGTTAATACATCTGTATTCTTCATTACTTTCCTTCCTCTCTATTTCATTTTAAAATCTGAGTATGGCAGTTTGAATGGACCACATGTGCATATTTATGACTTTTTTCATGAATATGTACCTGTCGTGACCTCATGACAGCCTCAGCAGGGGTGGCGTGGGTGGCGTGGGTGGGGTGTTCTCCAGTGTTGTTGTGATTGTGTGGGATGTGTTTTTTTTTTTTTTTTTTGCAGGTCAAACTGGGGCCCTTGCAAACAGGGGCCCTGCGGAGGTTGAGGTCAGCACTGCTAGAAGCTGATTATCCCTCCTCGCTAATGAGGCAATGATGAAGTAATACAAGATAGATAGATAGATAGATAGATAGATAGATAGATAGATAGATAGATAGATAGATAGATAGATAGATAGATAGATAGATAGATAGATAGATAGATAGATAGATAGATAGATAGAAAGCCTGTAGATTGAAGTTGAGGGTAAAGGGAGGCTGATGCATTTGCAGATTTGACCCTCAGCATGAACACGACTTGAGCTCGTTTTGAAATCCATCCACTCGACACACCCTGACACACGAGCCTGAGACTTCCATGGCTTTCGATTGGTGCTAGAGGGCAATTGTATGTATGTATGTGTGTGTGTGTGTGTGTGTGTGTGTGTGTGTGTGGAGTGTGAGACAGCTTTCAATATTGTTTGTATAAAATATATTTCCTATGGGGTAGATTCAGCCGTCTTTGGATTCCAGCGGAGAAGCAAACACATGGAGCATTATGGAAATGTAAGTCAGCAATAATAGTGTTCCTTCATCAAAAAGCCTCTGAGCTATCATAACAAACCCACAACCAAAGCTCCGCTCTGTCTGTCAACTGAATGCTAACTGTGGCTGCACGCATCACGTCCCTTCTGATGTGCTGGAGGTTGAAATGCTCTGCTCATGGGCACAGTGGCAGCTCACAGGTAAACTCTAGATGTTCACTTCTCAAGCTACATTCACAAGCAGGATGTCTATTGTTTATTGAAAAAAAAGAGCAATGAATCAGAGTGATCGGACCATATGCATGAAGTAGATTTGGTTTTCCTCATGTGACATTACAGTAACAGATTAATATGTGCAAAATAATATTCTGTTGGAACAGAAAATGAGATTTAAAAGGCAAGTAAAATATTTTGCAGATAGCACCGTGTGCTTGTAGCAGCTTTGCTCACTGCTGGACTAAGAATGAACAATGTTGGGGGAAAAAAAGACACAAGTGCCTGTTTGTCGTCTCATACTTGACATAAGAGCTGCTTCAGAAAACCTTCTATCTAAACTTTGCTGTATTGTACACACGATGGCTTCAGTTCTTTGTCATTTGCACTGCTTAACGCTGATAGAGATGGTAAGAGCCACATGAAGTGGAAATGAGAGATAAGTGGATGAGAGTGGAGGAGGATGTTTAGGAGGATGGAGAGGGCAGGACAACATAGAACAGATGTTTGAGTAAAGAGAGAAGAGGATGATAAGAGACTGCAAGAAGAGAGGATAACAGATGAAGACGATGAGGAAGTAGACGGTGGAGAGAAGGAGAAACGAAAGAAAAAAATTACCGTAAGCTTCAGAAGTCAATTGAGACAGAGGAAGAGTTAACAGACGGGAGATATGAGGAGTACTCTATCTGCTAGACAAGGTCAAGAAAACAATGTGAACTAACCAGCCACAACAGACACTTTCTTTCTATTTCTAGTTAGACTCTGCTTCACGCTCCCAGTGGGAGCTGCCCAGTACAACCACAGAGCTGCACCGCTGCCTTCCTGAAGGCACTTTAACAGTAGCTGCTCAGGGAATGATGAGTTATTCCACGACTTTTATTTCACAATCCCAGTTTTCTCCATATACATACATATACAGTCATGTGACAAATTAAAGAAAATATCTGAATAAATGAATGAATGAATGAATGGGGAAACAGGATGGATCAGCAAATGAATCAAATCTCAACCAATCACAGCTAAGTACAAAAAACAGAAAAAAGTCTGGAGCCTGCAGTTATGATAAGCTGTATGTTACAATCTATAAAGATGATCAAAAGTTGTGCCTGGTGATCTATTTGCTATAGTCAATATCCTGCCTGCAGTTAGTAACGTTAAAGGTTCAGGTTCGAGTATTAAAGTTCGCAATCTAGTACACAAGTGTGTTTTTTCCACCAAGCGAGCAATATACCACCGTGTACGTTTTACCTTGACAGTGGCACAAATAATACATTAACTAGAGACAACAGAAGAATTTAAGTCAATATGGAACGGTAATGTAACAAGCTATAAACCAACCTGTCGTAGCGAGTTTCACGCGAGGGGAAAACGTGTCAGTCAGTAACAGCCTCTATTGCCCAAAGCAAGATAAACATTGAAGTGAGTTTTTAATACAGAACAGAAGTCATGTACGCAGGAGAAGAAGAGGCTTTTTAAAGCTGCGGCTATTTCCTAAAGCAGTATGTACCAGTACAGACATGGTATGCTCACAATAGAACTGGTACAAACTCATTGTTATATGACACTGTAAAGTTTCTGATCTTGTTCATCATGTGACCCAATCGGTCTGGCTCTGCTGTCTTAGCCCTTTGGATGTGTTTGCCTGATCTTGCCCTTACACCAAGAACAGATTATTTTTACCTCTCCTCCAGCACAGTCTGCACCTGAATCTTCTCATCTCATCTGAAAACTTTCTGAGCCACAGAGGTGTTACAGTTTCTCATCTTTTTTTCTTTTTCTTCTATACTTGTTTTCTCATTTCCGCTTTTGTTTTGCACCCTTTTACATCAATAATTAGAGTAATAATCTTTACCCCAATGTAAAGATCTATGTATGATGCATTAATGCAACGTTCTTCTTGAATATTCAAATTCAGAGCTTTCCAATTATGTCTGCTTGTAAAACCGAGCATGGCCAAACTCTGCTGCATATATGAGAAGCTCTTCAGAGCAAACAGCACTCAGTGAAATGACACTGAGCAGCTGGAGCCGATGCTTCTGAGCTTAACCCCACACAAACACGACCATTTGGCACGAGAGCCGCAGAGTTGTCTCATTCATCAAGGAGAAAAAAAAACAAAAAAAACTTGATAACCACTTGAAAGATGGCTTCACCAGACAACGGAGAGAGATGGAAGTAAATCTTACAACAAACTGCTCAGTTGTCTGTTCTTTAACACAGGAATCCAACCAGCAGAGCTTCTACAGATACATCCTGTGTATACAGTGCTGTGACAGATATAACATAGACTGCATGTGGAGAGGAGCATTCATTCCATTCATGGTCTATTCAGACCAGCACAACATTTAGCAGCTAAAGAGACGCTCGCTCTTCCCAACACAAATGATTTCTGTGTCAGCTTTAAACCGAACACTGTTGAAAACAGACTTTGACTTACATTCATTTCATGGAGACTTATACTTATTCTACCTTAACTTTAAACCTCTTTTTACTTAAAGGGACTTTTTCTTTTTTGTCCCCACAACATGTGTAAACACATTTACGTCCCCACAATGTGAGGAATACCTGGACCACACACACACACACACATACTGTGAAACTCACAGACACAAGGTCACATCAAAACCTACCCCCAGGAAAAATGTAATAGAGTAATGTCAGCAGTGGAGCCTCCTTCCTACTATTATATTACCCCCTTTCACAAATGCAGTTTAACCTGAATTCTGCAGGAAGTCTCCAGTGTCGGGGTGATGTGTGAGCCTGCATACAGAGTTGTAATTCTACAAAAATCTGTCCTGTATATATGCTGAATCTTCCTCCCTCAAACCACGGTGAAACCCGGGTGGAATCTGCCTTTGAAAGATGTTACTAAAAGTGAAAGATTCATGGGTCAAGCAGGCAAAAAGTAGTTGAAAGTCTTCCTTTCATGTAAAGCAAGTGAAGCAATCACAGGAGACACCAAAACTAGCCTGTTTGACTCTGCAACCTGCTCATTGCTGCTGATGTTTGGAGCCGGAGAGTAAAATGTGAGGGAGTGAATTCTTACTTTCACTAATATCAGGATGGAAAGTTAGCTTCAGGTCAGCTGAGTGAATGTGCACGATAATAATTGGAGGAAGAAGGTCAATGGGTTGTTCTGGATCGGTTGTACTGATGTGATTTTTCCAAAACAATGACTGTACCGTATGTGTGTGAGCGCTCTACATAGATATCAGCAGATAGTACGCTGACTAAAATACTTTTAGTCACGGAAAATCTGTCAAGTAAAAGTACAATTTAATCCCATAAATAATGACTCAAGTAAAGGTGAAACCGGCCAAGCAAAAAAAAAAAAAATCTTGGTTAATAAATGTGTATATATATATATATATATATATATATATATATATATATATATATATATATATATATATACTCACTCACACACACACACACACACACACACACACACACACACATCTCCTTCTCTTTCTTCATTCCCCTATCTCTCCTAGAAACTACCAAATGAAATGACCCTGATGTTAACTCTAAAGCACAGCGATTTAAAAGCCCACTAGACCGCTCGCTTCAAGATGAGTTAATGTCATTATCATAATATCAAAAGGTTAACATTACTAATGAAATAATGTGTCTTTTATCAAAAGACAGGTGGTGCCTGTTTTTCTTGCAGGCAGCTGTAACTTGGGATCTGCAGTAGTGAGCCGCTGTTTGCAAAACTATAATCAAGCCAGCCACCTTTTAAATTCATTTGCTGCTACTAAAGGGAAAGCACAACTACTACTACTACTCAATCCCTCTGTGTGGAGTACACTTGTTATAATGAAGGTATAAATGGCAAATGTAGTCAAGTTAAAAGTAGGTGATTGGCTTAAAAATATACTTGAGTAAAGTTAATAACTAAAAAAAAGGAGCATGAAACGTGCTCGTTTCCTACTGTTACCATCATATGTACTCTGATAGGTATCTCCAAAACTGACTGTTCACCAACACTGTCCAACACTTCAGCTCATACTGCCTAAAACTAATGACCACATACCTGCCAGAGTCAGCGGTATTTTGCAACTAGACACTGTCCTCCCTGATGCCTGCTTTGTCTGGCTGAAGACACCAATCTTCACTTAGTGCATTGATAACGAGGCAGTCAACTTCCAACGTAGTTAGCTGCCTAAATGAATCATGAATGTGTTAAGAGAGCTTAAGAAACGGCATCCTGGTGTCCTCTGCAAAAAAGAATCCCATAGGGCCCAAAATGTATTTTCTCCATAGACATAAAAGACACATAAAACTGCAGACATGATCCAATTCTATTTGTAACACTAATGTGCATGTGCAGTGAGCCACACAACATGGGAGGAAGCTTGTTTATCTTATGTGCCAGGCTTAAGCACCTTTTTCAACTTGTTCTTATAATATATTCATACACAACTGTACAGTTTGTTGCATACATAACAAGTCATGATGCTGCAAATGTGTGCGATCAGTGTGATCTACTACCTGCTCCCTGTAACAACTTCTGTGTGGACTGAAAATAATGTTGCTCGCTCCTGATTGGTTCATCATCGAACTTCCACAAAAATGATTTTATGTTAATGATTTCAAGAAAAAATGCGTGACGTCAAACGAAAGGGGCCATTTAGTCTGATTATCAACATGTGTGCAGGGCCAAATCCACTGTATGTCTAATGTGTGTCTACACTGTGTCTACACGGGCAGCATAGTGAAAGCAGAGGACCAGTACTGCAGCAGCAGTCTTGTCTTGTCTGAGGGTGTGAACTCCATAACCATGGGAATCTTTCACATCCATCTCACATTACATGAAGTCCAGCTGATGCAGTTTGGAACATACACAACATAGATTTTTTTTTTTTTTCTGGCATCATGCTCAGGCCAAACGTTTCTCTTTTTGCCCAACTGGTGTTCAGGATTTAAGTAAAGTGAGGTTGCTGCCTCTTCATTTTTCCTTCATCCAACAGTTTTGTTTTCCAGTGTGTAATGAGAATTATCTCTTCACAGCGCTGTGGCTGTAATCTCCAATTCTTGTTATTTTGTTATTTTCCTCTTATTGTAGCCCCCTTAGGACAATAAATTACATTTCTATAAATAATAATAATAAATGCCCTACATTTTGTCCAATTAAAATTCAGTTAAGTTGACGGAAGAATCAACACGGGCAAACAAACAACAAGGCAAAGACATAACCAGTTCACTTCTTGTGAATTCAGGGGTAAGAGGAAAACAACAAAACAAAACAAAACTGGATTAAAATTGTTGAATGTATTTGTTTGGGATGAATAATGAGACAAATTACCATCTGGCCAGATAGATTTTCATTATGTGTATTTCTCCAGCTACACAGGGAGAATTTAAGTGTAACTAATCGGGATGTGCTTTGTGTTTTTCAAAGGGAGTTACAGTGAACCAGATGTGTTGCTCAGTGACACTTTGTCAGGCTAATGTGTGTGTGTGTGTGTGTGTGTCTCCTGACCTGTGCGCATGTTTGAGGGCTTGCTGGGGCTTCTTCATCCTCAGGTAGCAGAGCACCAGCCTCGCCTGGATGTAGCTGATGGTGAGGTTGATGTCCTCGGGGTCTGCGCACTGCATGTCGTCCAACACGTGGCCTTTAGAGGTGAGCTAGAGAGAGGAAGAGGCTGACTTTTACAAAAAGGATTCAATATTTGACATGCGCAGACGATGAGGAACATGTGATGTGGGAAGATGTGAGACGAGCCTGAATGTTTGAGTCAGTTATTACAGAAACAACATGAGATCTAATGATCGGTTTGGCTCAACCTTCCTGCAGCATATTAATGAAACAGAAACAATGGCTGAGTTTAGGTTGTCAGCGATGGTGCTGAATGAGAACATTTTGTTTCGTCTTTCAGTCTGAGACTTTTGCTAAATGGACATTGCACATCACTCCAATTACTGCCAATCTGTTTATAAGGCAAAAAAAAAGAAGTTTTATACTTGCAGATGCATATACATAATATGTTATATATTGAATGTGTCTGGCCACTCTTGGCGCGTTACGCCTGCTCAGGTTTTGGCCATAAGCCACATCCTCTTGGGTGCAGTCATATTTTGCAGCAATATGTTCTCATCTGTTTCAGTATGGGGTATAAAACATCAGATAAGGCACAATAGTTTTCAGCACCGGGTTAAAGGGGGAAAGGGAGCAATGAGCAGCGGACAGCAACCTGTAAATTGTGATGTTGCTTTTTCTTTCCCTTGGCTAGAGGTGCATGAATAAAAACTCAACAAAAATAACAATAAATCAACAATATTAGTAGTTTTAGAGAGGTTCTAAGGGAGTGTGTATGGGTGTGCTTTTCAGGCTGTACCTGCAGGGCAGTGTTGAGTGAGCCAACAGCCAGTGTGTATGCCTTCATGCTGCAGTAAAATTCGGCGTCTTGCAACAATGCAAACAGCCCTTTGTCAATTGGAGGCAGAAAGCTCAGATTAGGTCCATGCCTTTGATCCCTTGATTTATGGGTCTGACTCACTGACAGGGAGGAAGAAGAAGAAGAAGAAGAAGCAGTGTGGGAGGCTGGGAGAGAGCAGTAGGATGAAAAGGAGTGCAAGGACTTGCTGAAGGCAGGTAGCATCTCCATCCCGAAGGCCAAACTGTTTTCCACGTTCAGGAGTCTCCTCATGGAGATCCACTGGCGAGGAGGGGAGGTGAGTTCACTCCTCCCGGGCTCAGTTTGGTTCCCTCCTTTGTCATCCTCTGTAGGATCTTTCTGTTTTCTCTTTACATCCTTTCTTTCTTGGATGGCGTGAGTCTGACTCCTCAACATTCTAACCTCTCGCACCGTGCTGTCAGTCTCGGCAGAAATGGCGGGCGTTGCTCGGCAGGACTCGTCCCTGGGATCCGTCTCTGCATCTGCTGTCCTCTTGCGGCATCTCATTTTCTGGTCAACTTCTGGGTTGGTGTTTTCAGTGCTTCTGTCCATGATAGAAGCAGCATTATCATTCAGTCAGATCAAATGAGCTGACAACAGCTTGCACGGCTTTTACAGAGTTGGTCATAACCCACTTTCACATAGTCATTTGATCCATTGTTAATACAGAAATATGAATTAGTGCGGCTTTAATACTTGTAATTTGAGCTGTTATGGTGTGGTCATGCTGGGCCAACTGATAATGTGATAAGTCTCGGTAATTACATAATAATTTAATATTGATTCATTACGATTTCTGTATGGTTAAAAATTAAAAAAAAATTTTTTTTAAATCAATTGTTACAAGGCCCGGAGTGGGCCAACTGAGTTGATGAACAGATATTAAAGGAAATTCCAGTGAGAGGACATAAAAAAAGCAAGTCGAAGTTGTCCTTGATTTTGTAGTGAAATTCACTCATCCGTCAGCTAGTTACGTCTGAAGTGCTTTTAACAGCTGTTATCCCTCCATCAGTTAAACTGCACTTCATCCCCTGAAACCTTTAACTACAGTACTACCACATTCACACATTCATTCTGAGTAAATTTAAAAAAAACAAAGGACCATCTATTGGACAGTGACACAACAGATATGTTTTGTCCTTAAGTTATCATAAAACATATACTCACTTCTGCTTTTGCTTGAGACAATTTGAAAAATATAATTTGGCTGCAAACTTATTTGTAGAAAAACATTCCAAAGTTCATCTTGTTCTTTTCAACAATGCCTTCGAGTTCTCCTGGAAATGTCATCATCAATATATTACATAATACTCCACGCTTTTCTCTTGATTACATTTTTTATAATTTTTTTTTATTATTATTTTTTTAATCTTTGGACTCATTTTAAATGGCTGGGATTTATGAGAAAAACAACCAACTGAATATTTAAACATACATAATATCAGTTTATTCTAAGTTGTTGGTTTATCAGTGTTGAAGACACTATTCTCCTTATATGGTATTCATTTATAGTACTGTAGTGTTTTATTGCTGCATCAACAGAACCAGCATCAATATAACAAATCCCTCAGTCTCATCGGTGGGAATAATAGAATCTCATGATTCAGTTTGATTTTGATTCTTTCTTTCTTTCTTTCTTTCTTTCTTTCTTTCTTTCTTTCTTTCTTTCTTTCTTTCTTTCTTTCTTTCTTTCTTTCTTTCTTATGAGACGCAAAGAAACCATACGAGGAGAGAGGACATATGTTTTTAGAGAAAAGGGACGTCATTTCCTCTGAAGCATCATGTGAAGCGATGTCTGTTTCTGATCACAGCTGGATCAGCTGTAGCGACTTGTGATTGAATTCATGTTTGCACACATACACTGAGCACAGTCATCACCGCCTGCTACCTGTTTGTGTCCTGCCCAGACACACATGAACCATTTCTACGAGCAGAATACATTTATATTATTTATTTATTGTTTGCGTCTGTATGTATTGATATTTTGATAGCAAATTCATTATTTAATATCTCCGAATATGATTATCCTCTTTTGAACATTGAGAATTATTTTGCCAGGCTAAACGTTTTAGGTAAAAGTTAAATTGTTTAACTCATATCGAGCTCAGCGCTCAGGGATTTTCTGCCTCACATGTGACTGAATGGAAATGACAATAAATTATGCAAAACATAAATGTGTTTACAAAGCATTTGTTGCTCACAGACGAACTCTGTCTGACTTTAATAACACATCATGAAAAGGAAAAAAAAACACGTTTATGGTTATGCTTTTTGTTGATCAGACCTATGGTTAACACTACTGCTAATAGCTAATTCAGCATTCTTCTAAACTTCAACTTTACATCCCCACAAAGCATTATGGGAACTGTAGTTTCAAAACTGTAAGCCACGATTACCCTGACCCAAATCCAAATAAGACCAGGAGCAAAGAATAGTAATGGGAGTGACTATTAATATGAACTTTTTTCATGTCACACTATCAATATTTCTTAAATGACAGTGAGAATAGTGTCATCGAGCTTGCCAGGCCTTTATTGTCAGAGCTGAAAGTACATAATTATGTTTGAGAGAACTGTCTAATGCATGAATGTGCAAAAGTTAGTGTGTATATATATATTCTAGCTAGACAGGCAGGGGTTCTTTACGTTAATGGCAGAAATCCAACTTCATATTTGCATGTCTCTGCCACTCTGTTATTTAGTGTGCTCCACTAATCTTTAATGGCCTAACAGCCTCTGTAATAGCAACAGAGTGGAAGATGGCCAGGTGGGAAGGCAGCAGCTTCCTGTTTATACAGAACACAGCATAATGAGGCCCACGCAGGCGACCGCAGAGACCGTACACCTCAGCAACAGCTTGGCGACAGATGTTGAGCATGCTCTCTGAGGGTAGCCTCGGCCCGCAGGTGTGGGGGAATGGAAGGAATGATGAATGGATGATTGAGACTGAGGTAAAACGAGGCGAAAGACTGTCGTGTTTTGATGGCTGGTTGGGACAGGTGAAGGTGACGGAGGAGAGGTGTCAAGCTGAAGACCTTCACATACCTATTAAGATGGAGTGTGCATCTAAAATACACAAAAGGAAAACAACTTGAGCCAATGAGAAACTTGGATACTAACAGACTGAGATACCTTGCAGTGTGAGTCCACGTCATTTGGTGTGTTTCACGATGGAAACTATGAGAAATACACCCAGTTGTTCTGTAATATAAAAACCCGGCGATAAATCCGACTTTCATCAAGGTTCTAATGTTCAGTTTCTGTTGAAATGGTTTTACTGCGGCGTTGACTCAACTTAATGCTTTATTCAGAGGCTGTAGTTTGTGTTGCTGTTCAATTGTATTTGGTTATATACTCACGGGGTGTGTTTTTCCTACACAGTGGATATAAATGGCACGGATGAAAGGTTAGAAACATTTGTCAGTATAATAATGATACAATTCAACAAGCAACACAAACTACAGCCTCCAAAATGACTATAAAGTTGAATGAACACCTTTACAAAACAATTTCAACAAGAGCTGAACATTATCTTAGTATGGTATGATTGCAGGACAGTTGTATTGGACTGCATGAGTTTTAGCTCAGTGTACCGATACGGCGTGTGCATTAGACAGCAGGGTGAATTACTGCTGAAGACTTCTTCCATCCTTACGTCCCTAACCTGGACAGTCCTCCACTCTGGCTGTGCCTTGAGATTCTATCCATGAAAATCACAAGAAACAATTCAACTCCCACTGAGATCCAGTCTGACTTACCGCTGAGCATGTGGGCACAGCTGTCACTGCGGTTATATAAGGACCGAATGGCTCGCAGCAAAGGTTAACAAAGTTAACAAAGTCCAGATTACACTGAATTAATAATAAAGGTTTCATGTAGCTTCTGAGCTTTCACAGATTTAACTAAGTTTTCTTTCTAAAGTCAAACAACTTCTGATTATTTATGGCAAATAATATATGTTGTTGTTATGTGTGACATCTGTGATAATTCTTCATAGAGGCATCAAAAATTCAACGGCAGAAAGAATAATAATAATAATAAAAAGACATTGGTTATTTAGACAGCCTCATTAGTGAGACAATCCAGTCTCCAGTCAGTATTTAAAAATATTATTCAATTAATTTTCTATAATTATATATTTTTTTTTTCTTTCCCTTTTCTTTTTTTTTTTTTTACTTTAGAATAATACTGACAATCGGAAAAGTAAATCTGACATATACCAACCCATCATGTATTACGCAGCCATTAGCACAGAACAACATCTCTTAATCTTCTCCTTTACCTTCTTTCTCCCCATTTCTCATTTCATCTCGTCCCCATTCCAGTTTGATCACTTTGTCACTATCATTTTTTCAAGTGTGAGCTCTCAGTAGAGCATACTATAGAAAAACTACATAAATTACATAGTTATTCTATAGTAGAAAAACTACATAAATTACATAGTTATCCTATAGTAGAAAAACTACATAGTTATTCTATAGTAGAAAAACTACATAGTTTCTCTATAGTAGAAAAACTACATAGTTTTTCTATAGTAGAAAAACTACATAGTTCCTCTATAGTAGAAAAACTACATAGTTTCTCTATAGTAGAAAAACTACATAGTTTTTCTATAGTAGAAAAACTACATAGTTCCTCTATAGTAGAAAAACTACATAGTTCCTCTATAGTAGAAAAACTACATAATTCTTCTATAGTAGAAAAACTACATAATTCTTCTATAGTAGAAAAACTACATAGTTCTTCTATAGTAGAAAAACTACATAGTTCTTCTATAGTAGAAAAACTACATAATTCTTCTATAGTAGAAAAACTACATAGTTCCTCTATAGTAGAAAAACTACATAATTCTTCTATAGTAGAAAAACTACATAGCTCTTCTATAGTAGAAAAACTACATAGTTTTTCCATAGTAGAACAACTGTGTAACACAGTAGATGTGGTGATGGAGGACAATGGTTCATTTTGAGCCTAAAAGCCTGCTGTTGAGTATAAATCTTCTAGTGCTTTTGGTGCTGATATATGCATCCCTGAGTGGCAGTTACTTGGAAATAGCAATATTTGTCTTTGTCTTTGAGGGTGTGTGATTGTGTGTATTTTAAGGGTGAGAGATTGTGTGTGTGTGTGTGTGTCTGCTGTCTTTCTTTAGACTATTGAGTGACATTATTTTTTTTTGCAGACAATGGTTCGCTGACACAAGAGTAAGAGACAGAGACACAAAAGGGAGCGAGAGATGGAGAGACACATACAAAGATAGTTACTATTTCCAGCTTATGTCAAGTGATTTTCCTTCACGTTTACCCCAATCTTCTTCCCATTTCACTCAATGCCATTTCCTACTATGCGCCTCAATCCAGCGGTTAGCTGGTTTGATTTTGTGGTAGCTGTTGACCACAACATTTTTCAACAACTTTAATCATCCTTCAGTTGCCAAAATGATCAAGATTTTGGGACTGTTCATTAAACAACATGTGCATCAGTAGTATCTCAGGTTAGTAGTGTATGAATACAATATGAAGGGGACAGGGTTGAACGATCTGATACAACCTGTGCAGCTACATTCACACGTTTTCATGGATGTATTTCATTAGCTAGCTAGCTATGCAGGGACATAAGTCTCCTTTTCCATTAGTTGCACAACTATTTGTTATTTTTCTTGTTTACAACCAAGTGCAACACTATGACTGTCTCCCAGTAGAAACTGCATTACAATGTGCAGAGTTAACCCCTTATTTAAACGATTTTCAAGTGTAGCGTGTCTTTATAATGTCTGGATTTTATTATTATTATTTTTTTTCCTCTCACATACCCTATCCTTAAATCACCTGGATAACAATGTTGTGCAAATTTTACCTAAACTATGCATATAGATTGTGCAGTCAGTGATTGTTCGTACCCAAATCATTTTATTCTTTCATCGCTTTACTAAAAAATTGTTGAGGGGATGTAAAGTGAGCTCTTTTGTCATTTCAGATATTTTAAACAATACCTTGTCAGGAGATTAACTCACACATTCTAATTTTATACATAATAATTCACAGAAACTAAATTTGGATGCAAGCAGTTCGTGATAGAGAGACTGTCAATGTGTTAGTGCGCATGGGTGAATTTGTGTGTGTGTGTGTGTGTGTGTGACTGAGAGAAAGCTGTATTTAGCAGCACAAAACACAGGAAGCCTTCATAACAGGCAGGAACAGAGAGACAAGCAACGAAGGAGAGAGTGTGAAAGTGCGAAGGCGGGGAGGGAGGGAGTGAGGGAGGGAGAGAGGGAGGGAGGGGGGGGGGTAGAAGGCAGGCGACAAGGAGTCAAAAAAGTTAAACTTGAACAGAGAGAAAAAGAGAGAGAGAGCTAGTGGCAGGGCAGTGGACGATGTTAGTAGGCGGAAACACTCACACAGCTGTATGTCACAGCTTGCCGTTGTTTCTCTGTTGCATATAAATAGCTTTTTATATTTGTTTCATACATTTGGTTTGCCTCTTGTTGTAGCCGCAGGGTAGGTGGGTAGCACTGGCCTAAGCTCTGCGTGTGTGTGTGTGTGTGTCTTGTTTTCCTATTCTTATGCAAACCAATTTAATTTTTTAGACGTTAGAAGCAAATTTATCTTCTCCAGTACATCCTCAAGGGGTAGTACAGGTTTAGGACTTGGATTTATGTGAGGTTTACCATAAACCCAGGTAGCCAAAATAGCATCGCCCAACAGTTAGCTGCCAGACTGATTAAAAGGCTACTTCAGGAAGTACTGAAAGATCCTCTCAACACCGTACTGAACTTGGAGGACTCACATTTAAAGGACAGGTTCACTTTTTTTTTCAAGCGTGTGTGAAACGGTGAAAGATGTCTTCCTCGCTGTAATCATTGTGCTTTCAATGTAAGTGATGGGGGTGCACATTCAGTCATGTTGTGGTCATATCAAGTGTATATCTGACATATTTACAGTCTTTGTAGCATCACATTTCCCTCTTTGTGTTTCCCTGTTGAGCTGTTGTGAAAGCGTAATGAGGATAAGAGGAACTTTGGCACTAAAAAGACTAACGTTGAAGATATTTACTTGATCTGACTCATTTCTAATTTTAATTGTATGATTTGATCAAAGCTTCATATACGATTCAGATTGACTTTTAAATACATCTTTAAACATAAGAAGGACTGCTGCATGAATCTCTATAATAACGTACCTGCATACGAATGCAGAATCTGTAGGCAACGGGACAAGATTTTGGTTTCCATTTATAGTCCATTTGTAGTCCGAGTAGTATTGACCAATCACGCTTAAGTGGGCTTTGGTTGCATGCCAGTAAATAGTCTGTGTGCAGAGCGAAGGAGACAGAACACATTGTCCGAAATGCTAAATCGTTATCAGACAGACAGTCGATGGGTTCTGAGATTGCTGCTGCACCAGTATCACTTTAGTCCTTAATGCCATAAAACACGATTTCTTTTTTATAACATTTCCAGATTGTTTTTGGGGAATCCTGTTTCCTCCCTCGGTTTTGCATCCGCCGGGCACCATGCCATTCTTGCCGACGTGCACCTGATGGGGTCACAAGATAATTAAAGATGCTACGTTCAGTTATGTTTACATTCAGTGTTACTCAACAACACACACTGTGTGTATCCGTGAGGTCTCGCAAAAGTTGCTAAATGCAAAGTGGATTCTTTAAAAGTAATTCAAATGCTGTTAATTGATCTCAAGACGTGAACTTGACACACCGGAATCAGCCTAATGCCACCTTCATGTCATGTCAGATTTATCAAAATGATGAGTTTCACAAGTCTTCACATGACCAACTCTGTAAACATGCAACTAAATTGTGAAAGCTTTCAAGGGGAGTCTTTCCCATCGCTACCATCCATCCTATATGATATGAATGCAGCATGAATACAAGGTGATGAAAGTAAGGGGGCTGAAACAGGACAAAACTGGCCCATGTCCCATCATCCCAAATTGATCCAAGCCTGTGCCCCTAAACCCTAGCCAGATCTAGCAGCCAGTGCTGGCTCACATTTAGTCCTCTGGTGCCAGAGCACAGCTGACCGTGCTGGAACAATCAGCCCAACCCAGCTGGCTGCGACGGTTTAGGGGTTCAAGACAAATATTATCAAATATTATGTACGCCGTGAAGCAAAAAGGGGCATTAAATGATGCTCTCTTTGAAATGCTTATCTTGTCTATATACCGGTATACTGATGTGGAGAGACAGATGTGAATAACTTTCTCTATTTCTGGCTCCATCTTTGTTGTTTTGGATTATGTGAGAGTAAATCACTGGTGTTTTAACAAGGAGATTTGTCTGCTGTTTATGTTTTAGTCACTTTGGGAGGGGAGAGAGTGAGAAGAATGCAGGCAAATAGAGAGAGAGAGAGAGTTCTCATTGCCAAGAGAGTGCTGTTGTTATAGCTAAGTAGCATACTTGAAGTTGCATAAAAAGTAGGGCTTTAGAGAGCTGAAGGCCTTTTTTATTTTCACTACATCTCTCTTCGCCTATCGCTCCATCAGCGGTAATGAGAAGCGCATATCTATGTGCAAACCATATGTCATTCGTCAGGAGGGTGAGAGACAAAGATGGATAAGAGAGAGAGACATTGTGTAACTAATATCTAGAAATGAGATGGCATGTAGCCTCTTAAACTGTCTCCTCTGCGTTTGATTGGTGTTTTGCACAAACTAAACTCAACGCTGCCAAGTTGATGTTGTCAATTTCAAACTTGGCTTGAGACTCGGTTCACATTAACATTAAATATGGTTGCTACAATTTGAAGGAATGTTCACTCACAAATGTTTGTTTTGTCATCACATTAGTTGCGACTCATACTCGGGCTTAACCTGGATTTATGAATCGGGAGCTTGTAGCAGTGAAGGTTTGGTAACAGAAAGCACCGATGTCAGCTCAGTTATATCCTCACAGGTGTAAACTAACTGAAAGACTGTGGAAGCTACAGATACAATCATGATACATGATCAACCTCATAAATGGATAATGAATAGGAACTGAACTTATCAGACCAGGTCAAAACAGCAACCGACTGCGTTTATTTACAACCTATGACTAAACACGGGGCAGCTGCATCGGGTTTTTGAACATTTATTTAATTATTGAAGGGTCAGCAAGACTTTAAAGCTGCAATTTTTTTTTTTATGATTTTGTTGGCCACTTAAGCACAAAAAGCACAACACTGACATATAATCACATTTTAACATTGTTATGGAAAACATAACACAGGCAACATTAGCATTCATTCGCCCCCCTGACTCCCCTCCAGTGTCGCTATGAGGTTGACGTGTGGTTTTGACTGAAATGTCACATGTCAAACGTTTATGTCTCCACACACATTCATCAGGCATAATATCACAATAGCCACTACAAAGTGAAATTGCTCGTGCACGGACCACCACTGTGACTGAGTGCAGTGCCAGTAGTACAGTGGTATAGGATCCTAAACCCAAAGTGTTATCACAAGTCAAAACGATTGCACATTTCAGTACCAAAACAGTGACTGGTAGAGTTGACAGACGATGAGAATCCTTCAACAGTACACACTGACTGGTACAGACTCAGTCATCACAAAAAAAAAAAAAAAATCATATTCATGTAAAGGAAATGTGAATATGTGAGTGTACACAAACAAACTGGAGCATAGCCAGAGTCATTACAGCATCAAATGAACTGTTTGCAATCTCAACTCATCTCAATGCAATTACAATTTCAAAGTGTGCATATACTGAACACATGAATATTACATGTGTTCGAATCCATGTGCAGTGTTGTGGGCTGTTTATCTATTTTTTTATTTTTTTATTTTTTATTTTTTGATCAGTTGTAATAATTCAATGGTTTTAGATGTGAGGAAAGAGAGAAAGATCAATCTATGATGACCTCTATGTACCTTGTACCTAAAAATAATAAAGAAAAAAAATGTGGGTATTTCCTGATTGCTTGGTCCTTTTTATTGTTTTAATATCTATGGAATGGGAAATAGCTAGAATGCAATATCTGTTTTAACTTTGATGCATAATTGAGAAATCCATCTAAGGCACCAAGTGTTGTCTCAACATAGTGAGTCAAAGCTTTTCTTCTGCTGTCGATAGAGGAGCTAATGTGTAAACATGGTTATTAATGCTTACATGAAAGAAACAAAGCTGTTTGTGTTCTATCAAGAAATATGTTTCCGTGACAACACGTCCACACTTCCACATCACTCACAAGTATATTGCGTTGTATGAAGAAATATAATCAATATGCAAATGATTTGTAGAATAGTGTCCTTTTTTTATGCCAATAAGCATAACTCTGAGAAACAGTAGCGTAAGATGAAAGCAGTAGGCCACAAGAGGCCGCGGTTTGCTTATTGCTTAAATAGTTACTTCATATCTGGTGAAGTTTCATCAAAATAAACACACATCAACAAACAAAAAAAAAATGCAGTCATTTATTGATAACAAATAATCATGAGAGTGGTTGCCAAGCAACACAGACACAGTGGAAAGCATGAGGCTAGTCAGGCATGCTTGAAGATTGGGGTGATTATAAACATTTATATGGATATCACTGTTAATTGTGCAATTGTTGAAGTGGTGTTGTAGTGTCTGTCAGCTCTCCTCTTCGCTGGTACAGGAGTGTTTGACTCTGGACAGGTGTGGTGCGGTGCCAGCAGCAAGGGTGTTGCTCCATAGTTTCACAGTAGAATCCAACTGACGGAGAGCCTGGTTTACCTGCATTTTGGTGATTGTTTTAAAATCAATAAAACAGATCTTTCTCTGCACAGTAGCTCTGAAAACAGCAGCAGACCACCCCGTCTGAATAAGAGTTTTCAGCTCATCAATTTCTCTCTCATTAATTTCCCCGAGCCAGCCCAGGAAATCAGAAGTCACAACAAAACCTGACATCTGGAAACTATTTGTGTGGTGCAGTAATGCTGATACAAAGCAGTCACAGATGTGTGTTTGGAGAGTCCACAGTAGCTCAGCCAATCATAATCAAGGACCAGAATTAATGAAAATACAAACAATAAAGCATACATCTATCTATCTATATCTGGTGCTTGTCAAAGAAAGTAAGCCCATATGTTTACCATGCCGTGCCATTTACATTGAACTGCATTAAAAATGATACTGTATACTGTATTATATAACAATGTTGTGCCTTTTCTACATTGACCACCAACTGGTAACAACCGGGTGAGGATGCCCTATGTTCCGCTTCATATCATATACACGTCATGTGAATATTTAAAACTGTTACATAGTTTACAGCAGACTCACTCAACTCAGGGGTTTCTTGTTGAGTAAAAAAATGTTCTTATTGCCTTCCTTATGGAGTTGAACTGCTATCACCAATTTATTAATACAAAAAATTAAAAAATTAAAAAATAGAAATCTCACCACTCGGCCCGTTCTGTTGGACTATTCAGCTGCATCACACTAAATTAACCAACACAATACATATGGGCACACAAATTAATATGCAAACAGTTCATAATACATAAACTCACATCCACATAGATAAACGAAATGCCTCCATTGACAGAAGATAAAGTAAGAAATCGGCAAATAAATGAACACTGTCAGACTTTAATACCGGTCCACACCAGAGTGTTAATTTAACTTCTGTTGGTATCGTTTGAGAGTATTAGAATAATTCTTGACTCACTGTAAATGTACTGCACTCTATAGTCTATATAGAGTGTTATATAGCTGTAGTCCTGCAGATTTTAGATGAATGGCCTTCGATAAGAAATTCATTTGGTTGTCCATTGAGTAAGAAATATGTGCTTTGTCTCAACCTTCATATTACATATTTCCTGGGGTGAAATTCTCCAGGTGTTACGTTGCTGTTCACTTATTTCCTCTACTTACTCTGCCACATAGAAAAGAAGAAGAAGAAAAAAAAAGCTTACATCTAACATCTCTCTGAAAGTAACAAATGACTTAATCTCCACAGTAACAAAGGGAGTTGGGTACAAGTCAATGGGTGTTTTCTCTGTCTAAATGAAAGGACACAAAGCCACACTCACCTCAGCTTCCATGCAATTACACTTAAACTGAACCTGTTTGCATTTACATTTTCTTGTTTTTCAGGTGACCAAACATACATTAATCCTCAGCTCAGACATCAATCTGGTTGCTGCATCCTATGTATGCATGTGTGTGCTTCTCTCAGTACTCCGTAGTGGATAAACTCATCGGCTGTCATCTGTGACTGCCAGTGCAGGTTAGATCCCATCATCGACACACTGCTACTCCTTGCATAGTTAATATCCTGAAGACTTCCGTGTGTGTGTGTGTGTGTGTGTGTGTGTGTGATAGTTAGATGAGAAATGATTATCCTGAACATTTGAGAATCAAAGTATTTTACAGTCTTCACCCAAAATAAAACCATCTGTGGCACAACACAGTTTTCCCAAAGAATCCTCAGCGTCGTGAATAATAAAAATCCGTCATGAAATGTTCAATGGATTGAGAAACAAAGCTGCTATCATTATAGATATTGTTAAAAAAAATTTGACAAGGTGACTGTAATAGACTTCAGTCTGTTTTCAGTCTATTTAGCGCACAAGCTCAGATTTTCCTTAAGACTATTTTTTTTTATTATACATGCTTGAAATAGAGACCAAAGGATTTTTCAGTTCTGTCATTACTACCCCGAAAGCTCAAAGAAAATGAAAAGAAAAAAACTCAGATATCCATCTTAAAAATTCATAAAAGTTCATCACGTATAGTTTCAGTCGAGAGTAAATAAAGTTTTGGGCTAAAAAAACCTCAAAGAATGAACTAAAAGATGCTAAAACACTCGGTAGAGCTGAGATGAACTGCTGAGTTGGTTTAATAGCTGGAACATTCTGGTCCATCCTTCATCCAGGGATATTATAAAACATTGATAAGTGTAGCTGTAACTGTTTTTTCTTTCTTTTTCTTTCCTCCTGTGGTCTCTGTGCCGTACTATGCTATATAATGGTGTCATTGTTTTCTCATTTGCTCAGCGTACCTTGCAGCCCTGGGACACGGTTCCATCTTTTGTGATACATCCCAAAGGCTTCTTATATGTTTTCTGAGAAATTGTACCCTTTCCTTTTTGAAGTGGATGTCATTATTGCTGTAGCCATTTCAGAAATGAGAGAATATCTATTTCATCATTATTATTATTATTATTATTATTATTATTATTATTGTTATTATATAGCATTAACCTTAATATTAAGGTTACCCTGATTACAGCACATAACAAAACAAACAATAAAAGCACATGAAAGTTGCATTATAATATATAGGAACAATGAAAACAATACAAGTACATTTCCACTGTACAACTGTGGATAAATAAGACAACAAAAAATAAAAATAAAAATAAAATAAAAGGTCGAGGCTGAATTATGGATCTCACAGGTCATCACAGACTCTGGAAACAAGTATGTGATATATATTAGTAAACATACACTGGACAATCATTGTAACCAAACAAAATGAAACAAATAATTAATAAGCATCCATATTACTGTTTCTGAGATGAAATGCTTTCAGTTAAACAGCTCTAAAGCAGTGTTTTTTTTGGATTTTTGTTGCACATCTATTGGTGAGATTACGGTACAACAAACAGCCAAAAGGGTGCAACAGGCTGCGATAAATTCCCCTACGTTATATATTTACCATGTTACATTGATAAAAATGAATACATCTCCAAAGAAGCTATGATGACTGCATAGTTACAGAGAAAAATAAAATATGATTTAAGTCATCCATTGCAAAACAGAATATTCTTCAATAAAAAACATGTGAAAACCTTTTGCTGAAGAGGTTTGCTAAATAACTCAAATGAATCCTGTTCAGAGTGACTAAAACCGTCTGAAGCCATTTAACTGAAGTGAAACTTTTGCTGTCCTGGCCATAGACACAATACGTTTGTTTGAATATAAAACTAAAGCTAGAATTGTAACACTGTACCCAACTCAATACATTTTATTTCCCACCAAGTACAGGTGATCATCAGACTGATGTGTGTAACTGACCACCAGACAAGACAATGAGAAATGAATGAGGTAAGAGTCACATGACACAATAACAGACCTTACAATTAAAACAATATTGGGTACATCAGCATTTTTCTAACCAGGCAGGATGGGTAATATGGGGAAAGGAGGAGATATGAAGGAGCAGATAAAGAAAAAAAAAATCAAGTAAAGTTACTGTTCAATCCCACTGAGAAGAAACATCAATTCATTTAAATCTCATCTGGCATAATTAGTCAGAAATCACTGATATGACTAGATATGAATAAAGCTTAAAACTTCAGAGGGAGCACATTCTCTAAACTGATGTTTGTGTGCGTGTGTGCGTGTGTGTGTGTGTGTGTGTGTGTGTGTGTGTGTGTGCATAAGAAAGAATCTGGCAGGTTTTAGGGAACAGCTGAACTAATTATGGTGCTGTTTGGTTGCTAAATGTTTGCCATCACTTTTTCCCTTGTTTGTTGTAGACTTTCTAACATGAAGGAAGCGCAGTTACACAGAAGGTTAGAATACAAGAGGTCTTATATTGTCCCCTCTGACCACAGTGATGTGATCGCACACCACGATCCACGTCACCTGCAGAAAATACAGTCTGACGGGTGATGCCGGTGGCTCTGTTAACACCGTCAGTTATGTTGGTCGAGTTAAACGGGAATCTCAGTTCAATGTAGGGCTGATAAATGCATGAAAACAGGATCTGGCAAGAAATTTACAACAGGTTTGCACAAATGCAATGTAAACGGATGACTCTCATAAAGCTGATTAGACACTGTTTCATTAATATTACTGTATGTTGTAGCTGAACCAGAACCTGCCACTTCTGTGCTCTCACTGTACGGATCAATGGACCGGCCATGATGTGGTGCTCACACTGAACGCATGAAGCATGAAGTTTATTCAAACAAGACAAACGCAGCGATAATAACAGAGAAAAAGGCACTTTGTTACTTTGTGCAATTATACTATGAATGGAAAGCAAGTAGAACCAACGCATAATAATATATGGAGCTGGAGCTGGAAGATGCAGACGGTATATAATCCATTTGTTCTGCTGCTGAGTTTCATATCACAAGGGTCTCAATATGTAAAATACCACTCCGACAATATTAAACAAGCTCATTACTTTAAACATCAGATCTTTTACAGCAGCCGAGGGGAGAAATTGGAAGGTGGAACTGTATAAACTGCAGACAGCCGACCAAAATGTCTGACCTGCTGGATATCTGACCGCTGGTCTGATCGCTGATCGCTCAGGGGAATTGATCCCCTCTCAGGATGAACATTACATGACCAACGATCCATCCTGAACTTTAAAAAAAAAAAAAAAAACAGTAGAAAAGAAACAGTAGAGCTCATTGTTTTCAGCATCACGTCCTTTACTTTGAACCAAGTTAATAAAACAGTTTATTATTCAAATATGAATGCAAAAGGCGCTCGGATCAAGAGTTTTATATCCAAATACAATACACGGGCATATTCAGTCATCCATAGTTTAAGAGTGGCTAAATGTCGTCAGGATTGGTGTCAAAATGCTAATTAAATGAATAGTTTCATTAAGTGCAAGGTAACAATGTTCTAATTATAAAATGTTAATGTAGCACAGCGCTTATATTCCGTACAGAAAGTACAGATCTGATTACTTTACCTGTGAATGTACATTGACGGGTACAGTCAGGGATGAGATTGGTAATAATAGAAACTCACCTGAGTCTACTGTCGGTGGGTTTACGTGTGGGCTTGAGGAGTCGTGGCGTGAAGATGTATAGTTTACAGAAGCAGGAGGCAAGAAATGCCAGAAAGATGACTGAGGAAGAGAAGATTGTTAATGACATAAAATTAATTTCCAAGAAAGTGTGTGTAATATTAATTAAAAGCATCCGACCGTAACTGATTAACAACACAAACAAATTGCCTGAGAGAAGTGTCACATCTTCCCTGGCATTTTACAGACACACAGCAAACAGAGGAATTTACAAGTCTATTAAAATCCGGGTCATAAAAATTACAAAATAAAAGCAACAGTTTCATAAAGCAACAGCTCTGTCCAAAAGAAGAAAGTGCTTTAAACTGTAACCAACCCTTTGCTTTTAAAGTTAGACTGATGACCAAACAAACAACAGTTGAGCCTGTGGCAGTTGCAGAGAGTCACCTGATGGCAGTGTAGTGAGTTGCTACAGTAAATGAATGAGATTCCAAATTCTGCAGCTTTTTCTTACCCCGGAAAATAAAGATTTTTTTTACAAATGTCTTTCAATTTAAAAGAAAGAAGAAATTCCAGTTACAATGAACGCAACCACAGTCAAGCTAAAGGTTGTCTGCACTTGTGTGAATGTGGTGTGGTGGAATAAAGGCAGGTTACACATCTTCCCTAAGAACAAAGTTACTAAATCATATCAGATTTTTTTCCTGATATTTTCTACTTTGCTGATGTAGGCACACGCATTTATTCAATATATAACACAATGTATTTCACTCTAAATGTACCAATGATGCCTCTAGACTCCACAATCATGTTTTTTGTGTTCCTGTCTAGATGTTGAAATCTGGGTCACATTTTCTTTTGTGTATGAAAATCATTCCTACAAAATCGGAGCCTGCGATTATAATTTACAGGCCCCATTGCACTGGGAACAAAACTGATTGACTGTAATCTTAATCCCAGTATAATCTCCCGCACTGAGTGAGAGAAAGGCATCGTGAGAGAGCGTCAGAGTTAATCCAAACTCTGGTGCCGACCCCTCAGCTTCCATCATAAACCAGCACTATAAACTTAACTGTATGCCGACGCTTAATCCAATCCATATGGCATCAGATTTATCTGCAGGTAAATCAGTGCCTGGGATAGGGATCCGCTGGCTAGATTAATAGAGTGCAGAGGAGAGTAAAAAAAAGTGTGTATGTGTGTGTGGGGGGGGACACACTCCAGAGACCTAGAGCAGAAATCTGTGTGTGTGTGTGCGTGTGTGTGTGTGTGAGATAACCCCCCCCCCCAGATATATTGCCTATGATACCTCATATATTGTCCCAGTGTGTGATGCAGGGTCGCAATGGCTGCTTTATAACATTTGAAGTGTGTATGTTAGAGAGATACAGAGACGGTTTGGTTTCAGAGGGTTACGCCACTGCGGCAATGTCAGGGTTATGGATAGCCAGGCCCAGAACTTTTCCTACCGTGTGCGTGTGTGTGTGTGTGTGTGTGTGTGTGTGTGTGTTTTTTGGGCAGCAGACTCCCCAGAGAGACTGTAATTACCAGAATGGTAAATCACCCTACATCCAGAACACACACACACACACACAGATGTGGAGCACCGCTCAGGCCTGTGTGGTCCTGTGTTTGTGTTTAGACACTTATCATTGCAGTCATTAATTTTCAACCGCATTAAAATCAACACATTACTGCGTTGCATTTACATACCGTTATGATGTCTGGTATTGTCTTTTCTACCTCGCGGATGAGCTGACGTCAGCTCGGTTGCTAAGGTTTTATATGTCACTTCGCATATTTCACATTTTCAGTCAAACTTCAGACATATTTGAAGTTGACGAGGAGACTAACAGACACATGGACATTTTCTTCCCAGACACCATGCATGTTGGGTTATTAATAGCAGGGCAAATTTAATCCTATTTACCGCCATCGTATTGAGGTGGCTGCAGAAATCTCATTGTCCCATGTCGGTTACGTCGTGTCACGCATGTCAATTTGTGATTTCAGTACACTGATCCTTTAAATCTGTTCCGTTCAGTTTCAAAGTGAAAGCTGTAGCTCACTATTTGCCATGGGGCATTCTACTCCTGAAAACACAAAAAAATCAAATACTTACAAGTCCAATATACACTCAAAGCATCAACCCATAATACACTAACAATATCCTGTACCTGTTCTGAATTTGAGTAACTTAACGGCAGGCTATAAAGTTTTCTTTCTGTTGTCTTTGGTTCAAAATGTCAAGTGAATCCTTGAGCATATTTTTGCATTTGGCTGTAGCTCATCAGTCTGGCATGACTCAGATGTAGATCAGGGATATTATAGATGGAAGTGAACCGTCGCCTGCATAAACAGGAGATAAGGTTACACCAGGACAATATGCATGTGTAGGTGTGTTTCAGGAGTTATATTTATGATTCTACAGAGCACTGCATACAGTAATGGCTCATCTTTTGTGCTCATCACATCGACCAATAGCAACTTGTGTTCTGGGGCAGTAAAGTGTTTCTGGCAGCTCACTGCATTGCCATCCCTCTCCACCCCCACCTGCCCGGGCATAAATATTGTCTTCTGTAAACTGGTACAGCCAATTAACAAACGAAGTAACTCTAAGAAATGACTGCATTGTTCAATTGACACGCATCGTTTTATTAAGCCTATCAATTGAGTCCAGCTCTGCATCACACCCCTCTGTACAGTTATTGAATTGGTTTTGTTGGGCGCCGGGCTCGTTTGACATATGAGTTTGCTTGATTTGCAGAGCAGTTTGCATGTGAATTATAGAGCAAATTATGACTTTGCAATTCCAGACAAGGTGGTCAATTTAATGGCAAATTGAACGGCGTGTTGTTCTCTCCAGGTGAGGAGCTGTTATAATTACAAACTATCGGGTAAATGTTTTGTTGAACATAATGAAATGATGTCCTCTTCATTTGCATCTCCGACAACTTATTGAAAATCTTTTTTATTGTAAGTTGATTGTATATTCTATTCTAGACTTTTTTTTTTTTTTTTTTTAAATACAAACTTGCTGGATTATTGTCACATCACTGCCCTGGACATTTATTTTCTATATTACATTATTAACCTTACACAGTTTTTAATTTTCCACTGGGAAATAAATGAATACACAAGTATTACAAAGAAAACAATCGAGCTTTGTTTGAGTTATGGCGGAATAAATATTAATATGCGATTCTTAACACTTATCTCCCATCCACAGGAGCTAGAATACCGTATAAGGACCTTTCAGTTGTCATCAGTATGCTCCCTCTGATGTGAATAACGCACCTTGACAAATTAAAATTACAGACGAGGGAGCCACTGGTTATTCTGGTGAAATGTTACACATCCAGCAACAGGAGTTTGTAAAATATCCACATACTTTATCTTCAGGCAATGAGTTCTTTCACCCAACTACATGAAAAATGTCCAGACTATAAAACATGAATGTTCATCCAACACAACCCTGTCTCCTAGAAATTTAGTTTATACAGCAAATATGTTTTCAATAAAATATAATCGCCACTTCCACTGAACATTCGCGTTCTAACATGCTAAACGAAAAGACAGTCATGGTACAAACATTAAAACTGTAAATGAATGGCAACAGGTACATGTGTATTATACATACTGTATGCATTTATATTTATTTTTGCATCTCAAGTTCATCTTTTACATCTTTACTCACCCACACTATATACACCATGCACACTTCAATGCTCACACCATCATAAACTCTTGTGATAAATATCGATAAAGACCTTTATTCTGACACCACTCTACGTCACCATGACTACTAAAGATCAAAATCAACGTTGTACCTCAGCTTTTAGTTTGATTCTCTGTACAATGAAACTCTCAGGGCCACTAGCGTCGCTGTAAACTTTTTTTTTTTTTTTTTTTAACCCACAGCTTGCCTGTACTCACTTTCTTTTGTAGGATTAAGTTTCATTTTGTAAAACTACAAAAAAAAAATCATATTCTTGAGCACTTTATATAACACGATAAAAAAGCGATCAAATAAAACGCAGCAGATGTAGAAAATTCAAATATGTCTTCACAATCTGGTTTGGATTGATTGTACATCTGAAAGTGTAATCTGTTATCACTGCTCTTTGTCTGATGGCTTTATTTGATCTTCTTCTCTTAATGGCTGTTATCTGCTCCCTCTTCCCAACAGGTCAATCACAGTGTCAGTCAATACCATAAATTGGGGCTTTTATCAGCTACACATCCAGTTGCTTCTAATGTTTCCTTGTCGGTTAAAAAGTGTAAATCACACTTTGACTGAATTTAGAAAAACTTTCTTGTACGTTCCAGCACAAATATGATTCCATCTCTCTTAACATGCCATTGATCAGATTAGATGAGTGAGTTGAGGGGATGAAAATGATCCTCTGTTATCCAGAAGTGTGTGTGTCTGTGTGTGTGTGTGTGCTTTCAGGCGGAGGCCTGAGAGGTGAGAACATCCTGTTTTTTTTCCACCTATATACTCAATTTAAGACCCCCCCCCCTCCATTATCCTCTACCCCATTTCCTGGCAGAAAATGGAAAACACACACAAGAACATCAACTCTGCACTTCTAAAGGTCTGCCTGCATTCTCTCCACAGTGGAGCGATACAATGTGGCTGTCGGAGGTTTTGAAATCTGGGACACAAAAACCATTTGCGTCTTGTTTTGGAGAAAGGTGTGTGTGTGTGTGTGTGTGTGTGTGTGTGTGTGGATAGTATGCTGTTAGTAAAACAAAATCTGTCGTAGCCTGGTGGTTTTAGCAAGGTGCAGGACCTGAACTAAAAAAAAAATTGAGAAGGAAAACATCCATTATGTTAAAATAATGAGAGCCTTAAAAAAGTGATTTATACACTGTATGTATGTATGTCATTTTTCATATTAAACAAGGATTGTGATATTTACATTTATTTTGAGTGGTGCAGAGCACGCGTCACATCCGATAGCTTACAAGACAGAAATATAAATTTTTTTAATTAACCAAAAACTGCGTGTATATAAGTAAGTTAGGCTTGGCACTGTTGAGATGATTCCGTGCAGCATTGTAAAGTGAATTTTGCAATTTTCATTTCTGACTTTTGGCTACAAAATTGGCAAGTTGGACACATGCTGATAGACAACACTGACGCATCACACAACAAAAGCAAACATGTTGCCACCACTTGACTATTTACATATCCAGCATCCACGGAGCAACATTATCATTCATTTGTAGTTAACTGATTAATACATACTAAATAAGTACATTATTCACTCTTTTTAGCTCAAATGTGACTGCTGTTAAATCAACTTTTCACGAGCACTAGCTCGTCGCTAACTCTGTCTACTGTTTGGGGGCTGGGCAGGTAGCCTATAGTGGGTGTGAGTGCACTGAGCACAAGCACGGATTAAGAATGCAGAGGCACAAAATAGACACAAAACACAGATGGAACAACATTATTGTGTGACTAGTCTGATTAATAAATGTATTATTTGATTTTTGTCCATATAAAGTTATGTGGACACAAGCCCACCTCACAGCACCCTGCCATCACTTTCTGCCAGAGAACAATGCTATATGGACACAAGGCCTTATGATAATATTTAGTCATGCAATTAAATCGATGAATCATATTTTATCAATGCAATATCCCTTCTGGAGTCAGCTGATACTTCTCTGTGGGTTTATCATCAGATGCTGTCATTACATAGAGAATCCCATATGACTTCATTCATTTTAATGTTTTAGACCACTGGATCAATGGCACCCTGTGTTTTAGCAGTTATGTTCATAGATTGTATGTTTTGTTAGAAACCTAATGATAACTGGATTAAGTTTTCAACATAATGAAAAAAGGCTGTTTATGTATTTGGCAAGATGCAGACATGAACGTTGTTTTGTTTCTCCACCAAAATGTCTGATTTTGGAGATCGATATTTGTTAGAAGAAAATACAGCAAACTTTTAATAGTTGTTTAGTCACTGGCAGCACTTGGTGAAAGTTAGAGAAAGATTGTTGTCTTTGTTTAAGACAGAACAAATCACCTTGATGCTTATAAAGCAGCTTTTGCAAGTGTAATTTTATTAAAAAAAAATAATAATGAGGCTCTTGGTCATACCAGAACATATTGAAAAGGAGATCCTGTTGAAAGTGAACTTGAGGGAGAGATAAAACTCTCCAGATAAGCAGGGTCGTGTTAACAGATGTAACGGTGTCCTTGTCATTGAGTGTCAAATGAATCCACTTCTATCAGCTCTCATTTCTGTCGGTTTTGTTGGACTAAAAATATGCAAAATACTACAAAAAGCGTTAACATTTAGTACATGAAACTCCTTTTCCCATGTTGTCGTTGTGTCTGACTGTGTGTGTGTGTCTGTGTCTGTGTCTGTGTGTGTGTCTGTGTGTGTGTGTGTGTCTGTCAGCTCCTAGACAGTGAAGCTAAATCTGAGTGTCAGCGTCTATCAGCAAACTGCTGCATTCACTGGCTGTGCAGGACACACACTATTAATTAATTAAATTCTGGAGCCTTGAGAAAACAGTTTGATTGCATACTAAGAGCTTGAAGTAATCTGGTGTGACAAACCATCGTGTTGTTTTCCCAGAAGACCAGAACTCATCACAAGATTAGACTAGAAATATTTTTATTTTTTTTATTTTTTTATTTTAATGTTCTCACTCAACCCAATGTCTAAAGAGCAAGTAAACAAATACTGCTATGTCCATGTCTGCTCTCAATGAGAAAGTTATTATGAATTATAAAATAGTTAAATGTCCTAGAAATGAACCCTTATAACTAAAATCACTCTAATCAGGAAATCAATATCTCATTAAAGGACCTGTGAAACAAACCATAAGTTCTACTTATATAAATAATTATTAAAATACCAGCACTGCTCACCATTATTATTATCATCATCACAATTGGATGGATGGGTAATATTTCCATTAGAGCAAAATGAATTTTGACACAGACATGAGTTGTGTGACTTTAAACACACACTTAAATTTGAATCTGAGGAATCGCTGGCACAGTATAAGCAAAGGCAGTGAGTGATTATAGTGATTAATAGCATCTTGAGTTAAGGAGCAGATACTGTAGCCCATCTTACGCCCGGCTGTCTCTGCGGAGAAGGAGTCAGTCCAAGAAGTGTATTAAAAAAAAAATAATAATAATTCTTCAGCTGGTCAAGACTCGCAGAGTTTCCAGCCTGCAGACAGCGTCCCACGCCGCCAGGGCGCAAAACTCTCGCTTGGGTTTCATCTCCCGATTTCTCCCTCCGGTCCCGTTTAGCAGTCTGCTCACGAAACCCACCGGTACATGAAGGCTGATGATGATGATCGGTGTTGAAACTTTGAGGAGAGCACAGAGGAGGAGGAGGAGGAGGGATTTTCCTTCTGGGTTTGACTTTGATCCTTTTTCCTCCTGAACTATCCTGAGCTGAACCGCAGAGGAGAGGATCGTGTCTGGGAATGTTTGGCGGAGAGTCGCCGGTTGTGGAACCGGATGCAGTGATCCAGAAATCCGTCTTCTCCTCGCTGTCCTGAAGGAGGTGGTGGATTTGCTCTGATAACAGACTCCAACGGAGGGATTGTTAGTTCAACACTGTTGTGTTTACACTGCTTCTCCACAGCGCAGGTTGGTGAGCGTGTGTGTGTGTGTGTGTGTGTGAAGGACTGCGTCATAAACTAGGTGTCTTTACTGTTCTTTATGTGTCACCGCGCACACGCAGCGGCGAGTGTCGCTGTCCACGGTGCTGAACTTACACTCGTGTTTACGCTGGTTTTGAGCCGTGGAGGTTTTATGATTTCACTGTTAAAGCGTCTTATTAGGTAACATGAGTTGCATGATGTGCGTGTGTTCCACATGTGTGGCCGCTGTGTGTGTTTAGGTGCAACAACTATCAGTACATTGTTTCATAAGTACTTAAGTTCCAGTTTGGAAACTTCTTTCAAAGGAGATCTGGTGGAACAAAAAGTTTCTGACAAAAGCATTCAACTCAGAAAACAGAAAAGTAAACATAAAATAACTAAACATCGATTTGTCTTAAAATGTAAAGTCCTAAATTATGGTATTAAACTTGTTTAATTATTATTTCTATATTAAATATAGAATATTTTTGTAGACTATTCCATCTGAAAACATCAAGTCTCTTCCTCTTATTTCCTTTTTGTTTCTTATTTCTTATTTAAATACCTTAGAGACAAACAGACATGTCATGTGATCTGAGAGGATGCAGAATAAACATAATGAAATAAGTTTGCATAGGAATGCCTTCATTCAGCAGTAACGTGTGTGAGGCTGATACTTAACAAATACTTTGAGCTCATTGTTGACGCAATCTAAACCACCTAAATCCACAAATAAAGCGTCCAACAACCTGCAGGATTAACCATGTCCACTTCTTTAGCTTAACCTCAGCATTTTTCTATTTTTATAAATTGGCACACACATGCATATAAAGTAGATCAAGTAGATTAAATCGATCGCAACTGGACTTGGTTATTCATAGCTTGACTAGGCTGGGACTAGTCCCAGCCTAGTCAAGCTAGCATGAACTAGATTTATGAACCCTGGTGTGAAACATTTGTAGGTTCTACTTGTATGTGAATGGAATAATGCTGAATGGAATCAATAAAAAGTAAATGAAAAAAAAAAAAAAAAATGTTAATAAAGTCAACATATTCAATCAAAAAAAAAAAAAAAAAAAAAAAAAAAAAAAAAAAAAAAAGCTAGCATGAACTGATGAAGCCTCTTGGATGAGAGGTGAAACGTCTTCAAGACAAATAACCAAGTCCAGTTGCGATCGATTTAATCTACTTGAGATAACTATGACCTGGATGAATGAGAATATTCACAGACTTATGCATATAAATGTTTTACTACTACTACTACTACTTTATTATTATAGACACACGTCTAGATATATATCGTAGCATGTACTGTATGACGAACATGCCATATGAAACACATTTGCTACAGAACAACCACTTAACAACAAAAAAAAAGACATATTGGAACACCTGGAGAATTAGAAAATAAAAGCCCGTCCCAAATAAAGGCCTGATTGACTCTGCTACTGAGGGAACACGTGTACATGTAGGCTCTGTGCAGACAGTAGCGTGCCTCCAATTTGTTGTGACTCTGTGGACTATTTATAAGCTTCGTCTGCTTTTCTGTTTCATACATGTAACCATGGGTAGTGGGCTCTGAGCGTTTCTGAAACGCGGGTGACCTGTCATATATGTGATTTATTATGAAGCAATATGTTGTTGTCCTGGTAAGGTGGTGAATGGTGGTGTGTGTCATGGTCTTGTACTAGGTGTACTAGGAAATAATGCATTCTGTTTTTGTTTCCGCTGCTGGCTGCATCACAGATGAAACTGTAAAATACAAATGTCCTCCAACTTTTGCGACATTGTAAACTGTAGTCCGCATAACACATTCTAATCAAGGCTCGATGTGAAAACCATATCAATGTTCTTCCTCAGTAGTCTCATTAGCATCATAAGGACGTTGGCATAAAACAGCAGGGATAGCAGCCCAGCAGTTACAGACAGTAACATGTGACGTGAAGGTTGCCAATTTGTTGCCTGGCTGCATGGAGAAATCTGGAGGCAGAAGCTGTGGTTGGACAGGCCGGCTCTGAGTGGGAAATGTGTCATATTGGAAACAAAGCGTTGCACATTTAAGGAACATGAACAGGAACGTTGTGTGATTTAAAAAAAAAAAAAAATCACACAGTTTACATTGGTGTTCTAAGCTCTGTGGATTGAAATCTTTTCATGCAACAAAACCCAGGATGGTAAAGCCATCTGACTTCAGCCATATTCTACTTTTTAAGACAGTCTTTAGAAGAAAAGAAAAATGAATGTATAGGAGATGTACAGTACATTTACCCTGGCGACAGAAAGCCATAGCTTAGCCACCTTTAGCCTCTCTCTCAGGCTGTAAGTTGTACTAAGTGAGCAAACACTGTGAGTCACAGACTGCCCGCTGAGCTCAATCAATGCCATTTGACTCAGTTTGATTTGAAGTCTGTGCACTTTCTGTCATGCAGTTTACCCTAGATCTGCTTTCTCTGTGTGTTTGTATGCACACATCTGACTGTGTTTACATGCAGCCGGTGTTGGCATGACTGTATGTGTGTGTAGACTTTATGTATTTGTGTCATCAAATTGGCGAATGCGTTTCCCTAAAGGACCCTTTGACCATTTACTACTTTCATATGTTAAAGTGCGTATGTCCTGGAGTTCATTAAACAAGGAAAGTGTTCCCTGTGTCAAATTAGTCAGTCCAAATGAGATGGAGGCCTTGTTAATGTCTCACGCTTTTAGTTTTACTTAAAGGTTTTCTCATTTTTTTCCGTGGTTCCATTTACAACAACTAGCTTTGAAGACAATCCTGTTCCAATATTAAACTTAGTCTGATGTGAACACCTGAATCCTCCAGTGAACATAAACTGAGAAAAGACTTTACAGTGAAGGAGACATCTTGTGTCCAACATTTAAGCTTCTCAATATAAAATATATGTACAATATTTTTAATAAGGGAGGGGGAGGAGATTAATCATATTCATCATACCCTTTTTCTGAGAAAGAAAAAAAAACAGGGTATTTTTGTATGCCCTAAGATGTGTGGAGGAGATCTTCAGAAACATTCTTCTTCACAGGAGAAAGTGACAACAGCCTTCTTGTGTTAAACTCTGCACTTACATCATTATGCACAGAGAAGCTCAAACATCCGAGTGAAGTAACAAGAACACAAACACATTTCTGAGTGGAAGGGGATAAAAAAAACAAGCAAAACAAAACAGAACATCAAGATCAGTTTGGTGTCAGGAAACAGTGGCTAATAAATATCCGGTGTACCAGCTGATTGATAATGTCACCGGCCTACACAGCCTGCCGATGGCACACTTCTTAATGCAGCGTACTAAATGCATTTTGGAAAAAAAAAAAAAAGTCTGCAAAGTTCATAATGTTTAGAATGAATGTATCTGCAAAACCATTTACTGTCATTGCATCCCATTTGTTTTCCTTCCAATATCCACCTGCAGCAACTAACGGCGCAAGTCTTGGTTAAATATTGAAGGAGAAAAATTCAACATTGCCTTGAAGCCAGGAGACGGGATGAGTTCACTTGATCAATATTTAACCAAAACTATGATTTTATTTTTTCCCCCTCACCTTAACCGTAGCGGTGCCTAACTCTAACTCGCCATCCTCCCTAACATTACACTTCCTGAACTATAAGACACTTTACCTGCAAAGGTATGTGGTAAGACAAATTAGTAGCACGCATTTTCTGCCTTCATTAGATGGTAACAGTGGAAGAATGACTGGAAGTGAGGGACAGAGAGAAACCTTGACCCATAAACATAGATTGTCAATATGCAAGGTTGGTCAAAATAATGACGATTTTTCTCGTCACTCACTCACGTTCTATAAATGTGCATGTGTTTTCTTAAGTTGCGGGGCAGAGCGCTATCAGACATATGAGGTTTTTACACGTTGGAGGTGTTATGAAACAGCTTGATTAATTACAGTGGCTGTTGTCTGCACTCAAACAGAGGGGGCTTGATTACTGGAGAGCCTGTGTGTTTAGTTTCCACACAGCACTAAAGGCACACACACACACACACACACACACACACATGTGCTCACACAGACACACACACACACACACACACACACACACGTGCTCACACAGACACACACACACAACCACACACACACACGTGCTCACACAGACACGGCCCCTGAGTCAACATGCCACTATTATCCTTTCCGGTAAACACTTGAGAAACAGGTGATCAGCTAATCTGCCACTGGTATTGTACAAACCTCTTGTTAACTTGAATGTCGGGCACTTGTTTAAACAGGTCACAATCAGAGGAACTGAGCTGAACCTGAAGTATTTCAACAGCAACTTCTGACGTCTCACTTCTAGAATTGTTTTTAATCTCCCAACTTGTTTTTTTTTCTTTCTACTTTTTCCAAAGCCAGAAAAAAATATCCTCAAAAACAGTCCTTTGTTTGAACATTAAAGTTGTTTCGACTCTGAAATTCATCTCTTTATATATAGATGTACGTACACCCTTTTACTCTGGGCTAGATTTTACAGCACTACATTGCACTGTACATTTCAATCAATTTGCACTTATAGTGGAATAAAGGCAGAACACAAGAGAAGAGGTCTTAAAGTTTCGGTAAAGCTTCATGTAGTATTAATGAATCTAACTCCTGTAGATTAAAAAAATTACAAATTTTCAGGGAACAATCAAAGTGCTTTTTAGAGATGATGAATTTTCAACATTAATAATCAACTGTAACATATAGGAAGCAAATGCACCAACTCAGTATCTCTTGACCAACCCTGTCTCCTAAAAATTCTGTTTGCATAGCACTAATCTGCAACAGCAAAGTAGTGCTGCTTTTTCTTATCAACATAACGAGTCATTTTTGTCAATTAACATATCTGTTGCAAAAGAGAGATGCTGTGTCAGTAATATCTTCACTGACAATTGTTTCCCTGCAATATCCAATCATAGAAACTGAAGCACGACGGCACTTTGTCAGCCTGATCTCACAGAAATATGTGAAATGATCGTCTTAGCGCCGTATTACATGGTGGGGGCATACAATATGTTAACTGACAAACACCACATCATGTGGTATTTAGAGGTTGTTCACATATTTCTGTGGGATCAATCTGCAGCTGCCTGTGCTTTCCAAAACCGTTACAAATCCCTGATTTAAAATAACGGCAGTCTATTACGCTTTTCAAATAAATGTCCAGCCTCGGAAGAAACAAGAATCTAGAAACGAGAAGCAAACCGCACATTTCTGCAGCTAAGTCCTTTTTTTTTTGCCATCTGTCTAACCTCCACCTTACAATGAAGTCATCTCAGCTACGTCACTTCTCCAGGCGCGTGTTATATCACCATAAACCACACTTATTAAGGCTAGAAGATGATGGTCTGGTCACACCACCTTTATTAAGGCTAGAAGATGATGGTCTGGTCACACCACCTTTATTAAGGCTAGAAGATGATGGTCTGGTCACACCACCTTTATTAAGGCTAGAAGATGATGGTCTGGTCACACCACCTTTATTAAGGCTAGAAGATGATGGTCTGGTCACACCACCTTTCTTAAGGCTAGGAGATGATGGTCTGGTCACACCACCTTTATTAAGGCTAGAAGATGATGGTCTGGTCACACCACCTTTATTAAGGCTAGAAGATGATGGTCTGGTCACACCACCTTTATTAAGGCTAGAAGATGATGGTCTGGTCACACCACCTTTCTTAAGGCTAGAAGATGATGGTCTGGTCACACCACCTTTATTAAGGCAGAAGATGATGGTCAGGTCACACCACCTTTATTAAGGCTAGAAGATGATGGTCAGGTCACACCATAAAGGAATTAGTCTGAGCATCTTTGTGAAATATTTGGTTTTAGTCATTTAACTACTTGTTGAACTACTGCTGCTGGTAAGCTAACTGACTGTTTTCATTGTACTGTGGTGTTTTACTCCATCCTGATTAAGGAGATTCATTGAAAAGGGGAAAAGCTCTCTGAGGTGAGCAGCTTTCTAACTCTGTTAGTCCACACAGTTTATTCAAAATACACAACTCTATGCAGACCATGCCTCTGGAACCGGTTGGAGACGGAGAGAAACTGGAACTTTTGGGTTCCCGAGCAGCTTGATTTTCATGCGAGGTCAAATTAAGCTTTGTTTAGTTGTTGCAAGTGTATTGGATGCAAAGCGGCCCCAGAATATGCAAATAAATCCCCTGGAACAAGTTGATTTATTTATTTATTTTTGTTTTCATAAAGGCCGATAAAAGAAGTGGAACAAAGGCCAGATCAGAGGTGACATCAGGATTCCTGCTCTCTCTGACAGAGGAGGTTAAGGGAAATTAGATGCTGCATCACTGCTAATAACCTGTGATGGCTTCTTCCATTTTCTGCCTCTCCAGCTCTCAGCTGTTCAAAGGTCAGCGCTGTCTAGACAGCTCGCTGTCGGTCAATGGTGCAAATTTGCAAGTCGAAGTTCAGCTAAGCTGAACTCGACATGAATTAATTGATTTTGCCGGTAGATTTTTTTATTTTCAAAAGCTAGTGTGACCAGACTTATACTGAAAACGTTAACAATGCCTGGAAACAGACAGGATGTGTTTACTGTATTAACATTTAACCAAAACCAAGAACTTTAATTAACCTGAACCCGAGTGCCTTTGTTGTCTAAACCTAACCACACATATGAACCCCAGTCTACAGTCTACAGTGAACCTGAACTTCCTTCCTTCAACAAACACATTGCCTGTGAATGTAATCCAGGCAGCAATTATGTTTCTCTTTTAAAATGTAATTGTGAAAATAAATTGCCAGTTTCTGAATGTAATTTCTAGGAAACAGCTTTGTTGTTGTCCAAAGAAATCCTTTTTTTAATATATATATATTTTATATAAATTCCATTTAAAAAGTGAAAAGCAGTAACTCTCCAAAATAAACTGCCTCAAATCTTCTGCAACCTTTTCGTAGTGTATTTCTGCCGCCACTGAGATGAAAACACAGGTTAACTCGATTGTCCTCTTTGCCACCAGAAACCTTTTAATATACCTGCACAAATCTGTACCTTTTCTTTGCTTTTTCAAGGCAGAGTATTTCCCCTCCTAAACGAGCCTGCTGATATGCACAATCAACAACACTTATCTTGTCCAGTTAATTGTGTGATCTTCCCTTAAATGAATATGTATGAAGGCTCCAGGAAAGTGCACATCTAGAACGCACTGTTCTTTCTTTTATAAGTCAGTCTTACATTTTAAATGTTTTTTTCTTATTCAAGTAAGTGTGATACCAGATCTGCAGTTGCAACATGAAGACGTATTAAATACAACACTGTATTACACCTGCCATTTGAAAAAAACAAACAAAAAAACTAAATTAATAAACCTCCCTCCATTACAATACATAAATATAGAGCATGGATATTTCAGCAGGTTTTTTATGCTGTTTCACTTTCAATAGAAAAACAGCAGACAATCCAATGATGGGGAGCCTGTGCATTATTTATTGCATCTGTTAGGTACAATATTATTGAATCAGTTAGCAGTAGTAAGCTATTATATTGAAAAATGTGAATATTAGACCGCAATTTGTTATCATAATCCTCAGTAAGAGACATGCAGAATAACATCCATTATAATGAATTTGTTATGAGATTATTATATTTTATACAGTTCCTCATTTTATCGGGAGAGGCAAGATGATTTATGGGAAATGGAAAAAAACTGATGTACTGTATGCATATTTATTATCATGCTTTTAACTTTTATGATGTGAGCCTTTATCTTATGAATTAATGATGGCAACAATCTGATCCAGATATTGTGTTTTATCTAACTTCTGTCAAAATGTAACCAATATCCATGTAGTAGAAATCCGTTTTATTTTCCATGAAGGTTTGAGCACATGAAGGTTTTTTTCTTTGGTCAACTTATTACATTTTGGGCAGAAATAATTCAAGTAAATTCAAGACTTTGCCAAATTAATATTTTCTTATATCAAAGCAATCAGTCGAGTGACAATATATCAACCTTTATAAAAATGTAAATATTCTTTGGTTCCAGCCTCTTAACAATGAAGATTTGCAGATTCCCTGTGATTTATATGACTTTTGTAATGAAATATTTTTGGGCTGGTGGAGTACAAAAAAAAAAAAAAAAAAAAAAAAAACCTGAACTATATCATGAGGGACCAGGTGACTTAAAATCCATAGAAACACTTGTTGTGCTTATTGAAACACGTTTTTTGCCAGTAAAGGAGAGCTCATATTTCACCTTTTATAAAGTTGATATGACAAACTGTTGCTGGAATAAAAGTACAGAACTCTAACAGCAAGATGTACTCAAATAATCAAAGTCAAAGTTCTCAATATTAAGCAGAATGGCTACTATCAGTTATATTTCACGATATTTGCTGATTATTATTACTGATGCATCAGAATATAAGTGGAATATCAGTAATGCAGCCAGTCATGGTGGAGCTAAATATAACTACTTTCAACTGTTGGTACTTGTGACGATCTTTTATGAGTAAATAATTAGTATGTAAAATCTTAATATTTGGTAACTAGTACTAATTGTTATTGTTATTTTATTATTTGTATTATTATTATTATTATTTTTTTTATTTATTATTTGTTATTATTATCACAATATTGCCCCTTGAAATGTATGGAAATAGAAATATAATGCAACAAAAAGTGCAATAGTCAAGCAATGGTCTCCCAAAATTGTATTTAAATGCATAACTTCCATAAATGTATAGTTGGTTACTTTTCACTAATGCTGCTAAATGCTCCATTATGTTCACCAGCTAGTTGCTCACGTTGTCTGCGTGCTGTTTAGCAGCTGTTTGGAAATCATAAAAGCCATGAAACCAAAACGTGAGAGAAGTCAAAAAGCTCCATAGAGAGAGATCAGATTAGTCATTTGACCGATTGTTCACATATATATAAAATCCTGCATTGGTGCTGCTTTAAAATCCCAAACTGTGTCTAAAGTCCCAAATGTCTGCCAGACTTCACCACTCTATGTATTTCGTTTTTGAACTTGGACTCTTTGTGACGCGAGGTGGGTTCAGTGTGCACTATTCACTTTACACTTTCAAACAATAAAGTACAGTTTGTGCAAATATAAATCCAGCCCCACCCCCTACTTCACATTAAGTCACAGCGTGGATTTATAGAAAAGTCCACACTCCTGCTTCCATTCTGTGATAATCCCCTTTACTGCCCCTCCGATGCCCAGTTGACTAATGATGAAAGAAGCCCTGAGCTTAGCGTGGCGCAGACCTGAACTAAGATGACCTAACTCAGATGATGAACATAATTCCTGTGGCATCCTTCCAACATCCACTTAACTGTAAAACACCGTCCAGAAAGCCCCAAACTATTTGCTCTTCATCGTTTATTTTTCCCCTTTGTGCACATTACAGTGACTTATGAACTGTTCTATTTGAATGCCTCTCGCTTAAGTGAAGCAGATTATAAAGAGGAATTGTTGGAGGCTCGTTTCTCCACTGCAGAGATTTTAGATCATTACAGTTATTATCAGTTAGTATAATTCAAAATCAGTGGATTCAACAAGCCTTCCACAGGCGTTAATGTTAGGCAATTCTATATTCTGCAATTCATAAACAGCACTTCTGTTTATGTTGGAGATGCACTATCCTGAAAAATATATTTAAAAAAAAGTCTAGAGAGAATGTGCTCTTGAGTCTTAAAGTCACTGAGGGCCAGATTTATTGAGAACATGGCTTTGCAGTTTTCGTTTAGCTTATTGCTGCAATCTGCGTGTATTCATCGCCTGATTTACGAAGACAGCAGTTCATTATGCAATCAGCTCCTGGACTGCGCCTGGAGCCGGCCTCCAGATGCATTTTGCCAGTAAAGGAGAGCTCATAGATGCTGTCAGCAGTGGGATTTCTATGAGATGACTAAGCTCAGAAAAGAAATGATGGAAAATGCATATGCAATGAGAGAGGCGGACGCTGCAATCACTTGCACGCAACATAAATACACCGCATGTTGGATGCATCGACATCTACGCGTAAGAACGGCACAAAAAGCCTCAGTGAATCTGGCCCTGAGACAAGTTGAATGTTTGGACATAAGAATGTCCAACAATGTTGAACGAAACCCACTTGATGAAAGTGCAGAATGTTTAGCTTCAGTCACATGACTATAGTTGACCTCAGTGATCGTAGATAAAAACCCTGTTTGATGAAATGTGCAGTTTATTTTCAACAAGGAGCGTTTATATATATATATATATATATATTTACAGACAGATAATAAGATTACGGTATTTTCTCAGTTCTCTAATTAGCAGCCGGTTGGAGATTCTTAAATCACGTCTCCTCCCTGACCTGTCTCTGACTCTTTTCTTCTTCTTCTCCAACTTTCCTCAAACTCATTAAATACTGACATTTCGCTTAATGTATGTAACGTATAGCAGAAACTTAAGACAAGGAATACATATAAAAAGAAACTAAAACCTTACTTTATAACAGCTTTGCTGCCGTTTTCCAACTTTGTTCGTCTGTTTGTTTGAAAACATATTACAGATATGGATGATCAACATGGTCTGTTAAGGTTGTTTGGTATCTCGCAGTTGAACATCACAGGCTACTCATAGAGAGCTATACATACAAACCTTGTTTGATCATAACGTCTGTTGGCTGTCTTTTGCTGTGACTGTAATTTATCACTACAGCTCTCTAAAATGTTGCCTATTTATTGGTGGATTTTTCCTTTAATGATCCAGTGCCGCTGCAGGTATTTCACTTCCACGCGATGTTGCACTTACTGATAGCGAGAACTCGAGACAACCTTTTCAAATAAAGGTTTACTAATGAAATTAGGCCTTTGCATTTGATTCAGCGGATGCAGTAATTCGGTGTGTGTGCTTGCATGTAATTGCCACCACTGTTTGTTCACTTAGACGGGAACGTAGAATGAGTTGTGTGTCTGCATATGCATGTGTACAGACGCTTCTGCAAGTGTGTGTGTGGGTGGTATTGCATACGAGGTATGAAAATGAGATGTGCGTGTGTGCATATTAAATGAGATTTGTTACACTGTAATAACCGGTGACCAGGGGAGTGAAACGGAGAAGGCTCTCAACATTGATCACTGCCAAGGATTCCTCTCGGAATCAAGAGAAGCGTGTGTGTGGTAAATGTGTATTGTTGCAGTGTGTGTGTGTGTGTGTGTGTGTGTGTGTGTGTATGTACGGGATGGGGAGATGTGGCCAAAGTTAATTATCAGAGAAAGCATTTTGCAAATGTGTGTGTGTGTGTGTGTGTGTTGGGTGGGTGGGGGTGTTATTGCAGCCAATGAAGCAGAGAGTTGGGTGCAGATTTGTATTCTGAAGCTGTGCCGTTGGTGGCTGTGCCTCAGCTACTCTTTTATACACACAGGCAGACAGATGCATGAACACATTCACACGTACACACAAAACTGCTTTGTACTCACTTATGAAAATCACTGCTTCATGAAAGAGCGGCCGACCCCCTTCACTGTAACACACACACACACACACACACACACACACGGATCTTGCAGCAGAACATGGTGGCAGGAATCAACACTCATGGTTTGTTGTTTGAATGAGAGCATTGTCCTCCTGTCTGCCTCTCAGCAGCACAGTATGTGGGAAGCTCAAGTGTTGATCAGTGCCTCTAAGCTCCCATTTATCATACTGTAGGTGGCTATGAAAGTAGACAGAAAAGCACAGATATCTAAATACTCCATCTCCGTGTCATTCTGGTCACGCCACAGCTTCCAAGTATCTAAAAAAAACAGTAGTGTTGCAACTTTTTCCAATTAGTTGTTTTAGAAATCCTGGAAAATTGTGACGATAAAATTCCATCACACTTGTCAAAGCCAAAGATATGTATTCATGTAAAACAGAAACAATACCAAATCCTTCTATTCAAGAGGCTCTAACTAGTCATTTGTAGCATTCTCGGTTTATACATGACTTCAAGTTTGAGTTGTCTTGTGTTATAGACACTTTTTTCAGTGAGCAATAGCAATCGGTCATAATTGCTGTGACAATTACAGTACATTACATTTCTCTTTGTCTGCTTCACAATAAAAGACACCCCGCAGCTCGGAGGTTGAAGGCTTTTAACGTGTAGCAACAGCAGGAAATATTCTGAACACTAATGTAACAATACTCAAACTTCTTTGTGTGTATGCGTGTGTGTGTGTGTGTGATTTTTCCTGCTATTGCAGAAAAAAAAATCCAGACAGTAAATGGTAAAATTAAAAAAAAACTATAAAAAATATGTAATGGTAATAAATCTGTAAGATTTTATTTATTGTTGCTATGACTACTTGGTCAGAAACATGTCAGAGAAGAAGCTGGTATATCTGTTTACAGTGAAACCAAACAAAGTATTCTTTCGATAGCTTGTTTAAGCACATGTGCTTTGTCGATCATGAAACTCAATACGAATTATGAAGGCGTAAGAAAAATGTCTGTACCTAGGTATTCATAGCTTGAAACCACTTAACGTGAAGCAATATCTACTTTCACGACTTTGTCAAAGGTTGCATACAGTATGCTTGAGAGTGAACAGGTCACGGCGACCAGTAATCAGAAGTCAGTGGTTCTATTTCCAGCTCCTCCAGTCCACATGTCAAATCATCCTTGGGAAAGACAGTGAACACCAAATGTGTGTCTGTGTGTGTGTGTGCGTGTGAGTGTAAATGGTTGGAAACTCCTCTTAATGTGCAGGCACCTTGTATGTTATCCTCTGCCATAAGTGAAGTATGAATGTGTATGTGAATGGGTGAATGCAAACATATGTAGTGTAGAGCGCTTTGCAGTCTATTTACCAAACAAGACATTTCTCTAAAGACTATTTGAGATTGTTGTGAGTAGTTTGAGTCTCAGAGAGGTAAAACTATTAAGTATTTCATCATAAAAAAAATAATAAATCCAGGAAGTCAAAACATAATTTGTGTACTTATGATATCCAGAGAGAGCCGTTCTTCTAGCAAAAAATAAAAAATAAATTATGATGATGGCACATGGTGGAATTAGATCAATGGAAAAATAACATCCAGCATGTTTAGCTTCTTCAGTAGAGCCAAATATCTGAAAGCAAGGCTCGTCATGGGAAATATGGTTTTGATTTGGAAAAACATGGGTACTCGGGTGAGACTGAGGTTACCCTGATCTCATTTGTTTACCACAATTACGGTATACCAACATATCACAAAATGCATAAAATATGATATGGAAATATGTCAACAAAAACACAAGTGTTATGTTTTGACAGTCTGGGAGTTTCATTGAGACTGCTTGCTCTTATTTATTCCAGGTCAATATGTGTTTGTCAGTGTAAAAGGAAAGTCTAAAATGGGTGGGTGTGTGTGTGTGTGTGTGTGTGTGTGTGTGTGCATGTGCGTGTGTGTGTGTGCGTGTGCGTGTGCGAGTGTGTGTGTGCACGTGCGCTTTGACATCATGATTTAGGCCAGGAGCAAGGTTTGTGTGTAAATATTGTGTGGATCTGGCTTTGCAGGAGGTGAATCAGACACAGTGGATCTAAAGAGAGCCAGAGTCAGCTGCTGAGCTAAAAATAAGTCACTTTATTGGTGACTTATTTAAAAGGTGACAGGAAAGGCACAGAGGGTGAGTGTAGCTGAGGTGAGGGCACCTCCGAGGCTCAAACACAGGTCTACTCTGCGGAGGAAGGGAGGGTCTCAGTCAGGGTCTCTCGGTCATGAAAGATAAGTTAGACCAAACAAAGGTCAAATGTTCATGGTTTATATTGTATGTATGTAGAGCTGAAACGATTAATCAACTAGTTACCAACTATGACTGATATTCAAGTAATCAAGTCATTTTTAAGAAAAAAAAGTCCAAATTCTCTGATTCTAGCTGCTTGAATGTGTGCTGGATCCCCTGTTAGAGATCTGTTTGGTCAATCTTTCCTCTGGCAAGTGAAATGAACATGGTGGTTCCACAACAACAACAACAACAACAACAGGCAAAAGATAGAAGACAGAATAGCATCTTTCCACGTTAGTACAACATGTATTAAGTATGTATTATTTGATTTGGAGACATCCGTTTTAAATCATGCCAGTGTGGTACTGTATGTCTTCAACCATGGTGGTGATTCAGTGGAAGATGCTCATCGATCAAGTCAAGAGTCTCGTGTTAAACGGGATCAACCGAAGGCACCAGTATACACTCCTTCTCAGTCTGTTTGTACTAAAAGAAGGTAATCAGCAAAGAAACAAACTCTTAAAGCCTTTCAACAACAAAGGTGGACGCATAGTAAAACTTGTCAACCTCTTTGCAATCAACCTGCTACATTTCTTTATTCTTCCATTTTATAACCTTACCAAATTATTGAGTGCAAATCATTTAAATTCTAAAATGGACGATCATGAGACTCAAAACTTAAAGACTTGCAGCAAGAATCCCCCCGGGATACATCAGTATATCCGCCATAAATATTCATGCAACCACTGAAAAACACATTTAAAGTTCCCTTCGATGTACTTTGTAATTTCTGTTATACCGCTCTATGATCACAGAATATTTCCATCTTTAATGTGTGGGTCTGTCACCCTGCATAAGACCAACATAGCTCAAGTAAAAAGTCATATTCTTTCTCTAAAGACCGGGACTCCTGCAGAGCAGAAACCATGACGATGTGTTGTAGGTAAGCCGTCGTAGACTGTAAACAAAGAATCATGTGGGTTTAAAAAAAAAAAAAAATAGTTAGTACCATCAGCTGTGACATCAGCCTCATTCAATCACATTGTTTTATGATTCACAGTAATAATACTGCAGAATATTGGATTCAATCATTACATTGGCTCCTGATGTTGGATTCCTAGCACTACTATACGACTGATAATGCATGAAGAACACTGACTTTTGGGTCCGTGTTTAAGGTAAAGGTTATGTTTAGGTCAGGGTAAGTCTCTAAGAAATACGTGTCAGTCTATGTAAATACCCAGAATGTAGTAGTAGTAAACCTATGTGTGTAAATGTCTGTTAAATAGCGAGCCTGACCTAACCAGTCTTTGTGTGCTGCGTGTTGTTGTGTATTTGTGCATACAGTATGTGTGTAGCAGAGATGATATGAAGGATGATTCTGTCACCTTGAACCACACAAGTCAGTGTTCTGACCATTCACACACACACACACACACACACACACAGCAGATTAAAGGACAGAGCAGCAGTAATGTGGTAGATGGTCGTAGCTGTCCACTGGCTGTAGATCTCTTCAGCTGTCAGGGTCACAATCAAGGGCAAGAGGAACACACACACACACATTCCCCATTTTCAGAGCTAAAGCCAGTGCTACCATACACACTCATGTACTCACTCTCCAGAACAGTATACTTGTTATTTTTTTTATTTTTTTTAACACGAGTAATATATTCTTCTGTCTCTCTGCCTCTCTCTCTCTCAGTAATGAGTTTAGCCTCAGTCTTGGGGTTAACACTTGTAGTAAGTACAGAGTGGAAAATGTAATTATTCTAATTGTTTATTCTCCCATTCTCTAACTCTTCAAGCTAATGGGTTGTTACTATCAGCACTTGCCTCAATACCGTCTTCTCCTTGGCATACAACCAGAACTATTATTCCAATGCTCCCTATGTACAACTGCAGCCTATTATACACAGTGTACAAAATATTAAAAACAATACTGCTTGTTGAACGCCTTCGCCTTGAGGGATGCACCACGGCACTTATCAGTCGATCACTCATACATGTGTATTGTGTCAGAGTTGTTTTTTAAATTTTTTTTATTTTAATGATGCAATATAACTATAAGACTGTTGACCTGGGTGAGTTAATGAATTAGAGTTGAGTAGAGTAGAGTGAATGAGAGTTGGTTTTTAAGTGTTATTAAGAAAGCTATGTATTCATCAGGCTACTATTAGGATACTACAAGAATATTTTATTTCCATAATTCCATTTAAAAAGTTAATATTTCATATTTTATAGATTTAGGGCCCACAATTTAAAAGATTTCAAGTATTATGTATATTCTTACCTGATTTGGGCATCCAGCTCATGAAACCAATGACAACAGGAATTAAAAATCAGGGTTTACTTAGGATCACAACAAACCAATCAAAATATGGTGTTTTTCAAAACAATATGTCAATCGTAATCTTATGAAAGTTTAACTTTTCAAATGGAATTATGGAGATAAATAAACTTTTCTGTGATATTCTATTTTTTTTGGAAAGGGTCTGTACATATTATTGAAGTTGGCAGAAGTTGTTGTTGGCATAAGTTGTTGTTGTTGTTGTTTGTGAGAAAGCCTTTTTGCCCTTTTAGTCCAAAGCAAGTTTACGACCTCGTGTTGGAGGGAGGAGATACAGGACGAGTTTGGTTTTCTATTTTTGGACTGTGAAGATCTCTTGAATATGCTGGAAAACAAAATTCCACTTCCTTTAGATATTGTTCTGACAACAGATGTTAGAACATAATGGAACATATAAAATAATACTGAACTTTGAATTTCCATCCTTATTGCTCATTGTTATTGTTCAACACCTCCAGTCTTTCTTCCGTTTACTGGAAACAAACCAGAAGGATGAGAGACGGCACTGCCTCTATATCCTTCAGGATTTTTCCCAGAAAAAAGCCCAACTTCGCCAGAGTGAAGTGAAGAACAGGAATACAAAGCCCTTTTTAAGTGGCTAGAGGTTGAATCAAGAGTAATGTTGTTATATTAACAAGAGGCAGGAAGATGATCAATCTTTCAGTTACTGTAAAAAGCTTTTACCACAGCAGTACACTTACATCCTGTACATGCTGCTCCTCCTCATTCAATTCTTCCCATCAGATAAAAACACATCTACAACTCTGTCTTCTCACCACATGCCTCTCATCTCTCTCTTCCTTTTCTTCTTTTTTTTTTTTTCTACTTTTCGGCTGGCGAGACTAGGTTTGCAACATTAATAGAAGTTTGAAAACATGGACTACAGGCTTTTGAAGCGGCACAGAGAGCCTCGTCTCCCTCCCTCACTCTTCATTCTCCTCTCTGCTGCTGCTGCTGAGCTGATAAATGTTGCATGGAGCTTGGCGGACAGATCCTTCTCCTAATCCTCTGGTCAATACAACAACTCTCCATTCGTCTGGTTTGAAAGTGTTCCATTCCTATCACCTTTCGCTCTCCGCCCTGAAAAATGCAGCACAGCTGAGCAGCACAGTCATGACCACTGACATGACTCTCGGTCCTCGTTATGATTGGTCGAGATAGGTCTGCAGGTAGATTCCCTGCATCTGTGTATAATCAGTGGAGAACCCTTTAGACCCAAATCAAATTTTATAAAAGGTTTGAGTATTTTCTATCCTACTTCAGACAACCTTTCTTATATAAGCCTCATATATGTTCTATGGGATAGAAAGATTATATTGTGAATGGTCAATATCTTGAAAGGTAGACGTGGTTTGCCAGAAGGTTGGCTATATCTGAACTTTCAGAAAGTTTTCCAGTTGTAATTGTTACTTTAAATGTTGACATAAATGGTATTATTAATGGTAGTTAGAACTTGGAATCTAGTTGATACATTACAGTAACTCCAGTATGATGTGAGTGGGGTCTAATACAACCCATACCCAATTACATTGTACCTCTGAGAGGAGGAAGTGTAGGGACGGTTCCTGATAAGCACGCAGCTCACCACCCATAAATTAAACTGTAACATATGTGAAATACGCAAGTGTCTATGGGAAACTATTTATCTGCTTCATATTTCATATATATAGCATATACGAGAAAATATGTCACCTGGATTATACTTTAGTTTTTTATCAACATAGGGAATATGTTGATAAAAAACTCTTTGCTTATGGTACTATATTCTTAACTGCAGATCCGTAATACAGTGCGTCAAGTGTGTCAATCAGTATCACAATTTTTGATGTGCTACCTTCACATGAAATGCTCACTGGATTTTGGGTTTAACACTCCACTGGGAATCCCCCTGTTGAAGTGCAACCTCCCTCTCCAATACTCTTATTAGTGTAGCACTTTTCTCTCTTTCCTTGGTGTCTATCACACACGAACATGATGTGTAACAACCGTACCACCAGAAGAATAACAGAATTAGGTTAAATGCCGTTTTTGCTTCATAACTTTCATTCTACAATATCTGCAAATGGCAACCGGGCTTTATTAAAGTTGAAGTGCAACACTATGAATGCCTTCCAGGAAAGACAGTGAAAGTGTGTGCCATTATCCCCATATATAAATGAAATGACTTTCACGCTATTACCACGTCTGCCTTCTGACACGCACCATTGGACGACACGTCATACAAATTAGTACATTTCCATCATAACCTGGATCTTAATTTTAGCTCCCACAAAAACACACTTTTATGCAGTAACTGCTTCCCTCAATGACACTGAATTTTGGCATTAAATCTGCAGAATCCAATGTGAATGTGGTACCAAGGGAGATTGATCTGTTTATGAATGTGCATGATTTCAAAGGTAAAGATGTGCATGTGAAAACAAATGAGCCAACAACGGCTAACAACGAGGACAGCTGCTGCAACCCAGGAAAAGAGGGATTTTGTTCTTGTACTTGGGTGACACGGAAATTGAGTGACTGCGTACATGTAAATGTAGCATGCACATCCACTGTTCACTATGCTATCCACAGCCTTTAGAGTATATCAGGCTTAAAACATATAAACTTAATTTCCATCAAAGTAGTTAAGACTGATAACTGGAGGTGTTGGTGAATAGATAGAAAAAACCTGAACGGTTCTTCACGTGCTGCTTCCTGTCAGACAGGAAGTGGGTGATCCATCTGTAGGTCAAGTCGGGCACATGTAGCTGGGAGAGCTTGTCCTGTAGCATGGATGGCTAAGCTAAAATCCACAGTTGACAGAATTACTATGTGGGTTGTGGATACAAGGTGGCTACTCACTAACTGGAAAAATGGCATCAGAATTCCATGCTAGCGACCTGCTAGCTGCATACTGTAATTTCCCAGTTTGGGATTAATAAAGTATATCTATCTATCTATCTATCTATCTATCTATCTATCTATCTATCTATCTATCTATCTATCTATCTATCTATCTATCTATCTATCTATCTATCTATCTATCTATCTATCTATCTATCTATCTATCTATCTATCTGTCTATCTGTCAAACTGTAAGCTGTGGTAGTGTGCTTGTTGACTGATGTGATCATATTCTGTAAGGCAGCTGTGACACTGTGTGTAGATTTGGTTTTGTACATGGAATTTGATTGTGAAAACAACTTGTCAATTATACTCAGCATCAGATTGCTTCAGTTCCCAAATATAGTAAAGAGTACATAATAAAAATGTGTGTGTGTGTGAATTCAGACCTTCTCTTAGACACACTTTAATTAGGACATTGACATTATTTTCCTGGAAATGGGAGCTTCCATAATTTTAATCAAATTTAGGAGTTTGTCTTGTTTGAGAGTTGCTGAGACATGAATAGAAATGTCTCCTCAGAGTGACAATATCAAAATGACACATACTCAGTGTACTGGAACATCTTATTTCAATAAGATATACCAGTATATGGCCAAAATATAGTGACTGAGAGCCCTCCAGACGAGAAAGGTGCAATCACAAATGAAATGCCAACAGAGTCTGTTGTTTACAGCTCTTTCAGTATCTCAGTGTGACTGTTTCTGCTTGTACTCTTCCTCTAATCATTATTTCTAACTTCTCCGCTGAACAAATAGTTCCAAATAACTATTGTTGTATAGACCTGTTTCTATTGAACAATAGCACTACTAATGAAGTTCTGCTAATTTCATTTCCTAATCATCTTCACAATAAAAGCTTTTTGAAGGTTTTTTTTTAATATCAAGCAGCAGGAGAAGGATATGTTTTCATCAGCAGTAACTTAACATGAAACAGTAAAGTAAGTCAGATATCTGAAAGTACAAACTGGAGCACAGGAGAGAAACTCAACTTCAAACCAGAAAAATTCAGTTAGAAGCTACAAAAGAACTGAGAGCTGAACAGAGTCTTTTAAAACCACTGGGATAAGGTGGGTCGTCAGGGTTTGGCTGCGATCGGCCCTGCCTGCATTAGAGAAAAGCAGCAGTGATAAAATGCATTTCATGGCGGGTCGGCTTGGCTCGGCTTGGCTCAGCTTGGCTAACGCTGACCGACCCGGGCTAATGAAAAAACCCTGCGTGAGGTGTGTCTGCTTGTATCTTACTTGTATGCACGTAAACACAAAAACTGGTTATCTATTAAGACAGAATGTGCACACCTGACACATTCTTTAGACTATGTGTACACATGGTTTTCTGGAGCAGTCTGAGGGTCATGTGATAAGCTATGAAGAATGTTAAAATGCTGACAGACAAAAAATGAGCTGATGGGAAATAAGGGACAAGAGTGTTGCAGTTCATAGTTGACATCACAACCCTTAAACTTCATCTCCCCACACCCCTTTTTCTCTTGCAGTCTATTAACCTCATGCATCCCATCATTTTTTTTTCTTTTGTACACAAGTATAAACATATTCTGACATAACTGATCTAATTAGTGCTGCTGTGTAAATAGTTATAGGTGTTTGTTACACTGCTGTAGAATAAATTTGAATTTTAGATGTGAACCTGCAAACTAACCATCTTTAGACTACCTCATTTCTGAAAAAAAACTGTTATTTTCCTGAACATGACATTGGCAAAAGAAACACCAAAAAGTACATAAAATCATTTGTCAACAGACAGCAGCAAAGGGTGTAAGCCCGGGATAAAACTGACTATAACAGTCAATATCTAGAAAAAAAAACATATTTACACACTTTAAATGAGTGTTCCCAGAAGAAAAAAAACATGGTTACACAATTGCACAGGGTACAGGTAGAGAAAAATCGAAAGAAACTAAATAAAAATAAAGCAAAAAGAGAGGCATTCAGGAAAAGAAAAGTGGGCCCTGGCAGCAGGTACTAACAGGGTTTAAATAAAAGGGTTCATGGCATGCGCTGGTTGATAGAGCTTTCAATATGTGTGTAGAACTGAAATAGATTAACTCTCACCGTGATCAGTGTAGGTAGATCAAAAGGTTTCACCTGGAGTGTTGGGCCAATTAAATGTAATTTCCTGATTTCTCAAAGTTTTCTTTGCCCACTTTCCAACCAATTTGGACCAGAGTCACTGAACAGTGAAGAGTTTTTCCTACATGTATGATCTTCTATTTACAGTATACTGTATTCACACAGTAACTCTGAGGATGGCCCAGTGGCAGGGTTAAGGTCTAACCCTAAGCTTAAAACTGCACGATTACAATAATTCTATACATTTGATTTGAAAAAACTGCTACGAGGCTAAATACATATACTATATTGCCAAAAGTATTTGACTCACATATGAACTTGAGTGCCACCCCATTCCTAACCCATAGGGTTCAATATGATGTCGATCCATCTTTTGCAGCTATTACAGCTTCAACTCTCCTGGGAAGGCTGTCCACAAGGTTGCAGAGTGTGTTTATAGGAATTTTCGACCATTCTTCCAAAAGTGCATTGGTGAGGTCACACACTGATGTTGGTAGAGAAGGCCTGGCTCTCAGTCTCTGCTCTAATTCATCCCAAAGGTGTTCTATCAGGTTCAGGTCAGGACTATGTGCAGGCCAGTCAAGTTCATCCACACCAGACTCTGTCATCCATGTCTTTATGGACCTTGCTTTCATGGAAGAGGAAGGGGCTCGCTCCAAACTGTTCCCACAAGGTTGGGAGGAATTGTCCAAAATGTTTTGGTATCCTGGAGCATTTAAAGTTCCGTTCACTGGAACTAAGGGGCCAAGCCCAACTCCTGAAAAACAACCCCACACCATAATTCCTCCTCCACCAAATTTCACACTCGGCACAATGAGGTCTAAAATGTACCGTTCTCCTGGCAACCTCCAAACCCAGACTCGTCCATCAGATTGCCAGATGGAAAAGTCATCACTCCAGAGAACGCGTCTTCACTGCTCCAGTAGGGACGTGCTTTACACCACTGCATCCGACGCTTTGCATTTAATGTATGGCTCAGATGCAGCTGCTCGGCCATGGAAACCCAGTTTGGAGCTCTGTAGCAACTGAAAGTCAGCGACCTCTTTGCACGTTTACGTTACCGACCACTTCGTGGCTGAGTTGCTGTTGTTCCCAAACTCTTCCATTTTCTTATAATAAAGCCGATGGTTGACTTTGGAATCTTTAGGAGCGAGGAAATTTCCCGACTGGATTTGTTGCACAGGTGGCATCCTATGACAGTTCCACGCTGGAAATCACTGAGCTCCTGACACTGGCCCATTCTTTCACAAATGTTTGTAGAAACAGTATCCATGCCTAGGTTTTATACACCTGTGGCCGGGCCAAGTGATTAGGACACCTGATTCTGATCATTTGGATGTGTGGCCAAATACTTTTGGCAATATGGTGTATTTTGTGTAAAGTGGGATGCAGGCTGACTCAAGGTGGCTCCAAACTGTTTCGGGTGAAAAGATTTTGTATTAGTTATTACATTAGTTATCAAAAGGAGATCACATATAATCGTCCAAATGTGTGTGATTTGGTTAAAGAGATAGTTCAGAGATACAGACGTTTTGGGGAATTTTACTGATTTTTACAGACCTTTTTTTTTATGCATTTGCTATAGACAGAAGTATGTCAAACACGACGAACACATGATATACTGATGATATCAGGAGCTTTATGCAGAGTTTAAAGTTGGAGGGTTTCTTGTTCTTTCTCGCTTTTCTATCTTCAGTCTTTATACTGTGCCAGTGAATGAAAAATACAGTACAAACTGGATTTTATTACACGTATAAACACTTAAGTAGGTTTCTAGACATTCACAAAATACTTTCAAAGATTTAAGTACTTTTTGGTTAAATTTAGTATGATGGTTGGAATTATGTGTCTGTGGTTCTTACAGTCCACAGAGAATGAATGTCAGTCATTGCAATAAGTGTGTGTGTGTGTGTGTGTGTGTGTGCACGTAAATAGTTGAATGAGTGGTTCTAGTCAATCCAATGTATTTTTTTATTTTTATTTAGTGTTAGGAGCAACAGGCCATGTCATACATTTGTTTGAAAATTGGTTAAAGGGTGAATGTACATGTTTTTATTGTATTTATTCTATTAGGTGTGTAAATGGGTGAAACAAAATGCAAGCCACTCAGGACATTGGATAAGCAAACACAGGCATGATCACATGACCTCCTTGGCAGATGTAGTGTAATTAATGGGTCTCAATTTATTCCATTATCACATTAAATACAGCACAATCTGCACGGAGACAAGATGGATGGGGCGGAAGGAGGAGCGTATGACTCACTCTCTTTTTGTCTCTAAGTATTTATTGTGTGTCTCAGTAACTCAGTATGTCCCCCTTGCTCTCTGCTTGTTTTACAAGCCAGAATTACCACTTCCAGGGCGTGAGAGCCATAAAGAGGCGAGTGAATGTAAATGCAGCCAGGATAATGGGGGTGTGATGGGCAGTGCTGAACATTTTATTGCCTGTTAGTACCTGTTACATGTTGCTTTTATTCATTTATCCCCCCTACTTTATAGGGAAGGACACTTAAATGGGAATGCTACTTGACTCAAAACAGGACAGCATAATGGTGTTCCTACTGTCCAAATGTGACAGCGTGAACAACTTTTCTCCACGAGGAGTCTAACGAAAGAGCCAGATGGAAATATTCATTGTCTACATGAGGTAAAATGTAAAGCATCTTCTTAGAAGAGGGCTGCTTTACTCAGTCCACACAATGGGTGTTTGAGCTTTTACTGTAAAATGAACTTTATTGCATTGTGCTTTGAATTTGCTAAAATGAGCCAACACTTTAGGCGCTGCCACTTGCCGCAAAGTTGGTCCCAATGGAGTTAAATACATTCTCAAAAGAACTGTAGGTCTGTTCTTTTATATTACGGCATAACTTTAAAATAATAATAATGCTTTTAATTGTTATACTGCTCCGCTCATCCACAGTGAATCTCCAAGTACTATAGCTTTTAAAACATAATAAAAAAATAACGAGTTAAGATGATAAAGTCTTTGCTGGAGGTTTGTGGTATGATCAGTTCTTGTTAGTAGGGAGGTGCGTGTCCGTTGATGGATTCATATGTCAGCACCCGGACTTCTCCTGAAGGAGAGAGAGCCAGTGCAATGAAAACAAAACTGCTGGTGTTTTCACACTCTCAGTGGGATCCTGCTCACGTCATACACCCACAACCATCAGTCCAACATCAAAGGCTTATATGAATTGTTTTTTTCCCTGCATGTTTTCCTATTATGTGATAAATTGGACCATGGAAATAAATAAAAAAAAAAGATTATGAAATAGGAAAGGTACTTTATCCCATGTGAGAATGCCTTGATGTATTATTTTGCTACATACAGTAAAAAAAATAAAGTAAAAACAGACCATATCTTGTATTTGGATACCTATATGTTACCAGATAGTACAGTTTAGTAGAGATACATAAGATGTGACCCAGAGTTAGGACTTTATTTAGGGCTGGAGTGCAATCTGGATATCTGACCAGAATAAGAGATCCCATGTTGTGAATTGGCAGGAAGTTTCATGTTGCTGCGTCCGAACCTTCGGGTGTATCAAACACGTTTGGGTTCTTTTAGAATATGGGAGCATTTACAGGAATAGTATAAATGAATAACGATAAAGAGATGGAAGATAATAATATATAATATAATAATATATATAATATAATAATAATGGCAAAATGTGATCTGTATGTATGTTGAACAGATCTGCGTCTTGTGGCCTTTCTGTGTTTAGTATGGCTGTATTATATTTTCTATGAGAAATCTGGAGGTTTTGGTTAAGCCACTCCTTACTTACTGTCCAATCTGACAGGTAGGGTGAAGATTATAACCTCAGCTCTGTTGGAATAACACCTGCAGCTTTAAATCCTCTTTTGTCATTGTACTTTGACAATTGTAAAAATGAGAGAGCTTGTCATCAGCAAACCTCATCAACACCCTGTAAGATCATATTACATCAGACATTGGCCTGTAGAAGTGATTGCTCCCCAGGCAGAAACTTCTCTGCTCTCGATGACCTGTTTAGTTCCCGTTCTTGCCTGTGAAAACATTTAGAATCAAAATACAGGTTTTGCAATATGAAAGCCTCCCTCCCCGCCGTCTCTCTCTCTCCCTTGGGATGGGTAAAGCTGGATTCATGCTTGTGTCAAGGTGTTCCTGCAGTCTCGCCAAAGATGCATCAGACTCACAATCTAGTCTATACTTCAGTTCAGGATTTCACCTACTGATTGTTGGCGCAGCTCTGCAACACTCGAATGTTGTGTTGTTTATTATCAGGCCATGGTGTGCGTTCATTATGTACAGTGACTTGCATAAGTATTCATCACCCTGGGACTTTTCCACATTTTGCAGTGTTACAAACTGGAATTCAACTTTTAACACGATGTGCATAGTACTTTGAAGACATATGTGGGATGCACAAGAATAAGTTAATACATGCTGTGAGTCTTTTGAGGTATGTTTCTATCAGCTTTGCACATCAGCAATGTTTTTTTGTTTTTTGTATTACTATTCTTCCATAAAGGCCAGATTTGTACAGTGCAAAACTAATAGTTGACAGATGATCCCACCTGATCTGTGTCTCTTTCCAGCTCCTCCAGCATTACCGTTGCTTCTGATTAACGCTCTCCTTGGCCAATCCGTCAGTTTAGGAGGACAGACTGGTAGATTTGCTGTTGTGCCATATCCTTTTTAGTTTTCTAGTGATGGATGAATAAAACAGTAATGATAAATACATAAATAATGCAATTATGATCTCCCCCTGTATGGGAGACACAGAGACACAGGGAGGAGCTCGGACATCCACTAAGAAATCTGAATAGAACAGTTGCTGCTTTGCACTAAAAGGGTCTCGTTTTGAAGGTTTCCCAGACATGTATACTGGGAGGAGATCCATGCAGGGATTGACCTGAACATGCTGAGAGAATGATATTGAGATCCCCCAAGAGTAGATGAAGGATGTATCTAGATGACATGTGGGCTACCTTGCCTAACTGCCAATATCAAGCAAGACAGCAGTAACGATAAGGGCCATAAACAAAGCAAACAGATTCTTAAGTTTATGTTAAGTTTATGGATCAACAGTCAATCCAGTTTCCATGTAGCAAATACACATTTACATTAATTGTTCACTGTACTTAAGTTTTGACTATCTTATAAAACCATTAGTGTGCTGCACACTAAACTCTTTGCCCCCTGGCTTGTGATGACACCTGCTCTAGCTGTTCTTTCGGGCTGAGAGCCCATAGTTTACTTGTCCACATCGATATTACTCTGGAGCCCAGCCAAAACTCACATCCAATACCAGAGAGAAAGTTATAGTATGAGGGAAAGATAAACAGGAGTAGATAGGCTGAGTAAAATGGAGGATAGGGAAGCAGATAGGATGGTGCAGAATGGATGTGTTTATAGGACAATAACAACAAAAAATCTGTGAACAAGAGAGAGGTATGCAGAGAAGAATTAGAAGAATGCACTCACGTTGTTACTGAAGTCAAACAGTATATTGCTAGGGGGTTTAGTCCCTTATTAATACCAGATGTAAATGCAAAGCCTCATAGATCAGATGCTATTAGATCACATGTTAATTACACGGTAATACCGGCTATAAATGGAACCAAAGTTTTGCTAGGTGCTTTCGTACCACATAAAGACGAACTTTGCATAGCCTGAGCAGATCCTGCAGTGTGTATGCAGTCTGTTTACTAGCTTTCTGTTTCAGCAGGTGCAAGGTTGAGTTAAATTGTATAACTATTGCAGTGTAACTACAGCAGCTCTATGAAGCAAGCTGATAATGGACTTAACGTGGTGATTAGTAACTTTTCACTTTTTCACTGTAGGTGGTTTACATGGCAACATGTGCAGCTGACGGTGATCTCTTGAGCTCAGACACAAACCGGTGTGTTTATGGATCTGTGGAATATACTGTTCAGCATGGACCTCACCCAATGAAACAGCAGTGGGGGAAGTTTCTCACTTGGTTACCATGACGTTGTCACCCTGAAAGCTACAAACAGGTAAGAAAACCTCATCTTTGCTACGGCACTTTTTTATATTGTTGCGTAATATTCAATTTAACTCGCTTCTGTGGTTCTCACCTCGGGTGATAGTTTGATGGATTGCAAGATCATATACAGTGTATTGCTTACTTTTGTGATGGTTGGACATCACAAATCAAAAAAATAAAATAAAATAAAATAAAATAAAATAAAATAAAATAAAATAAAATAAAATAAAATAAAATAAAATAAAATAAAATAAAATAAAATAAAATAAAATAAAATAAAATAAAATAAAATAAACACAAAACATCTAATCATCTAAGAGATGTGGAATAATTTTCCTACTATTTCAGCTGATAAAATCTTTACAAACCCATTTGGATTGGCTTAAACATGCTTTGTCGCCATACCTACAAGAAGTTTATACTTTCTTAGTATCTGATAGGACATGTACAGTGCACACATTGGTTGGATACAACTTATTTGCTCCTTCCCTTCATAGAATCAGTGGAATCAGAGACATAAGATGCTGCCTTTTATTTATCACCCCACTACATCATTCATGGTTGACATGTTAAGTGTTTGTCCAGTCTTACATGAAATTCCTGATTAGTGTGGGACAAAAAGACTTTGTCATGGTCCTCTTTTTCCTATCTATTCCTCACATCCACACCCTCGGTTAATATAAACCTTTCCTGGCATTTAATTTATTTATTTATTTATTTTTATTTATTCTTGTGGTGAACAAGGCTGAAAAATTAACTCTGACAAAAACTGGATGTTGGTGATTCTGCACTCGTATTCAGCTGACATAAATCAGCTGCAGCGGCTCCTTTATAGATACCTCATCATGCATACAGGATGTCTTTACCATATGTTTATGGCTGAGACTGTTTGGTGTGTCATAAATCAAGCCATATTTAGCTTCCTGGCATCAGTGAGAATGACACCTGTGTGGTACAGAGATATGTCGCTTCTATATATATGTGAGGTCTCATAATGCTGTCAGGTATTAAGTAGGTGTGATGATCAGATGGCTGGCACTATTAAACAGTGTGATGTACCAGATGTTTCCTTAGAAAGAATGTGAGGATTATTTAGATTTTCTTGTAACAATAAGGATCCCCATAGTCCGTGTGTGGAGGGTAGAAGGCAACTGTTTAATGCTTGATGATTCCCTTTTACAAGGTCAATCATTATGTAACTAATGTAGAGCGAGTTTCTATTTAAAACCTGACCTGTTCATTGTAATTTTTTTTCGATCTAAACATAAATGAAACCAGTAAAATATGTCTCACGTTTTATCATTTGCTATAAGCACATCAACAGCATAGATGCAGAACTGGGGGGGCGTCCACTCACAGATGGTCAAAGTGGAACATTTTAATTAATGTTACAGTGATAAGCAATGGCAAACATAGTAGAAATTATTAATTCATTATTTTTATTTTTTATATCCCTACAGTGATACATACGTGATAGTGATCTACATACGCTGCTGATTATATTAAAGTATTAAAGAGGATTAAAAAAATATATATATTTTTTTTATCTTTTTTATAATGGCAGCACCATGCAAATTATATTCCATCATATGATTTTAAATATACAGATGTTGGTCGAGGCCACTGATGTAAATAAAATGTTTACAGATGTAACGGCTTGTTAAAGTTGTCATTTGTTGGGGTTAAGCCCCAACAACATTTATTTAGAGACAATGCACAGTATTTTACATCATCAGGATGTAACAGCATCAGGTTCACAGGGCAGAGTTTTAAAATGAGCTGTTAAAAGTAGAACTGGATCTGTTCCAATGTAAAAGACCGCTCGCCATACAAATCAAAGGGCAGTTGTATACATCAGTGGGTCACAGTATCCAGACAAAGGCAGGAGACTGGTGCTCACTTTGTTGTATAATTTAACAATCCCGTCTTTAATGTGATTACATATCCTACAGCAACAGGTTGGAAAGATAGGCCAGTGATTTGAATATCATTCCTCAGGGTTTGACTCTTCCTGGGATCAAGGCAGTCCTGCTGGGTAGCACCTGCATATGTCACAGGATGATGTACGCTTTATGTAACAGTTGAATGTGAGTTCATAAAATGAAACCCGAGTTATTAAATAGCAAAAAAAAAAAAAACTATGCAAGAGAAAATAACTTTTTATTGAGATTAAACATTCAGTGGGACACTTATTATCCATCTGACTATGCCTTACTATTTATAAATGTGTGCAAATGTTGCTTTCCTTGTCCAGATTAGCGACTCATTTTTCTTTAAAGTCATGAATAACACAAATTAATGATCAATCTGTTACATATCCACCTCAAAGCTAAGAATCCCAGAGTAGCATGAAGTGAATTATTCCTCCCTCAAGAAGTTTTTTTTTCTAATATCACACAGAAATAAACCTGCCAAAAGGCACGACGTAACAAAACACTGTTTGATTGTGTTGTATCATGTTGTATTCACTCCACCGGCATCAGAAACCTGTAGGTGAAAACACAAGCAGCCCAGTCTGGCCAATCACAGTACTTGCATTCCTCATGTGGTATCTTGGTAGCAACCCGGTGCAGTGATTGGCAGAAGCCCACAGGAGGAAGCAAAAAGAGCAAAGTTAAAGCAGTGTTCGTTCTCGGCAAACAAGAGAGACTAGTTATAATCCCATTTCCTGGCATGGCGTCTATTACATGAGGAGCACTACATCCATCTTAGTCTCTCCTGACAGGTGACGTGCTGTAAATCGTAGAGAGAGAGACAGTTAAGAAGGAGGAAGTCTCACCAATACCCTCTAAGCATCAAAGTGTTTTTTCTTCTCCCTTGATATTGAACATGTTTGCTGTTGTAACTTATTCTTTTCCCTCTCAATTCTCCGTGGCGCGGCGTACAGTAATGAGATTAATGGCTTGGTGTTGTGTCGTCAAGCTGCGATAACACTTCTTGTCAGTCGGGCTGCTGTAGGCTTCGGGACGCTGCAGAGTGTGTTTTTTTTTTTTTTCTTTGACAACGAGGAGGAGTGTGTTAGGGGATGATAGCAGCAAAGGATTTACATTTTTTAAAGGTGATTTTTGGCAGGTCATCTTCAACTCTCGAGCAGCGGAGGAATTGGCCAAGAATGGATAAAAGAGAGATGAGGGGAGTGAGGTGTGTAGAGGAGGTGCAGACAGAGAGAGATGGATGGTTTACTTTGTTCAGGCAGTATTTGTATGCACATTTTCACATCAGTCAAGTGTTTTGTTTTTTGTTTTTTTCTTTCTTTTGTTTTTACCTTGCTGCTGTGTGTCATCAAACTCGAGTTGAATATGAATGTCAAAGCAGAGTATTTATTTAAAGCCTTAATTGCACTATCGGGCAACAAGAACAAACACAAACACAAAGACATGATGTTCTTTGTAGCTCAGGGTGAACACTTTAAAAATCAGCTTTCACGTGGAGCGAGAGCGACGAGTAGGATCTGATTGAGTTGTCTGCTTCTGGTTGGGAGTTTAGTATTCAACTTATGCAACAAGATTTTGATAGATTACAAAGGGTAGACCAGAGAGAAGAAAGGTACAACAGTCATACAACAGTCATCATTATCCACTGTTCTACAGCCCATGCCAGTGGATGGATATTTCATTTAATGCGGGGATGGCTCATTGTGTATGTAGGAGGTATGAAAGAGGCATTATTTTTCATTTTACGATGACTCAAGTATATCTCACCAATGAACGTCGCACCAGAAACGGAGAAAGTCTTTGACAGTGCATTTGTGTCATCGCAGCCGTCCTTCTGCAAACATACAGCGCTCTATGAGCAGCGTAAAATGGCAAATGGCTCTCATAGCATGCGTCTGTTGTAAATGCTTTGAGAACGGCGCATTATGGAGAACATTAAGATATGACTAAAGCTCTCCTGAGTGCTGTCTTCACCCACACCTATATGTAGGCTGCTGTTTATCAAAGATACTCTGATGCAATGCTGCCCGGCGTAGAATGCAAATGCGCCGTTGAAGAATGTTGCACTTCAGGTAGTGTAATGAAAAGATAGTGTTTACAGTATATGCTGTATTAATTCACTTTCACTTTGATAAACGGCATACTCTTCTGCTGCGGTTACTGCATATAAGAACACTACCCGTGATATAGTATGAGCTAAGACGAGTGACTACGGCAACACACAGATTACTGAACAGCAATCGGTAAGTAGAGGATTTCATGTTGGCACTCTCTAGATATTCCAGGCCGTAGAGTAAAGTACGGTTAGGGTTAGGCAACTAAAACACCTGTTTATAGGATAGGTTTAGGTTTTTCCAATCCTCATAATACAATATTGATATATGTACGTGGAAATAGGTCTCGATCACGGTAAGAATTCAAACTCTCCACACTGGCCCTGAAGCTATTCACTACGCTGTAAGAAAGTTCATCTGAAGCTAAACTGAAGACTCAGCAGTCTGACTTGGCTAAATCAAGACTGTGAGTTACAATCTGTTTAATTGGAAACCCATAGCTTTTACAGGTAAGGAGAGATTACAGATGAAAAGTGAAGACAAACACGAATCACCTCCTGTTTAACCCTTGTATGGTCTTCGGGTCTGTGGGACCCGTTTTCAGTTTAATTAATTATTTTTTCAACCTGAAATTCATTGGCTTTGGCTCATTTTCTGTGAAGAACATAAATCAAAACACATTTGTTTAGTATTTTAAGAGAAAATTATTGGATTGTGGTGTTTTGAAAGCCCAAAACTCTAGCGGGTCCACCAGACCCATAAATACTAATACCACACGAGGGTTAAAGTACAGACGTACTTCACGCCGATCCATCACCCTGACCTCCACACCCTTACTTTCTGCCTTGCTACAAGTTCTTGCATTGACACTGAACTTTAGCAGTGGACTTACTGTGTGAATACAATGTTAGGTGCCAGTCCAACTGGGGATTGTCGTTGCATGTCGTTCCTCATCTCTTTCTCCTCATTTGCTATCACCTCTCAGTAACCAGGCTAATGCCAGGATGCTAACTGAAGATTTGTAGTCATAGATGTCAGAAGAGAGGGCGACGGGACAAACAAAGACCAGAATGGAGATGAAGATAGAAGGTAAAAGCAGAAAGACCAACAGGTTTGCTCCCATGGAAAGTAGATACAAGATGCCAAGAGGTTAGAAAGAGATTTTAGACATGAGGAAAACATAGAAGGAACTAGCACGTGAGGCAACAGAGTAAATGAGGAGGGAAAAACTGGGAAAGGACTGAAAAAGAACAGAGACGGTGAGGGTTTTCCAAAGCCAGATTAACTGGAACTCACTGAGATAGAGAGAGCAAAGGAGATAAAGCAGGCAGCACCCAACGAACTTTCTTGGTCATTACTCTTCTGAGGGAAGGGGCGACCCTTTTCAGAGACATCAAAGCCTCTAATTATTCTCCTGCTCTGTTTGGCCACTGCTCAACAGGATGGGATGCTTCCTCTAATGTCGAAGTCAGCTGTTAACCATTAGTGCCAGCTACTCTTTGATATTTGCTGATTGAAGTTTTTTTGTTTTTTTTTGTTTTGTTTGTTCAAGTTGACCTGAAATGTCTTCAGATTATCAATCATTCATTATTTAAAACAAAACAACACTTACCACATATTTATTATTATTATTATATGTTTTAACCATCACCGTGCACTATCACGTTATTCTTCTTACAAATGAAAAGCTGACTTTATTTGCAATAAGACGATCAGAAAAAAAGAAATGCGGGACACGGTATCATTGACATTAGCATCATGTTAGCATCAAGTCACCTAGGTTCCAATTTGTTGAGAGCCATCTTCCAAGCTCTTAACCATAAACCGGATGCTATTTTTTCTATAGGCTTACTGGAACAATAACTGGTAGAACTTAATCACATCAAATACAGAATTGTAATCATTGACTTAAAAGGGACATACAGTATAATGTTTTGTCATTTTCTTGTTCCAAGGGTTGTTTGCATTGTCCACTTGCAGATTTCAGATCGGTTTTGGACTAAAACATGCAAGGATGTATTTAGAAAGTTTCCATTTGGTAGAAATAATGAGAAAAATAAGCCAAATCCTACTACGACTGTTTGTTGACATAGCGTCCCGAGCCAGTCGTCTGAGATGTAGCTTTCAGAAGCTAACTAATGAAAACAGAGAGGGAGGGGGGGTCTTAAAGAGACAGGAGCTGACACAGCTGTTCTGTTTCAGAGAAAGAATGAACTGGGAGCTGCATAAAGGGTCAGTATAGGATAAATAATTTTTTTTTAACTGTAAATCATGCAAACATATTCCAGTCAAGTCCCAGGTTAAAAATATACATCTGTAAATTTGTATGATACATCCCCTTTAAGTCATAACCTGCCTTTTTTCCTATTTTGCTTAATTGTGTCAAGTGTGTAAATCTGTCTTGTACTGAAGTGCAGGAAACCTGCTGTAACTGCGGACCAGAGTGTAACTTGTGTTACTGTCCTGCTTTAAACAATATGAAAGTAGAAAAGTAACTGTAGAGAAGTCACCTTCCCTATCATTTATCAGCTGTGTACCTTGCTGTCCTGTGGCTGTTAGCGTGGATCAGGTCAGAGTGTGGTCATAGACTGTTTACTTTGATTTCAAAAGAAGTTTCAGGGTCAACTATTAATATGCCTAAAAGTGGCGTAGCCCCGGGTGAAGAATATTGAAGTGAGATGCAACAAAAGCAGCAGAGATAAGTCAGAGCCAAGGACAAACAGATTGGCGCTCAATACAGATGCCAGAGCAGGAGACTATTAGATTATCTGTAAACGTGAATTCTCCCGCCGACGTTTGACGGAGGCTCAAAACAGATCCATATTTTGCTGGAGGGACTTGGGACGCGCATACAAAATATATTAAAAGGTCTTTTAAAAAGATGGAAACTTCATTATTTTGGTGCCACTGCCGGATCCAATGTGGCACACATGTGCATGTGCACGGGCACACTTGTGTCCAATTGTTGCGCTCCATGTCTGTTATTGTATTACATACTAAATTACTTTTCAAGAAATGACTTTCAGTCTTGTTTGAAGAAAAATTAAAATACAAAATGTACCCTTTCTTGTGGGTTTGTCTTGTTGTACATCAGGGGCTATTCTGTCAGACGTATTAGTTTTGCACAATTGTACCAAATAAATGTCTTGTATCCGTGGCAACCCCCAGGATGTTTAGTGTACGAGAGAGGCTGAACACCTGTGTAAATTGTGCTCTCTCGCTTCCACACATACCAGCTCCATCAGTTCCTTGTTATCTTTGGCTCACATCAGCATCCTGTCAATCAAGCTTTAATGGGCCTCAGCTGCACATTTTAATTGATGGAGTTAATTGGAGTTTTCTGCTGAGTTCGTCAAGGACAGGATATGTTGCATATTACATGACGCAACAGTAAGGCTTGACTTTTGTCTCTCAAAGAAAGGAGTCTGCCAATACTCTATTTCCTTTCATGATAACTTAAAATATCTGTGCCAATATTTCAGTATTGCAACATTATAAAATATCTTGTTGTTTAGTGAACAATATATATGATCAGTATATAAAACCCTGTTACCATTTTAAAAAAACAACAATTACACTGAAGGTATTCTTGTTAATTTGGATTCCATGAAAATCAAATAATGTCTTTTTAGTCTCCACCAACATCTTAAAAAATGGTTCTTAGCTGCTAAATGCTCCGATATGTTCACCAGCAAGTCTCTAACTTTGTCTGTCTGCTGTTTGGTGATGAACAAGTGATTGTACGGTGAGTTTATCACCATTTATTCACTGAAAACAGCTGCCTGCTGGTAGAAATGAGATCGAGAGCGGTGACACTGAATCAAAACTGTCAAGTTACGGGCCTGAAAACCAAAATGAGCTGAAAGAAGCTCTAGGTCTGTAGTACTGAGGGGAAACTGCAGAGTCAGGTGATTTTTATATCTCTGGCTATTTTTTTTTTAAATGTCTCCAGCTGACTCATATGAAAATAATAAACTTGCAAATGGGTATTTAAAAAAAAATGATTCAATGGCTACATACAGAATACATAAAAAAAAGACGGAGGCTTACAGCAAAAAGTCACCATCATCACCAATTGACAAAGCCATGAATATAAAGCAGCAGCGTTGTTGTTCTATTGAATTCTGTTGAGCTCTAAACTCTATCACACTATCAATGGCCATGCGTAATTGGACAATAGAGTCCATCTCAGCAGTTTGATATATTTAAATATGGGATACCGTTATTGAATATGAAAAAGTCCATAATACACAATGTAATACTGGTTTTCTTTCACTTTATCTTGAATGGCCACACTTGTGTACAGATGTTTGGCAAGCAGCTTCTGCTTGTTGAAATGGGGCATCATTATAAGCCAATGGCTGTCATCCGTGCTCGTTGCTCAAAATGCAGCACTGCTACCTGACAGCTATGTGACATTGATGGATCAGTGCAATCCAAGTGACTTTTTGGATCATTTCAAACTGATGTAATCATTACTATGTTTGTAGACTTGAAATGAACCTGCCTGAGGACCTTAGCCTGCTAAGTTTCTATTATCTCTGAAGGCAACTCTTCAAACTTCCCATTATTTGTTTTTGAACTATGCTTCATGCTTCTTCTGTTATTATCGTTTTTTTGCTCTCAGTTGAATTAGTTAGACATTTCCACTTTATTGAAAAGTGCTGCCTTGAAATGATTTGTTTTTAACCTGGCTTCGATGTGAGCTATTAAAGGCCGGCACTAATAATATTGGCAATATGTTGCATACAATCCACTTGCATGTCAAATGTTATATAAGCACTCTATTGTCTTAAAAAAAAAAAAAAAAAGCAAATACTGTACAAACTTCACTATCTCAACTTGTTTAAAATTTGGTGTTCTAAAATCATTTATTTTTTTGAATTTTCCGAGTGCAAACCAGTTCCTTATTTCTTCTCATTTCAAGACACGAGACAAACATTTCAAACCACTTGACAACAAACAGGTTGAAATTAACAATTGAGGAAAATGTAAATTTCCCTCCAGCCTACTTTAATTGCACACATGGTAAATTTAGCATCATGGAGCAGCAGATTGGTGTCAAGTCTCACTTATTAACACGTGTACTGCTTTCATTCACTAATACATTTCAGTTAATTAATATTACTGTTTCCTAGTGCTGTTAAGTGACTGTCATTAAAACTCAACACATCCTGTACATGTTTCAAATTACATTCAAATGTACCAGAATCAGTTATGCTCTTTGAGCTGCTGGGAGATGTATTGCTGTGACTGGTTGCATTTAATTATTTACAGGCAGGGCTGTGGAATTTGTTGTAAATACAAAAAATAATAATAATAATAATAAAATAAATGCAGTAAACAATCAACTTTAGAAAACACAGAAAAAAGGGACTTCAGGAATTGCCTACAAAAAGATATTTAGAAACAAAACATTCCAGCCAAGCAGCCATACCACCCTGAACACGCCCGATCTCGTCTGATCTCGGGGGCTAAGCAGGGTCGGGCCTGGTTAGTACTTGGATGGGAGAATTCATGTTGAAGGCAACACATGTACGTATTTCCAACGTGGTCCCAATATGTTAAAGACAAAAACAAGACCTGCAACATAAATCTGGAATAATCAACTGGAGAGTGGGGGGGGCGAAAGGATTGTAATATGTGGTAATCTCTTGGTACAGTACAGCCTCGTCCAGCCCCGTCCTGATGCTGCCTGCGGTTTTAATGTCAAACATTAGTGCAAGAAAATGTTGAGTGCCATCAGCATAATCTGAGCAAGTGGAAGTACTTACTGAATGGAAACAGTATCAAATCAAATCAAATTTTATTTATATAGCCCAAAATCACAAAATACATTCATCTCAGAGGGCTTTACAATCTGTACAGGGAGTGACACCCTCTGTCCTTAGACCCTCGATTCTAGTGAGGAAAAACTTGCCCACCAAAAAACCTTTTAACAGGAAAAAAGGTGGAAGAAACCTCAGGAAGAGCCACAGAGGAGGGATCCCTCTCCCAGGACGGACAGACGTGCAATGATGTCACATGTACAGAACAAATCAACACACACATATTGTATCCCTGTTAGAGGAGGCAGAACTGATGCATGTAGAGCTTAATGCAGGAGGTGCTGAGTTGACATCAACAGCGAACAGCAGCAGTAACAAATGGAGCAGCAGGACACCAGAAAACAGAGGTTATATAACTATATGCATACTTAAATATGCTTATAAAACGAGGTATTATTGAGAATAAAAGCCTGTTTTAGAGAAAGGTAAATAAAGGTCACAGCCAGTGCTAGAGAATCATAACAATCTGTTTATAAAATAAGAAAACGCTGCTGATTACAATATCCTATAAGACGGTGCCAAATTACCCGCTTTGTCAGAACAACAGGCCACAATGATTCAGGCTCTAATAAAATAAAACGGAGAAAAGAAGTGAAATCTCGTACTGGAAGCTGGAACCAGAGATTGTTCTGATCGATCTATCCGTCAATGAACTAGTCGAGCAGTCCACTGATTGTTTCAACAACTAAACAATAAACAAAGCAAAGGTTGAACATTACCCACTATGTTAAAAAAAAAAGAAAAAAAAAGAGGGCGAAGATGAATGTTAGGTAAAAGGTGTGTGTTTGCCGCTGGCTGTTTACTGTAGATAGCGAAGCTGCATTGGGGAAGGATTAAGGTGTCAGTATTGGAGCGGTCATTGCTGTCTGAGTCCATTTGAAATTCCATGTGATGTACAGGAGTCAAGGTTGGACAGCTTTGTCCAAGGATGTGTCTCTGGCAGTTTCCACCCTGCAGCTCTTCATTGTTTCAGTGCTGTTGACAGCCAGGTCCTGAGAGAAGCTGGAATCAGAAGAGCTGAATATCAACACACACACACACACACACACACACATACACACACACACACACACACACAAACACACACACACAGTTTTGTATGCTTTCCTATGTTCCCTTGAGCTTGTTGAGTTACACCTCTGTCTTGTCATGTCCTTAAGCCACAGTGCCTTCAACACACTCCTGAATCCCATTCTGACACACACACACACACACACACACAATCAGAATACAGAGTGTGTGTGTAGCTGGAAAGGGGAGACAGTGCTGCAGTAGTAAACAGAAAGCAGCGTGTAGTGTGAGTGTGTGTGTGTGTGTGTGTGTGTGTCTGTGTCCTGCGACCTAATCAGTATGTGTATGTGTGTGTCACTCAGCTGATGAATGTATGTCGTGTCATCTCAAGGTAGCAGCTAAAAGGCCAAAGTAGCCCAGTGCCCGTCACTCATCTGTTAGCACCTGCTGACAGTCATTGACACACTTTCACTCGCACACACACACACTGCTGCAACACCTTGTTACGACTTTTTAAATACAAGCGTGTGAGCGGCAGAGGTGGTGCACACGGAGACTTTGATGTGTGTATGAGTCTGTTTAATGTAGAGATTCCGTCCCGGTGCGCTAATTTGTGCTATTGTTAGACTGTATTTACAAGAGCAAGTATGCCAGCATTCAGAGATCACTGCATCCTACAGTTCATCAAAGAAGAAAATGAACGTTTAGTCATCATACTGCACGAGGGCAATACAAAAGTCGTGCAATCGTTTTTATATCCAACATGAATAACCCGATGGAGTTCTGTTTGTATTAGATTGTAAACGTGTTTCACAGTAATAACCCTAACCCTAACCCTTCTCACACACACAGTGTGTGTGTGAGAAGGCCACTAGTGAAGGAGATACAGGCATTTATAGCTGAGTGAGACACTTCACGAGACAAATATAGCTCCAAGGAAGCACTGTTAACATATAACTTGTATTAAATGCTCCATCGAGAGTGGATTCTTAGGGCTGTTGCCATCATTACCCCTCTCAAACATCCCCGACACTCATTGATTTTAAGTTGGATCAAGTGTTTTCTCAATATCAGTTCTTCCAGCTGTAACCGTGATGTTCTAAGTGTGGGAATACAGTACGTCATAAATATCACAAGTGTAGGCATTTGAACAGAGACTTTGTGTTATTGATGAAAGACTTCAAGAACTTTATAAAATGACTGAACAAGTCTTTTTTTTTTTCTATTCACTCAGAGGTAATTTACAGTATTCCTAATACAAATCAGTTTATTTCAATAGTCTTTTACAATTAGGTGATTACTGATTCTATCTAGCAAATTACATTGGATTATTATTTTATATCACATGAATGGTCATTTTTCCTCTAATTTAAATTTTAAAAAAAATCTGTCAAAAGGGTTTTAAGAGATATATTTCCTATTGATCCTTTCATCTGTCTGTCCTTCCTTTTAATTCTAAATTTCTATGTCTTACACTTCAAATAGTGACACATACAGCTTACAGTCCACATGCAAACAGTTTTGATGTCCACACTCTTGTGTCATTGCAGTCATGGAAAGTATAAGTGAAGTGTTTAAGGGTATCAGAACCAGTGGAGAGTTAGTTGTCAGTCATGTGACCATCTTTGTCCCATTTTTGATGGGACAGTGTGGGTGGGTGCGTGGGTGTGTCCCCAGTTGCAGTTAGGTCCTGGTGTCCACTGTCCCGTCATGTCGCAGTATTAATCACTTGACAACAACAGGCTCTTCGGACACATTCCTCATAGATGACAAATCATGTTGAACGCTTTCTTTCTTAGAAATTTTAACTTTCTCGTTCAACTTTTGTCAGCGACCTCTCCGTCTTTTATGTACCCCGTTCGTTATTGAAGACGGCTTTCAGAGATTCATCTCACTGAGGATGAAAAGACACTATAAGGACTTGACTTAACCTGGCATGTGTGTGAGCAGATTCAAAAGGGGTTATCTATTATTACATGCCATGTGTTCATTATGTTGGGGATTCGTGGTTGAAACCCTCTTCTATCATGTCCCATTACATTTTACCAAACTGACTTCCCGCACCAAGGATGTTTGACCTATAGTACACTGGCGGTTTGACTAGATGCATAGCAAAACGTATGAACAAAACATCTCTTTGTGTTTATCACAGAATTACCAGGTTCCACCGCTGATCTGTACTTTTCAAATCTGAGTTGATATACACTGGCTCATGCACTGAGAATGCTGCCAGCCGCTTTGCTGCCAAAGATTAGAAAAGAAAAGCCTCAGAACAAGCTGGTAACTTAATGAAAGTAGAGGATGAACTGACAGGAGTATGTTTCAGTCTGCGTTTTTCAAAAAGTGAAAAGTTCAAAACAAGTTCAGGAGGTCTTGATTTGCAGCTTGAGTAAACAGATAGTACATATGCTTATGTGATTCCGTGCCTTTGCAACGGGACCATGTAGAATAACGTAAGTCCTTCCGTAGGCGAAGGCACATCAGGAGTCTGGGGCTGCTCTTTCAACAGGCTAAGCCGACTGAAGCAGCAGCACGGCTCTCGTATTATACCTTTTAATGATCACTAACCGGGTCAGGATACTCTCATTCATCATGGATTTATTTTGAAGACTCGGCTGCAGAATACAGTACATGCTGCATCTCCGCCAAGATTCGGGCCACATTTTCTATTCAATCTGTGTATTATAGTATGGAAGCTTAGCTGGAGATTGCACAAAAGGAGAAATTGGCAGGGGTACGATTTTGTCAGTGTGTAGAACAATGTGTCTCATCCCAAACAATCGCACACTAGCCAATTGTCCCTGTTTTAAGGATAAGATGCATTCATAGCTCCCAAACAGGCAGCATTGTTTCTCCTGGCTAAGCTCCTCATCCACACATCACATTCTAGACTTGATGAGGAGAAAATTAACAAATGAGCTGTAAGAATGCCATAATAGGATTTCAGGATGAGGTCTGGAGCCAGTGCAGCCATTAAAGGCACACCTTGACACTAGGAGTTTGCAGTCCGCTGTGTTTACTCTTGTCACCTCGCGGTAGAATGGAATTCAGTTTAGAGTTTATTGTTCAAACTAGTTGGCTGGTTTATTCCAATTGTAATGTATTGGAACAAGAAGCTTGGCTACAGGTACAGCTCTCTTATCAAAACGTGACAGAACCACATCTGGCTCTGTGAGACTGTAATTTTGTGTTTTGACATGAGAGTGATGAGATGATTTCTGGGCAAACAAAAAAAAAAAACTACTGGTGAGTTTAATTTAGCAGTGATCACTAACCGTTACATAAATAGTAAAAGTGACACAAAAGAAAGGGGTTAGGTGGGAGGTGCATTCAAATGAGTCAGCGCAAAGCACTATGTTGGTGGAAAGTAGATCTTAGAAACTGTGCTAAGAAACGGATGGCTCGGAGTCACATCTGCAATGACTTACATGAAGTCCGCATTGATCTATAAAGTCGTGCACAGTCCACATGCCTTTACCTCGATTAAATCACGTACAAATGACACCGTGTGGCCACAGGATAACCACAAACACCCTTTACTCACATCAGACTGATCAGCTATAACCGTGTATTCTCACTGTTTATGAGGGGGGGCTGGTGTCATTAATTCCCTAAATCATAGACTCTTTAACAACTTTTTTCTTTTAATCTTTATAAAACTGCATTAATTGGTTACTGACCAGTTGCAGGCTATGAAACAAGCTTAGACTCACTTTGCACAGTTGTTATGGTGAATATGTTTGCACATAGTTGTCAATGTATACATTCAGCAGACATTAGCATTAATTTATAGTTGTGCTTTTGGCATGTGATGAATGTACTATCCCTTTAGCTCTGGTTTGGTAGGGATTTGTGCCTCTTTGGTTATCAAATGCTTTACCGGATCATCATCTGTCTCTTTGCCATTTGGTGCAGGGAAGTGTACACTTTATTAGCGCGTTTATATTATTATGTGATGGATCAGAAAATCATCATGTGAGTAAATTTTGAAACGGTGATATGAGTCATTTTGGGACAGAAAAAAGACCCACGTTTAGCCAAAAGGACCTTTTTTTTTTTTTTTGTAAAATTGACAGTATGTGTCCTGTTGGTAGCTGACGGATGTTTGGATAGGATTTATGACTAGTTTCATTCAGACATGTTTTACATCCATGTTCCACTTCCAACTCTAGTTGTCATGTAATATGTTCCGTTAGTGATTTTTCTCTGAGTATTATGTGTGAAGGTTAAATGGGAAAGCAAGACACAAATAAATACAAGAGATAAGAAGGGAAATGATGCAGAACATTAAGATGAAAGTACTTGAGGGAAAAAAAAGACTCTCTGGTTGTCTGTGTTCATGCATTTATGTTACATTTAGCAAACAGATAAGCTAGACGTGCTCTATTAAACTTGACCAGGCGTCTGAAGTGGTCATTTTACTTGCAAAGTAATCTCAAGCATCCTTCATGTGTTTTTCAATAATAAAAATGTATTAAATTACCATGTCACAAGGCTGTGATTCATCATTCTGTATTTATTTACACAGTGTAAACAGAAGAGCAACAAGAGATGGAAAATTGCCTTTTTTTTATCTTAAAAAAATAAAAAACAAACAAAAAAACAACACACGCAGGAAACAAAATGCTATATGCCACTCAAAAAGAAGGCATGATACATGTTTGGAATTGTAATAGTGATGTGCTCTAGTCTTCAATATGATATTTTAATAATTAAAAGAAATTTCTCACACTCAGCCTTCAGGTCTTCATGCAGGTTGCTATGCAGGGGAATATGCAAAATATGACACCTGGCAGTGTAACCTCACCTATAATTTATTTTTAGTGCATTTTCAAACCTGTATTGATTATTTATTTTTTTTATTTTTTCCAGTCAAATCGCACTCGGGCAGATCTGAAAACAGTAATAGTACCCATCTTGAAAAAGCACAGTCCTCCCATTCATGTGAATGGAGCCAGTGCGTGGCCATTCACATACAATACATGGAAGCGCAAATTCCTGCTGGATTACTTTGTAATATTTGAATATTTACCTGCCGTTCATCTGTCTGACACTATTACAAAGCGCTCTGCAGCGTTCTGGCTTCTGGTAAGCATTTAAACGCATCATTATGCAACTCCTACTCGAACGTCTTGGATTGGATTTCATTGTCTTACTGGCACCTTGAACATCACATTATGTAATAACTCATCAAAATGTAATCAATTTTAACTTCATTATGTAATGACATCCGCATTTTATAATACACAGCTTGAACCAATATAGCAATTGATTTTAAATTTTCTCATATTGCTCTCTTTTTTTATAGTTAAACTTACTAAATAAAATTAGACTGGTATTATAATTGACTCTGATAGTGTTTAAATATCCACATAAAAGTAGTACCAAGATCAGCTTTTTCTCATCTTACAAATACAGCCAAACTCAGGGGCGTGATGTTAAAAGCCGACCTGGAACAACTCATGCCTTTATTTCTAGCAGGGTTGACTACTGCAAAGATCTTTTGACAGGTGTCCCAAAAAAGCCCATCAAAAAGCTTCAGCTTATTCATAATGCAGCTGCTGGAGTTCTTACAGGGACCAAAAAGGTAAGAACACATCACCCCGACTCTTAAGTCACTGCACTGGTTTTCCTGGCAGCCACAGAAGTGAATTTAAGGCAGCGCTGATGTTATAAATAAATCATATAAATCATGTTATAAATCTCGTTTATAATATGGAGTGGGACCAAATATATTAGACATGTTTAAAGGAGTACACGCCTCCGTTTTGAATCAGGACTCAAAACATGTTCATGGATGCTTTTTAGTTAGGTTGAGTTATTAAAGCTATGTTAAACGTATTTTAAATTTACAACTGCATTGACTTAGAAGAGGAAGCTGTAGCTGACCCCTAGCTGAAAGGCAACATGTTGAAAGGTGATACTGAGTATCAGTGTGTGTGTTATTTTATGAATGAAGACCATTCATTTTGGTTGGGTATTAAACAATGTACCATATTATTATTATAATAGGTTAGAATTTCAGGGAAATTAATTGCATATTGTGTTCAAGCTGTGTGTACATGATGAAATTTTATCGCAAGAATCCAAAGCTGATGATCCACTAGACTCATTGTCTGGGACGTCTTTTAGTCTTCAGCATCACGGCATCAACTGTTCAGATCAATTTTTTTTATCCACCTCTATTGTGGAAGTGGACTAAACCATGTGCACCTTTTTAGAGGGGGGGCTGCTTTATTGTTGTACATGCCGATAATGATCCGTCAAACTCTTTACTCTGCCAACTGTATTGATTATGAGGCTGATGTAAATTTTTGGAAATGTCAAAGGCTTCTCTCGGTTGGTAGTTTGAGTATTCTCCTCACTATGTCACCCCTGATTATGGCTGAATATAGCGTGACAAACTCCTTTTCAATTTATTACTGTTCATAACATACATAGTGGAAAAAGTTGCAAATTAAAGTTGCAGGTTGCCCACATAGTTTGGCATCAGTTTCGGACTGTTACTGCTGTGTCATGTCCTATACTTACCCGGCCTTACTCAGCAGTATCTTTTCCCATGTCCCAATGCAGTCATATAGCATCAGCATGAAGCTTCTCTCAGACAGCAACAACAACCACAGCAGCCAACCCCCCCTTCACTCACTGCATCAATGCATTCATTACATCCTCATGCTATTTTATAAAGGAAAGTTTCCACATATGTGTTTCTTTTTTTTGCTAACTCTGCATGATAGCATTGTCAGACTATCTAAATGGGATGATGGCAGGTAAAGAGCGTGGCTGTAATTAGCAGTACGTCAGTTAGTCTGACTGAGGGGATTTAGCCACTGCTTCTCTTGCAATATCTTTGCTTCCTACCTCAGCAGCAAAGACATCAGAGCAGCAGCAACAGCAGCAGCAGTTAATGGGCCCTCATGGTGTGAGACAATCCTAGACTGATGTGCCCAAAGTTACAAAATTAGCTATGGATAGAAGTTTTCCATAATTATGATAAGTACCGGTGCTCAGTATGTGATGTTCTGACACTCAAAATGAACATAAAATATACCTTGACAACTGGATTGAACAACTGGCTTCAATGTTGAATTTGAGTCCTTGTAGCCAGCAATATACACAAAGCTTTTATATGTCTGATGTTACAACTAGCTGGAGTTCCTTTCCCCTAATCCAATACAAATGCATTAATCAACTGCCTCCATCTATGATGTAATCTATAATGCAAATTCCAGTCCAACTTTTATTTTTTTTCTTTCCTTATTATTCCGTATTGCAACAACTGAAGCATAAACTCCACTGGCATGTTGTGGGGACGTGGAATATCTAGTTATTGTTCAATAAGCAATCCATGGGCATGTAGATGTAGAGTGGGTCAGAGGAATAAAAATAAATGTTGCTGTATGACTGAAAGGTTCGGAGAACGATTCTGGTCACAGTGGAAGTCAGTCGGTGTAGAACTGAGTGGATGGACGCTTGTGTCTAGTGTGAATTTGGGGTAAGTTTCACAGTATCAAACGCCTGTTGAACACCTGATATTTAACCCTTGTATGGTATTCGGGTCTGTGGGACCCATTTTCATTTTCAATTAATTATTTTTTCAACCTGAAATTCATTGGCTTTGGCTCATTTTCTGTGAAGAACATAAATCAAAACACATGTTTTTAGTATTTTAAGAGAAAATTATTGGATTGTGGTGTTTTGAAAGCCCAAAACTCTAGCGGGTCCACCAGACCCATAAATATTAATACCACACGAGGGTTAATGGTTACCAATGTTACCATGTATAGGAAAGAAACCGGTACAAGCCAGTCCAGACATATTTCAACAACCATTGGATGTGTTGTCATGAGGCATTCATGGTCCTCTGAGGATTATTCTCAATAATGTTGCACCACCTGACTTTTCATCTAGTACCAAGTGTCCAATTATCAAGTGAAATATTTGAATACGTTTACTCAATGGATCACTTCAAAATGTCATTCAAGGTACCCAGAGGATTAATGCTAGTTACTTTATGATCCCATGACTTATTCATCTTCACCTTTTATTAGGTGTAATTTATGATTTGTTCAATGTTATATATATATAACTAAAAATATATAATTTTATGCCTGATAAACTATTTACATGGACATACATGAGTGGTACTTGACAACAGAGAATTCAAGTAATTAGAATAGTTAACATATAGTACTTATTCACAATAAATCAAACATTTTCATCATCATAGATGAACACACACAGCAACATTAAACTAATAATGGTTAGTCAACGCTGTCATTTGAAATATGACTACAATATTTGTAATTCCTTGTGACACATTTCATTATGCCCGTGCTCTAATTCTCTCATTACTCCCTTCTAATCGGTTTTGTTTCCTTTTCACCTTGCTCCTTCTAGTATTTTCTGCTTCACTTTCCTTCCCTTGTCAGTGTGCTTTAATAAGGTCCCCTACCTGTTTGCTAAAATTATCCTAACTTCCTGAATATGATTATGTGGCCTTTGAGAGTCTTCAATGTGCAAAATGTGGAACCGGTGTTGCTCTTGTGACTCATAAACATATTTATTATTCGTTACCTTTTTAAATAAGTTTACTTACTGCCCTGGGAGCGGTTGTTTTAAAAAAAATATTTTTTAATATTTTTCTTCACACACATCTTATGTTTTGTCAGGCATTCGCTTCATAAAATAAGGTGTTACAGGGAAGTCCCTGCTGTTTCTTTCAGTTATAATACTCCTTTTGCTCCAATTACCGTTGTATTTAATTTCCCTCCTTATTACGAGTGAAAGATGATGCTCCCAAATGAATAACGTTTCCACATAACATCGCAGTGATTATATTAAAGTGGATTTGATTAGAGAGAATTCTACTTGATTGACATATTTCTGATGAATGTGTGTATTTGTTGAAGAGACTCTTCCCCGTTGTGTTTACTGGGTCCAGTATGTCTTGGCTGATTGTTCCAGTAGGAGCTGTGGTGTGCATATTAATCCAGGAGAATATTCATTCCTCCCATCCTGCATTCTTCACCACTAATGTATTCCCTGCTGTAAATACCTTGAGGAGCAATGCTGCCGCTGATAAATAATGCACCACTGATAAATGAAGCAGTGTGTGGTTTACTGTGTGTGTGTGTGTGTGTGTGAGAGAGAGAGAGAGTGCATGTAAACCCTCACTTGAGAGAATTTGTACAAATGCAGTCATTCCACTTTGTCTGTCAGGGTTGTGTGTGTGTGTGTGTGTGTAACGCAGCATATGTTTCTTGCTGTACCAACGCCTCTGTCACAACCAGCAGCCTTGTAAGGTTCTCTCCCCTGACAGAACAGCTGTAGCAATTACACACATGCATACATACACACACTCTAGCGTTGGTTTGGGCACTCACCCACATTTCTGTTTAAGCATATATCTTTCTGTACGCACGTTCTTGGATATGACTGGAGAACACGTAGGCGTCATAAAAGATGAGCAGCTAGAAAAAGGCAAGATTTTATTTCAGTGTTGTGGGTGTTTTGAATTCTTAATGAGAAGTGACAAATGGAAAGCACACAAATGTGCAGAATACTGTGAAAGGTGTTCAGAATTTAAGCATAAAATGCACAACAAGGTGTATGAAAATAGTGGGTGAGGTTCTGACAAACATGAGGCATGCTTTTTTTTTTTTTTTTTTTGGAAGCCACAACATTCTTGTTTTTTTTCACAATTCAGATACGACATGATTGTTCATTATTGTTCACATACATTACATACGAGTGACTATACAAATTGACTATTTAAGATTGGTCTCTCTTTAAAACTCTCTTGCTGTTGTTTACATAGAGTCTGCTGCTTTACATCCTGACACATTCATTGTTCATATACTCATAACAGGCATAGGATAAGCAGGGAATCCAGCATCAAGTATGATGTGTAATTAAAAGCAGCTCTATCAGCGCTCGACACCACTGTGTGTGTGTGTGTGTGTTTTCTTTCACCAGGGAGAGTTATTTGGTCATGAAGCATCAGTACTGGTTACTATGGCCGGCTGCTACTACTGACAACTGGTTAGAGCTGCTCAGCACAACATTGATTGAGGTATTGTGATCAGTCAAGAATAGCACTTTGTGTTGCCATGGTATGGGTTTTATTTTATTTAAATTTTTCTCATGCAATTTTTTTAAATTGAGTTTCTAGAATTTTAGTATTACTAATTGTTATATGTAATTACAGTACTATCAAAAAAAAATAGCTCTCGGACTGTTGCGGGACGGAGTGCAGTGAACTTGTCGAGTCAACAAATAAAAGTTAAACTCACATTTTAAATATGAGAAACATACTTTAAAGAAAGATTATTTCATCTTTGCTTTTCTTCTTAGTATTTTCTCAAATAATATTAATGGCTAATAACAATGTGGGTGTCTTTAGACTTTAAAAGCAAGGTATAACAGTAGAAGTTCTGCTTCATACAATGGCTTTACTAGTATCATGACATTGAGGCTCGTAGCCAGTCCTTCAATACACTCAGAGTGTCTTTACTTTCTCCACAACAATGTCTTTTCACTTCACTTCAAGAGGACCCCTCTTCACAGCGCCGCATTGTCACAGCTCTCCTGTTCATCACCAGTGGAACATAAAGTCCTTATTTTTATATATTTTCAGTCAGGTTACCTACTGTAGATGCACCACACATCTGCACTAACCTGCCTAAGGTGTCGTTAATGTGATGCTTTCTATTATAGTAGAAAACACCATTTTCTAAAATATAGTAGCCAGTTGCAGCAGCTGTTCATAAGTTCAAACGTTGCCTAGTTACAATGCAAGTGTTAACAAAGTGGAAACTTCCACATCGCTACAAAAACTAAACCGATAACCTTTAACTATTGGATAGCATAATCCCATATTTCACTCACTATAAACTATACACATATGTCTGCTGAGAGGCAGATATAAATAAAACAAAGTCAAACTTATATTGATAAAAGATTTTCAACCTTATTATATCTTTTAGCACTAAAATTCACATATTCCTTTATAGTTGGTTACTTTTTAGAGCAGTGGTTCCCAACCTATGGGTCGCAACCCCATAATGGGGTGGCCAAAGATCCACGGGGGGGTCGCGAAGCCCTCCTGATTTTGAGGGGTTTCATTTTTAATAACCATAATTTAATAACCATAATAAATAAATGACAAAGCATGTCATTAATATGTGAAAAAGCAACAACATTGAAGTACAACATTAAACATTTATTCTGTTTAAAGTAGCCTAACTAAAGTGACAAAAATTATTTTTCGCATATCATGTCACTGCCTGTCGTGCAGTCGGCGTTGCCTAGCAACTTCCTGAGCTAAGGGGAAAGATGGCTACGCCGCAGGTTGGAGAGACTGCGGAGGAATGTGTCAAAAAAAGAAAGAGAGGATACCAAGAAAGTTTTGGTTTGGGTTCGTAGAAGCAATGGATACAGTTCGAGCTGAATGTATTTTTTGCTGTGACAAACTGGTGAACGAAAGTTTGAAGCCCTGCAAGCTAAAACGACACCAGACCACAAAACATCCAGAGACGGTGGGAAAACCGAATTTATGTTGAATCCTTGGTGGTGGTGGTGTGTGTGTGTGTGTGTGTGTGTTACTGTTTTAGAGGATGGTGCTTTAGGAAGGATTTTTGGACAAACCTAGCAAGTGATTTATGAACAGCTGCATACTGATACTACCTGGAAATGACGTGTCCATGAAGGATGGGGAAGACATGTCTGATAAAATCATATTCTTGTCCCCTTTTCACTGTGACAGTTGAAGAACCTCTGAGTTCCCTTCAAACCGTCAAAAATAAACAATTGTCTTCCTGGTAGCGAAACCCGATCGGTAAGAGAGTTTTTAGCTTTTGTCTTCTAATTTTGTCATCTGCTACATGCGTGTCATGCTTGTTTGCAGTGGCAAAGAGAGTATGGAGCAACTTCTAACTGGCTCAGTTATATCAAAGCTGACACAAACTGGAGGGGTAGAGTGAGATGGAGAGCAAGATAGGAGGCCAGAGGCAGCCAGAGCCCTCACAAATAATACCCGAATAATAAACATGCTGAGTAAATGGGGGAGGCCATGCTGGCAGACACCTCGGTGTCTGAGACATCACCACAGCCTGATTTAAGATTCACCATTCCCCACACATTAGCCGGTGCCATCTGGAGCTGAAAACTTGTGCCATGTTGCCATTCAACCACCTCTAATATGTGTGGAAAGAAGGTGTATTTCAGGTATCTAAAGTAACATTTAGGATGTTTTAATGCCTTTTAATAATACCTGGAACTGAATTAATCCAAGCTGTGGAAGCTATTTGTGTGAATGCAGCTGATTATAGTTGTGAAGCTATAAATAAGCAGGAATAAAACCCCGAAAAAAAACCATCCAACCTGCATGTTTCATCAGGCACACGACATGAAATCATTCTAGTTTAAGTAAAAATGTGCAACGCAATTTCTTAGAAATATGAATTTGTGTTGCATGTAAGTACTCGGACACATGGAGAAAAAAATATTACAAAAAGCACGAAGAAGAGTATAAAGTGTAAGCGTGTGTGTTTTTAACATAAGTATTAACATTTCGCTCAGCTTAAGAGCATTAAGCACAACAGCCTGACTTTTAACCTGCAAAATTATGCACAACTTTCAAACGGCATTACACACGACCAACAGCAATATTTCCAGCAGTCTCATTTCATCACTTTCACTTTAATCCAAAGATTATAACGACTTTAAGGAAGTTTTGCGACATGCACGTTGGCACAATATGGAAGCACTTTGAAAAAACCCATCAAATGAGACAGATTTATCACAGGTTTAATGCAATGAATTAAGTGAAAGTCAATTTTCATGGTTTCTTGGCAGCAAATTCGATAGTAAGATATGTGAGGAGCAGTTCCTATGATCGAATCAATCCTTCCGCATAAACAGGTGGAATATCAAGTTATAACCAAGAGAGGTAGGTGTGTGTGTGTGTGTGTGTGTGTGGTTATTCTGGTGTCATTTGCACATGATTTAATCAACACATTCTGGTGCTGCACCTGTCAGAGTATGAAGTAGCAGCGGACAACAGCTACTGTACAAACCTACCATATTAATTATTATATTATAATTAATTATATATTATATTATAATTATAATAAAAATATTTTACCAATATTCTTGCTTGTAATGTCTTAAATGTTTTTTTTGTTTTGCTTTTTTAATGCTGATAACTGAATCGAGTGTTCACTCACTGATTTACATTTAAGATTCCATTACTGCTGCACGTCTATTATCAGACCAGATTTATACCAAAACGCCAAATACTGTGTGCGTGCTGTCTTATTTGAATGACAGATGGACAAAGCCAGTTTCAAGATCAGGGAAAAAAAAAATCTAATTATCATTGGACCTCCATGAAAACAGCAGAGAAAGTTCGCCTGACACTGACTACTTACAGTGAAAAAAAAAAAAAAAAAAAAAACTCTGAAACTATTTTTATTTTAATGAGACATAAAAATTTATATTTTCCCTGATTAATTCACTAATCTGCTAAAAAAAATATGCTAAAAAAAAATAAAAAAAAACGAGGAGCAGGTCAGGTTACAGCCATGGCTGTATACTGCTGTATGAGTCCCATTTAAGCAGTGAGGGTACTTAGTGGGTGGATGGTCTTGGAAAAGTACAAGTTTGTGTGTGTGTGTGTGTGTGTGTGTATTTGCACACAACAATGTGTCTGGCCTGTATACACATTTATATCTACAGTATGTCATCACATGTTTTTGTTTCCTTTTTCAACTGTGTAATTGTGTTTGTGTGTGTGTGTGATCTATCTGTTTGCCATGTGAAAGGCAGACAGATAGCTTCTCATATAAAGGTGTGACAATACATGTCACCTTCTTTTTACCCTTCATTCTCTCCACAGCTCTCTTCCTTCCTCTCATTTCATTCTCACCTTAACCCTGATCCTGCTTAACTGCCAAAGGTGTTAGTTCATAACATGTCAAAGAAAAAAAAAACTGTGTTCGCTCATATTCAGGTCAAACTTAAAAAGGTCCTCCAGATTTTTAGTCATACGCTTCCATAAAGATGGGCGATGCAGCGTACGTTACAATGTACAGATTTTTAATCCCTAGTGAGGATAAATCACGTGATTTTGAGATTCATAACCCCATTCAGTTGTGAGTTTTAGGTTTGAGTTGAGGGAAATACTGGTGTCTATTGAGACTTAATAAATATATGTAAACTTAATAAATAATGTTGTATCAGTCTAGATATAGGATATATATATAGCTGGGATGTAATTATAACATTGTATTGTAACACAGGTAATTGCAGAGAGCCACACGGATGATGTCTTGACAGAGCCTGATAGGACGGGCAGCTGCCTGTCAGTCTGCAGCAGTTTAGATCAGTGATGCCTCAGAAGTGTCTGTGGTAAACACACGGTGGTGTTTCAGGGTTGGTTAAGATATTGAGGTTGTTGTGAGACTCAGTGGCTGGTGCCTTGAATAAGGCTAGAGCTACGTTCAGTATGTTGAAGCTGCGTCAATGTCAACCCTTACCTGGCAGTCCTCTGCTGTGTTTCTGCATTATGAGGCTGACTCGATGAAGTCATGGCAGCCTTGATGCATCCAGTCATTGTAGGGCTTTTCTTTAGTAGATTTTCATCACGCTGTTCTCTGCTATCGTCTGCATTGTCCAGTTATCCGGAATGTCACAGCAGTGATGTACTATTCAAAACAGCATTGTCACTATAAACCAAGCCACATCTACCCAAACGCTTACAATTCTTCAACTGTACTTAATGGGGCTTATTTTTTATCAAATAATTAAAAACAGTCAGATTTCAGATCAGTCAGATACATATTTACCCGACCGTGGGTTCACCACCCACTGGTGGTTGCAGATGTGTAGATTTTGGATAATCTTTTTTTCAGCAATTAGTTTTTAGGCTGTGTAAATGGCATTAATAATGAGGACATCATCTTTCTGTGCTGGACAGAGCTGAACAAATATGAGTCCAGTATTTGCTCCCCTTTTAGCTCTGGTTTGGTCTCTAAATATCTCTTTAGCTGCTAACTATGTTCCATGGACGGTCTTTAACTTGGTCTATTTTTAGCTTTTTAGTGCTACATGTAGTCTCCATTATGTAGCATGCTTTATCTCACACAGCGGAAAACAAGGATGATGAGTGTTAAGACTAAATCTAAAGACTAAACTGAAGTTGTGGTCTCTAAAAGGAAAATGCTTTAAAAAGCTGTGTAGAACTGAGGGGAAGTGCAGAGATGGGTGATAATCCTCTACGGACTCATCACGAGTGACCTTTTCAAAGTTCACCCCCCATAAAAAGCCCAGTTGGAACAGTCAGTGTAGATGTAGTCTAATGCAAACTTCAAAATGAATGAAGGTTTAAACCCCCGTCTCTGCCTGAGGCCTGCCACACCCCGGACCCCCTAATAACCTGCTCTGGACACTAATGGTTTTTGTGCTCTTACATTCTGTCTCTAACACACACACACACACACACGTACATATACGCTGTATCACACTCACTCGAGAGTGTTTTGAGGATATCCATAGTGCACCACGTATAATGGTTTGTCTCTCATCCATTACATTGTGGCCTAAGCAGATCACGGTGCATTATTGGTGCAGAAACAACCTGTAAATGATACAAGTGCTCTGCTTTCACCCAGAAAGAGTCTCCATTCCCACATGTCAGGCACAATTACATCAGAGGAGAGCTGTGTGGAGGACGGGTGGGAGAGAGGAAATACACACAGATAAAGGCATGAAGGACACGGCCAGAAAGCAGCCACACATTCTAACATCTACCATCACCGACCTGGGGCACAGCATTCTTATTTCTCAAACAACATGGTGCCAAAATAATAAAGAGATAAAATGTTAACAACACTGTAGCTGGTGAAGATGGATAGTTTTGTCTATCTTGCAAAAGAGGGAGCACTTGAGGTTATATATCATATAATTCAGAATTAAACATAGTTAGTTTAAAATCCTTACAGCAGCTATAATAGATCGCATTATAATCACAGTGTATATGTAATACCATTTCAGTGATGAAACTACAGAGAATTATCATATGACTTGCAGCTCCCCTCGGCTTTACAGAGAGTTCCAGCAGGTCTCGGCTAATTGTTTAGCTGTCCATCTGCAACTTTATTGTTTTGGTTCATTCTCAGCGCAATGGGCAGCTGTTTTCAGAGAAAAAGCTCTAAAAAAGCTACCGTATATGTATATGACAGTTACAACCGCCATCTGATTTCATGATGCACGAGGCACAAGTCGTTGAGATTGGAGGTGAGCAGCCTGTTGCCTGAAACTCTTCATCTAACAGTGTCTGTTGATCGTCGAACCATGAACACTGAGGCTGATATTAATGCAATAAAATCCTGCATCATTTCCCGTGAAGCCCTCACGCTTAGGTAGGCAATCTGAATCTAGCCGGTGGACTACCAATAAAAAGAACTACCGGTCTACAGAGGTAATGAATATAAATACATTGAATAGCTATTGCAGAAAAATGCTGACTGCTTTTTGGTATCTGAAAGGGTTTAATTTCACGGAACTCACGCGGATTGTAACTTTAAAAAACATATGATAAACATTTTTCACAGAGAATGTGGAGCATTGGACCCTCGGTGAGGCTGATATTTCATACTGTATGTATTATAATGGATACATGTGTTTGTTGTTCATAGGCAGAACAGTACTGTTGAACTAAATCAACATTTTTATTAACCAATTAAATTTAAAGACCCCACCAAAATATAAACATCTGAGCTGAATGTAAAGCTAAATGGCTAGGGGAAAAAATAGTGAATAGAATGAAAACTAACAGACGAAATGAAAACATTTTGTATTGTTCTATTAATTATTAAGGGATTTAAATGGGGATCAAAGGGGGATGATCTAGCAGTGAAGGGCAAACTGTTCCACAATCTGGGTGCAGCAATGGGAAAAGCTGTGTTGGATTTTGACTGGGAACGCGGATCTTAACTGATTGCAGAGCCCAGGCTGCAATTCCCTGTTGTTACCAAGAGGCCGCAACTACTGTTGAAACTACACATTCAAACATGGAAAACATCATTATTTCCATCTGCTTCTCTAGCACCTATGATGCTCGTTACTTCAGCCTCAGGATGGCGAGGGATGCAACTTAACCAACTGAGGAGGGTGGTGGTGATGGTGGTGGTGGAGGGAAATCCTCCCACAGTGAACAGGAGCAAATGTCTGGCCCAATAGCTGCATCATGCTGAGAAAACACAATATATTGGTCTAACCCAAGGTTGGGGTGCAGAGGTTCTCTGCTGAGCATTTCTCTTCATCCATTACCCAGAAGTAAGAAAGAGACAGTGTTTTGTTTTATCACAGGAAAGGAAAACAGTGTGAGACATGGAAAGATGTAAAGAGATGTGAAGCAAAGGAATTTATATTAGCCCTTCAGAAACGAGTTGCACCACAAGGCCTCGCGAAGACAAAAAAAAGTGATCTCAATGTCGGAGTCAATTTAGTTTAGAGACGGAGGTTGAGGAGCAGGAAAAAGGGGGGAGTGGAGGGAGAACTAAACAGTAAAAGAATAGGAGGAGGTGTGTGGAATTTATAAAGCACTAGCCCTATCTGGTTGACCTTGCTCGAAAATGACAAAAACAAATTGTTTGATTCTTGCCTCTCCTCCCCTCTCCCTTCCACTTCCACTCCTCCTTCTCTTACCAGAATCTCTCCCTCCTCCTTTTTTCCCTCCTTTTCTCTACATCACTTATCAGAGGCCACTTAATTTGAGGAGTCATTTTTACAGAGGCGGGGATTCTCACCCTTTTTCCTTTTTTTTTAACCACTTTATCGATGTTATTTTTCTTTCTCTTGATTTGCTCATCGCATTGCCCCTTTAAAGTCTGCTTCTGTCATTTCCCTTCCCTTGCTGTCCTCCCACCCTCTGATCCTCCTCTCATCTCCTTCTCCTCCTCTTCATCTTCTTCTCTCTCGCGGTACAAACCTCAGCTGTTGTGAGGAACTTGTTGACCTCGTGGCGTGGGTTTAAAGTTGATTTAGTGGCGGGTCGGTCGATGGTGGCAGGTTGCCTGCTGTACTTTCACCCAACACAGCACACAAAATGAAAACGTGTGGCAAAGATTTTCCAGCATGTACAGTTTGAGTAGTTGCTCCATAGTTTTTATTTTATTTTATTTCTTTACTTAATTGTAACTTTATGGACTGCAATAAAGAACATTTCCGAACTTTGATGTTGTTTAAATGCATAAATATAATAATGACATGATAAAAAATATTAATAATGGCTAATAACTGTATAACTTGCTTAGCTTGCGAATACAAAAGCAAGCAAAAAAAAAACAAAAAAACCCACACATAATAAAATAACACAAAAAATGGGTTAACATGATACAATTATGGCCTATATACTTAAGTATACAATGTACAATTGTATATTCCATTATAGTTTCCCAAATATACCGCCTGTTTTTAAATGTATTTGGTTATTTCAAGGTCTATAAATTCATTATCATTTCCGTGTACAGGTAAAAACTTTCAGTTAACCCACAGCAGCTCAGGTGGAGTTTGTCTTTAGTCAAACAGGCCATTCCACATATACTACAAATAGAGTTTCCAGTCATAAATGATGTGTACATATTTATCTGGGCCTACATGAAGCAATTCTTTCAAGGAATTCCAGAAATCCACAACTGCTTTTAACTGTGTTTCCACATTCACTATAATTCGTACCGTACTGTATTATTTCTTTCTTGGGAATCTTTCAGGGATTATTAGAAAATGATTAGGAAATAACAAACCTATAAAATAAAGCATTGCCTTGATTTTCTACGTATCAGTACACTACATATTTAAATTGTGCCTAAACCTAACCAGGTCTTCACCGCAGCATTGTCACACTGTAAAACATAATCATTTTTTTTAAACACAAACTGCATGTTGGTTAAGTTAAAAATGATGCTTAAGAGTTACTTGCGTTAAAAGGGGTCCTGACTAAACGTCAGTATGTGATGACTTGGGAGTGAGAATGTGTGCATGGTCCTATTCTAACGGGTTGATATGCACCTCGTAGTAGGTGCAGTCGGCCCCGTCTGAAGCATTATAATGGTAGCGATAACAACATAATGAGTAATGAACGATAACGGCCATTTAATGGGGCTGATAACATCCGAAACGGGTGAAATCTCAGTCTCGACTTGTCAGCGCCAGCTATTCACAGAAATATCCAACAAATTCACCTCTTTTGTAATCCTGACTGGTGACACGCATTGAGGAAATGTTTTCAATTGAGAAATATAATGGAATTAAAGCTGCCTGAAACAAAAATACCGGTAGCTTGAATTCACAGGTCCCAGCTGAGTTCTCTCCCTTTCGGCTAGGATTGCTGGATTTGGCCAGACACTGAGATAAATAATCCATTACCACTTGAAAGAGAACGAAAAGAACAGTGCCCGGTCTCTGTTGCTTTAGACCCTAATTAGAGCATAATTATGGAAATGAAGGAGCTATAATTTAGAGGGTTACCGTACATACCTGAGTTGGTATCTGTATTTCCATTCTTTGAATATCTGGGAATTCTAGGGCAGGAATAATGGCGTGGTTAATTGAGGCAGACAAACTTGGACCGTGAGAGATAATGATTTCGTCAGTCTCTTTCAGCACTTTGATGGCTGATAGGTAATTGAATTGCGATTGGACTCGCTTACAGACCAGCTGGATAATCTGATGATTTTCATTCACGGCTTGTCAGCAAATCACTACGGATGACAATAAAACAATTTTCTACTTTGAAAAAAACAAATTTGCTATTATCTGATCTCAGCTTCACTAACCAGGATGAATCACATGATGACAGGCAAAAAAAGGAAAGAGAGTGGAAAATAGAGGAGGAGAAGAAGAAGAGTGTTTGCCAGATGAGTGATGAAAAAAAGTCTCCAGGCATTTGTTTAATTTATTAATAGTTGATATGTGTAGCCAAGTACATATGATGGCTGAAGCTGCAAACCTGCCTTAGCACAGTAAAATTATTATTATTATTTTTTAATTACTATTAAGCCTAACACACACCTTAATTAAAATATAATGCATAACTGGTTTGCCTTATTCTGTATTATATGCCAAAAAACACAAAATAGATGAACTTATACATGTAATGTATTTGGACATACAGTATATTTAAAAAAAGATGGTGAGAGACCATAATGAATAGCTAAAGAGGTGTGTAAATAATAACTATGTGCTTCCGCCTTTGTGAGAAATTCATATTTTACATAAACAGTTAGAAGGGAAAGCTTGTCATTTTTGGCTTAAAGTTTGATATTCAAACATCAAACACTGCTTGTGTTTCTGCACAACTATTTCCATGCAGAGCCTTTTTTTTCCCCATGTGTTTAGCCATCCTAGCCATCACTGATCATGCAAACGATGACCCTAACCATACCTCAAACGTGGAGCTGAATCTTTTCCTAACGTTACACGTCCACCATCGTGATCGTTGTTTCACCTTATACACCAAGAAGGCTGGCTCTGTACTTGGTGTCCGGCTGGAGATGTTTGGTACTGTGGTGGAGAGGAGGACGCTGAATAAACTGTTTACCATCATGGACAATGATCAGCACCCTATCTATCTATCTATCTATCTATCTATCTATCTATCTATCTATCTATCTATCTATCTATCTATCTATCTATCTATCTATCTATCTATCTATCTATCTATCTATCTATCTATCTATCTATCTATCTATCTATCTATCTATCTATCTATCTATCTATCTATCTATCTATCTATCTATCTATCCTTTTCTTTTGCAGATATTGTAGTGGGTGAAACCATGTTGGCATTGGATGTGATCCAGTGTTTTCAGTAATAGTTTCGCTAACTACCTCTTTATTCTAAGCGATTTAGAAACGTATAGCACCTTATTTATTGTGTTCATTACCCTTGTTGAGCAGGAGGAAACTCTCACTAGACAAAACAAAATGCATCAGTCAATTGCTCAAATGCCTAAAACAACCTAGGTTTGCGTTGCCTTGCCTGTTGTGACTGTTATATGTATGAAGTATAGTGAAGGAGAAGGTCAGGGTTAATGGATGGGTCAACATAGCGTGTGACTTTGACTGGAATCCCTCATTTATTTTCCATGTCCAACCGACAGTGAGCATTGGTTTCTTTTATTAAAGTAGTTCTTTTTTTCAGTATTTTTAAGCATTTTATGCTTTTATTTAAGGGTAGATAGCTAACAGGCATTAAGACTTGGAGAATAACATGTAACAAAGGTGCCCTGCTAGACTGGAATCGCAGATGTTGCTATTACATTGTGTGCAGTCTCAACCCCCAGGCCAGCAGGACTCCCAAGTAATTCTTCTTTTCACCATGACTGTAATCATTCCCCAACCTTAACTAGTGTGGGTTTTTTTTTTATTCCCCCAAACCATGATTTTCTTATGTCTTTGTGCATAAACTTTACCGTACTGAAACCTCGGTGTTGGCAGCTCAGAAAAACAGCAATGTGGATCAACGCGGCGACAAATGAGTGTCACCGATTTCTGTAGCCTGAAAAGTGACGTTTTGAACAAAGTCTCAGAGACCTGTCATCAAACCTCACCATGAGTACGTTTTTGGTCTTCACATGTATGTCCCTCACCTTCCCCTGTCCATCATTCCCTTTGCTTCCTCCCCTCCTTTTTCCTTCCCTCACCTAAAATTCTTCTTTTTCATCTTCCCATGTCTTCAGAATTTTTACCACCTCTCACGTCCTCTTTCCTTAACTCCCACACCCTTGTCCCTCCACTTTCCTTTCCCCTCGTATCCTCTCCTGACGATATAGATTCATTACAGTTTGATGATATCAGATGATTGCTCTCTCCCAGCTGGAACAATAGCTTTGTACCTATCCTCTAACTCCCCCGTCCCCGACCGACTCCCTCACCCTCTCCTCTTCTTCTTAACCTCCTTGTTTTCTTCCCCAGTCTGCTTTTCTCACACCTTTTCTTCTTTCCTCTTCTTCTAAGACTTCCTAGACCAGCTGACATCGGACTAAAAGTTGCACTGCGCTGTTTACGGTCAGCTGACCATAAATAAAAGCAGCAAGTACAAAAATAGACATCTTTTAATTCACGGATATGTGATGTGATTGGCCTAAAGTTGGAACACCAATGCATTTGTATAAAATCCAAGATGAAGTGAAACCTGCCCTTGGATGTGGCTTGTTGCTCCTATGTCTTGCTCTCCTCTGCTCTCTGTCAGTGTCTGTGTGTCTCTGAGCACACACAGCAGAGCAGAGAGGCCAACAGACGTTTGGTAGTTCACTTGAGTCCACAGCAACTTTTCACTGCCATTAGTGCAACAAAATTCACCAGTAAGAAAGATGGTACAAGCAAATTATCAATCTGGTGGTGATGCATGGTGACACATGCGCTCTCCACAGAAGTAAATAGGCATGCAAGATTGGACTTGGGCATTTGAACTGCATGCAATTTAAAAATGTAAAATTATTTGTGCGCAGATTGGTGAGCATTGCATGCATTGACTGGGTCTTAAATTCTTGTAGACAATAGGCTGACACCAGTGTGCTCCTCATCTCTACCAGTAGTACCTGCAGCAGAGGGAGCACAGAGCAGAGTATGAATGATGCCACAGAGCTGTTGACCTGACAACACAAAACGTGTTATATATTTAAAAGATAAACTAATGTTGTTACAAAAAATATATATATACTGTCATCTTCTCATTTTTGCATTTGTAGTAGTAACATATTTACAGATCATCAATAGTGGCAGTTCTCCTCTTCTGGTGGCAGCTAACCATGTCTCTTCAATTGTAATACCTTATACTTCTCGTTAGTGAAAAAGTACTTCACAGAATAAGTCATTACTGCCCAACACTTCTGTTTGTCAGCCCTACATGTCTAGAGAAGCTCAGGTTATATAATTACAATTTTTAGACGGGGCCACATGTTGTTTTCACTGCTTCAGAGATGAAATGAATTTCTACACCGACAACCAGCAGAGGTTCCACGAAGTGATTACTCAGAGCCAAGAATAGTCCCGAATAAAAGAGTGAGAGATGACAGAGCTGTAGGCTGATCAGAGGCCAGCACTTTAAAAGGGTTTTGGCAGAATCCACCTCACCCTTTTCTCAGCCGACGATCAACGAATGTGCTCAAAATCTCTCGTTTGAGGATGTCCTTCTCCAACTGGGTTTTAGTTTGAACTAATAAGAAGCTGTTGAAAAGATGACTCTTAAACTACGACATCTTATGTTTGATTTTGGCTAAAGGTGAAAAGCCATTCCCACTTGTGTCAAACTGGTCACTTTAAAAGTACGTTTAAACTGTTTTAGTAAAAGCCATAGCAATGAAAGTTTAGAAAGCTGTAACCATAAAGCAAAGCTAAAAAAAAAAAAAGTTCTAGTTTGTAGTGAGATTGCTAAATGGTGAATGTCTTAGGCACTTTAGATATTTAGATCCTTGTCCGTAATGCAATACCTTCAGAAAGGCATCTGATTGGTCCCAAGAGTCATAGAGAACCGTCTTCAGCAACAATAAGAGCAATGAGTCCTATAACAGATGGTTTGACCCCCACAGAGCCCTGATCTCAACATCACAGAGTCAGTCTGAGATTACATGAAGGGTCAGAAGCAGCTGAGACGCCTAAATCCACGGGCAACTTCCCCGAGATGCAAGAACGAGCGACCTGCCGTGTACTTTGAAAAACTGTGTGAAGGTTGCTTACACCAAATATATATTCCACTTAGGTTTCTTCTGTTTAGTTAACTTTGTATGAAGTTAATTGATAAAATGTATTTAATAGTTTCCACACCTTACCTTCAGTAAACTTCTGCACAGTACTGTATATTTTCAGATTCATGACCTTATTCAGTGGAGTTTTAGTTTTGAGGTGAGACTGAAAGACTGGCATTTGGTGTTCTAATGTTCCTGCCTGCAGGTAATAATAGCTAGTTTCCATCTCGATGGTCTAGAGACGAGGGTTTTTGCATGATTGAAAAGCCCTTTGAAACATATTTGGGATATTGGTATATTGGACTATATAAAACTGACATGACTGTTTTCCTTTTTGTTTTGTAATATAAAAGGAAAAGCACTCTTCTATATGCTACAGCTTTTAATTAGATTGAATTTCTTGAGTGATGCGGTTGTAAAGAGGATCTTCCAGTGGCCGTGTGGTGGTAACCTCTGGCCCGCACGATGAACGGGATCATTGCTTCAAGTCATTTTCCCTCCAATCATACAAGCATATTCATTTCTGTTTCTATTCCATTGAAACTATTTTGAATGCACAAATTGAAGGAACTGACGGAATTGATGAAACTTGATTGACTGAACATTTCTCCACTCGTACTGTAATGTATGTTTTATATTTGACCCTCTTGTCTCAGTCAAGCTCCTCACTGTCAGCTGTGCAGCTTGTGGAAAGAATTCAATCAGTCATATTCCCCAGGTCAGGAAGCTACTCATATGGATTTACAGGCATTAACTACAAATACAAATGGGTCGTAATAATACATGGTGCCATGATATAGCATCATCCAATCCCCCACCCTTGTAAAGCTCTTAACTTTTTTTTGTTTTCTCTTCCGCTGTCGATGGTTAGTTTAAATTGAAATTTTTGACTTTCAGCTCAGATTTTAAGGTCATCTACATCAGAAAAAACAAAAAAAACCTTCACGCTCCTCTACAGGTTTTAGACTCTTAACCCAATATGGATGTGAACACGCCCCAAACACATTACAGCTGAAAGGCATCACTTTCGTTTCTAATCCAATATGCTGGAGTGCATATGGTCTGCACTGTCTGATCTTCACTAGAGTCCTCGTCTTTTGCCATAGCTTCTCAGATCTACGAGTCATGTCTAATAACAGAGTCAGAGTTGACTTGCTGTCAGATCTCATCACATTTATGTGTCAAAAAAGGGTGAAGTACAGGACAAAAATGTTTATATTTTTAACTATTTTTTCATATCACGTAAAGTTTGGAGAGGTTTCCCGAGGGTCTTTCTTCTCAGCTGTGGGCGGGGACTCGGGGTTTGTGGAGTTCACTGCACCGTGACAAATTCTTAGTATTTTGCCAGAAATGGGGGCTAGTTTCATTCCTGGTGAATTTTGAATTCCATGACACTCACTCCCTCTCTTCCTTTTCTCATTCTTTTGGTTATTAGAAGTCTGACACTGCTGACAGGTCGAATATGTGTGTGTTGTTTCTCAGATAGTCAGCTACTCCATGGTAATTCAGCAGCATGCTAGCTGCCTTGAGGGAGAGTGCCGGAGCCATCAAGCTTCATAAATAGACAGAGTTTCTGCAGCACTGCTTTAGTACTTTCCTTTGAAGTGTGATTTTTTTTTTCTTTTTTAATTTCATTTTGCAGATGCTAATGTAAAATGTTTTACTTTGTAGTTATATTGGCAGAATGAAATGTGTCTCCTTGATGAGGAAGCCCATTCCAAAGTTGAGAGTATGGACACACACACACACACACACACACACACAGTCTTAGACTCTTATATACTCATTACAGGGCACCTGCATAACTAATTACTGCTGACAGCTCACTCACTTCCTCTCTCAAAGAAACACTCGCGTACGCACACACAGAGCAGCATCAATCACAAATGGAAGCTTTTCATTTCCATTAATTTGGCTGTGGATTAAAGCTGACCCATTTTTTTGCTAATGGAGCCTGCTTTGGACAGGAGAGATGGGGGAATGAGGACAAACCAGATTAATGGTTATTATACACCTACAGGAAAGGACCAGTGTACCTGCAGGGCCTCTTCGACAACAGGTTCACTCCTTGTGGGTTTTCAGTCGTAAATAACACATGTTAAAAACAAAAAAGTAGCCTAAAGTAATAATCTGCGCAATATGTATGTAAATAAAGGTTTTGTTATTCTCTGTCTCTGATTAATATAACATAATATAGCCTGAAGTACATTACTAAAATGAGTTTCTCGCTTCTAATTGCTAGAAGTATAATTTCAATATTTTTCTCTCATAATTTCACCCTGCTCACACAGACTCCTGTGTGCCTGCCTGCATCTGTTTTGTATTTTGGTGAGTCGCTGTAAAGTAATCTGTGTCAGTGTCACAGACGTGCAGTATTTAGAGGAAGGATCAAGTAGTACAGTGGTGTCAGGGATTACTGGGATTTATGAGGGCCCGGTCTGTTTGACCAGGGACTCATTTTCCTCAAAAGCAGTTCTTTTCAGAAAAGTGTTTTTGACTATGAGGTTCGGTATTGTATTTTTCAGCGCAGTACACAGAGCAAAAGTGTCTCCCATAAACCCGGGAAAACGGCAACAAAAGAAACTTTAGAATTATGTTCCTGAAATTTGAAATGAAGGCTGAATAGGAATAGTTATTTGCTTCCATGGAAACAGTTGGATGGGAATCTCATCAGTCATTTTAGTTTGTACTCCAACGTAGGACTAAATAGCCCTACTGGACACATAAAGCCCGCAGAGGGAGGAGGTCAGCAAAATACGGGACTTTGACACAGTAGATCACTGTTTCCCATTTCCAACTGATACTGCAGCTGTCTCCTATTAAAACAGCCAGTTTTCATGCTCGGATGATTTGACTTATTTATTGTACAGAATCATGTATGTACAGTAAACATGAAGCCACAGCCAGCAAGCGGTTATCTTAGCTCATTTGACAACATGCACTTTGTAAAATCTGAAAAAAAAAAATGTGTTACAAATGTATTTAGTACAATATGAAAAAAATACAAACGCTGACAGCAATGGTTATGTAACAATGTCATACATCACGTATTAATACGAATTAATAATACATTGTGTGTGTGTGTGTGTAATGTAAACCATTAATTATGTAATAGGAGTCACATTCAACAACAGGAATCGCATGTTGATCTGTCAGAATTACACAAATGTTGAATGGTATTGTAATGCCTCGGGGAAATATGGATTTTGTTAGTTTTGGTAAACTTGTATTTAAGAGAATGGCATTGAATCATGTCGTTATACTTTGAATCAATAAAAAAAATAAAAATAAAACAAAATGAATGCTTACATACTAAACTTACTGTTTCAGGCACTTACTTTAAATCGCTTGCACTAACATTGCTTTTTGAAGCTTTTTGAAGCAGGGAGAATTATCAAACTAAAACATCTTGCTTTTAGAAGTAAATCTGTGCTCCTTTTTTTATGACTGAATATTAGATTAAATGATTTGAGAGTGAATTGTGTGTTTTACTTGGATTTCATCATCACTTCAGAGGAATTTAGAAGCTGTCTTAGTTTTTCTGACTTCAGGGTGTGGACAGCTTTGTATATAGTGTTAACATAAACCAATGCAGGATGTTGTCACACTGTCTCGTAGACCCACGTATTCAAAAGAACTTCCTCTCTTTTACAAAATAGAACTCACAGGCTCCCGTGTGTACAGAAATAACTTAATGTATGCTCATTCGGTTGTCTGCACTGTGTTATCCGGTTGCATTAGCCCGCCCTGTCCATGAAATAAATCGCTGAATCCCATTGGAAGCAACACACCTTGTCATATGCAAATTAAAATCTTGAGATAACCGAGACACTGAAGTGTAACGTTATGTACATTTGAAAGTATAATGCAAAAATACTGCATTCACCTTATATAGCAGTGATACTGGAAGACGTTGTAAACATGACATTTTCGCTAGAACACCCTTTTTGTTTTGACCCACTGCTTTAAAAAAGCGCTGACCTAAACAACGCAACCATTGGCTGGCGGAACAGACATAGCAAGCATGATGTGGAGGAAAAATGCCCCTTATCTGGCTCTTGGTTAAGCCTCCTATATTTGACCAAAACTGGTCACACTACACTGAGTTTACTTTGGGCTTCAGTCACTTTGGGGTCATAAAATGTTTATCCTCTTCGGTTTGGATTGGATTTAAAGGGGGGGAAGAAGCACAAACACCAGCCGATCACTCACATCGAGGCCTAAAAGTTAAGACTGGGATGAGAAGCCTTAAAACCTACAGAAAGTTACTGCATTCACCACAGGAAACAACCGAGGACTTTTCTTATCACTAAAAATCTCATAGTTGTCATTTAGTTTTAGTTCCTTCTCCGTTTAAGGCTTCAGAAGTTACATAAGTCAGTGACTAACATGACACTCGATTTGTTTTGTCAGTATTGAAAAAAAAAAAAATGAAATGACATTCAGCCTGATTATCTATAGATTGTCTATGCAGGCATCCTGAACCACTGGAAGTAGTCAGGCTACACAAACTACTGATCCAGCTCCTACAAGCTGTTTGACTGCTTCAAACAGAAGCATTAAAATCACAAATCGCCTTTGCTGTTTCTATGTTTGCCATCAACACTTGGCAGCAAGTATTGTGAATTCGGACCCAAGCTGTTGTAATGTAAAGGCGTATAACTCGCCACTGACGCTACACTCAAGCAGCATCTGATCTTATGAATCATTGTGTGCAAGCTCGCAGTGATGACAAACAAACTGCTTGTCAGATTGTTAAACAGCATCTAACACCACCTCCACCTACATCTTTCCAATATTGGAATTTCTGCAAATTTCTGAAAACAGACAATCCAATAATTCCACCCACGTCACACTGCAACCAGCCAGATCCACGGTGATGGGGAAAGTACAGCATGCAGGGTTTGAACTTTTCATTCCACTCATGCAACTTACTTGCTTAACTTTTACATCATGAATAACCTGACGGAGAGACTGAGCAAAAATGTGTGCCCTTATAGAACAAGTGAAACAACTTATCCCTCTCTGACACCTCGCTTTCTCGCGCAGCTGCTATAAGACTTGATGACACATCCACATCCAGGCTTTGTTGAGATGAGATGATGAGATTCAACTTTATTGTCATTGTGCAGAGTACGAGTACAGAGACAACGAAATGCAGTTAGCATCCATCCAGAAGTGCAAAAACAGCAGAAAGTGCAGAGTATGTGCAAATGTACAATATAAAAAGGAGAGTGCATTGGCCGGGAATCGAACCCGGGCCTCCCGCGTGGCAGGCGAGAATTCTACCACTGAACCACCAATGCAAGAGACGCTAAGCCTTGCGTTGTACACGCGCCGCCATCATGTTGTAGTTGAAGTGGTCCCTGCATGGATGCTTATTACACTGATGCATATTCTGTATTTCTAGAGACATGTTTTTATTTATTCCCTCCATATTCCATATTGATTACATGGTACCAAAACAGGTCAGGAAGTGTTATTTTTTGTGTTTAATGGTTTTAGTCAAATAAAAAATATATACTCTTATGATTCTGTTTGTATGCTACTATAAGTAGAGGCTGGTGTAGAAAAAGAAATGCTATGTCTTCATAGAAGTCCTAACTCACGACAACACTGTACCTTAATAAACATTTATAGCTACAGTACAGTGTGTTATAAGCAGTTTAGTAAATGTTTGTATACTGCTTATAAAGGAAGTGTTTAATTTCTATTAGATGTCTGAGGTTTTCTTTTCCTCCTTGGATTGTTCGTACCTGGCATGGTGATATATTTCCTGCCTTGTGTCTCGGTTTGCTTCACACACACACACACACACACAGCAATTATAATACAACTCCCCAGATAAATGTAGACAGCGTGTGTACTGAGTATGTATGACAGATGCACAAGAGACACTTAAACTTGTACGTAGCATCTGTATGAAATAAGTGTGTGCGTGTGTGTGTGTGTGTGTGTGTGTGTGTGTGTGTGTGTGTTTACTTGGCAGTGGCTCCCGGTCCCTCGACTCTCTCTGTTTCCACTAACATTTGGCCTCTTACAGACTTAGCCTGGAGACACACACACGCACAAACTCGAACTGAGTCACCCAGTCTATCTTACAAATGCTCACTCACTTAGACACACACACCCACACATTTTATCACTCATTTAGTCTCATACAGACACACACACACACACAGGCTGATTTTTGGATCTGCAGGCCGATAAATTTCTCCAGTTGGTGTTCCCAGCTCCAGTAGTGATTGATTGATCAATTGTAGTGAAGAATTGTTTGTTTCCTGCTGAGACTGGCAAATAACTGCTATTATTAGATTGGTAAAATATCAGCATGGCCAACAGTTGATTGGTTCTTATCCGCCTGACATATCATTTACCTCTGCTGCGAGTGGTCAAAGCTTCCTGGTGGGCGTCAGTGTGCCTGAACATGAATGTTTCTGCCAAACATCGACTTCCGCCTTGATCTAAGCAACAATGGCTGCATCACTGGATAATCTATATCTGTTTACTCATGTAATCTATTGTTGTGTTATGCTATATATGGATGAGTTAACTAGATGAGAATGATTCATCCTTGCTTTTTTTTTTTTAGAATCCAAACTGGCATATTTAAATTTAGTCAAGAGTGAGAGGAGGCATAGCTGAATCAAAACCAAGAAAGAGAAAGAACCACACAAGGTTGAGATATTAACGAGACTGAGTCGAGAAAAAAACAAAAAAATAAAGAGTCGGGAATGAGTCAGCAGCAAGACCGGGTCCAGACCAATGATCAAGAGGAATGAAGAGCAGGAATTAAAACCAAGACAGAGTGAGACTGAGGTCAGATTGAGAGGCACAAGAAAGACACAGACTTGAGTAAAGACTACTGGCGCCCTTAAATGCATCTGAGTTGATGTAAACAAGCCTCTATGACTGCAATGGCACCTCACTCAACGCTTGTGTCACTGTAATGTATGTTAAAGAAGACAGGAGTGTGTTAGTACTGGTTACATGTTGAGAATGTCATGAAATGCTATTAAAATAAAGGTTATAATCTACCACTACTAGGTTATGATGGACATCTGCACTGTCGCTATGAATCAAACACGGTGAGCTTCACTCCGTTACCGCGGTAATGGTGGTATATGAGCATAACACATAAGTCAGTCTCACAGTTTCACGGTGTTATATACGGTGTGCAATAGGTGTGACGGTGGTTTCAGATCAAAGATGGTGTAGAGCAGCGCATAATTGCACAAAGCAGCTAACTGGACGGCAGACTGCAACAGAAGATAAATAATAACGATATTCATTTTCTTCCAGCATTGGATCTACAGTGAAATGATCACCGTCATAACTTCCTGCTCTGTACATTGTTAAACTTGCATTTATGGCATGAAAGCCTTGTAGTAAGGTCTCGCTCTCAGTCCGTGGTGCATTGAAAGTCTGATGAATCATAGACGTGTCATCGACTTGTGTCATTCACCTGCACAACTCTCATACTTTAACCATATAGCAAACGAATAAATAGCCTTTGAGCAGAGCACTGGCACTTTTATGGATCGGGAGAAGAAGGAGTAAATATGCGTTTTATCCGTAGCATAGCGCCGGCTTGCCTATTATAGTCTGCATCGTTTCATGCTGTATAAAGATTGGTTGTTTCGTGAACGTAGAAGCAGTCACATTGTGTCATTTCTGTACAATGTTTGACACGGGTTCTTGGGTCAGTTGTGTTTCACCATGTTTCTGCAAAGATTGTCAAATTTTGTTTGGATCAGTGCAAAATAATGAATAATAATAATGACTGTTACTGTTGAGATAGGCTCTAAGGATTCCTCGTAGGTAAGAGGAGCCGACTAACACGGTGCTCAAAGATTTATACATATTATTAGCTTTGCCAGCTTCGGAACGTTACACGAGGTTTTTACGTATCACATTTCCAATCTGGTTTTTTTCTTCTGATCAGAAACAGCATGGACTGCAGAGAGGCAGTACGTTTGAGATTTTGGATAGAATCCTTTTCCAGCAGCCGTTTCTCATTTCCGGGCCTAGTGGCTATTATCTTGGAGAAGCATATGGACGCAATGGCACAGCATGACGACATAAGAGCCCAACAGAGAACGGGCTGAGAGAGTGAGAGGAAGCAGAAAGTCAGATGAGATGAAGTTACTGATAATGTTTTAACTTGACAAAATGTACTGCAAATAGGGCAGAATTACATGGAGGCTACTTGTGTATTATATTTCTGGATTATATTATTACATCTTATCTCCACATCATAATGGCTGTGTCATCATTTAATCTCATTGTAATAATAATAATAATGCTTACTAATGGCTATTATTCATATCCTTTTGAAGTAAGTCGATTTTGTTTTTTGCTCTAGATAAAAACGATCCTCCTTATGAGGTAATAAGGATCGTTATGTTCAATTGATACTGTAATATTCATGCATTATCGAGCAATTTATGACCTCACATCTCATAACATGTTTGTGGCATTTAAATGGAGAAATTGTCCACAAGTATCATATTAGTCAGCGGTGGAAGTAGTTCAGATCGTTTCCTTAAGTGAAAGTATGGACATGGCAACATAGAAAGGTCCTCTATTCTAATTTCTACTTACACTAGAATGTATCCAGTATTGAGTATCTAAAGAAAACTCTTTGCAGAAAGTGTTTACTTGCAACATTAGATTATTAATACTGATGCATTAATATGTAAGTAGCAACTAGTGGTCACAGCCACAGGGTCCCAGGATCAATCTGAGGGCTGGTGATGATGATTAATGGTGCAGGAAAGAAGAGAAAAAAAAGTTCCGCTACGTACATCTGTATTATTTGTTGTTATTCTTTTTTTTAATAATCTTTTTTTTTTGTGAAATGTTGAATAATTTCACCTCTTTAAGTCTCAGACTGTTTATGGTGCAATTGCTAAAAAGTCTTAATAATCTGAAACATAAGATGTTTTTGGTTAGAAACCAAACATTTTGGGAACTAATGATTCAACCTATAACACTGTGTTGTATTGTATTAGATTATTATATGCTTAAAATAATAATATTAATAATAATTTTAATCTGAGGTCAGCATACCACCCTGAACACGCCCGATCTCGTCTGATCTCGGAAGCCAAGCAGGGTCGGGCCTGGTTAGTACTTGGATGGGAGACCGCCTGGGAATACCAGGTGCTGTACCCCCTTCCCATGGGCCCACCACCCATGGGAGGGATCTAACGGTGCAAAGAGAGATGGGCGGCAGTCGGAGGCGGGGACCTTGGCGCTCTGACCCCCCGGTTCCCTGCTGAAGCTGCTGCCCCCGCGACCTGACAAACGGATAAGCGGAAGAAGATGAATGAATGAATGAATGAATTTTAATCTGAAAAGTAAATAATACCTATAGCTGTCAGATCAATGCTCAAATAAACCTGAAAATTGTACTTGCATGCAATACTTGCATAAGCATACTTAGTTAGCAGTTAACAAAATGGATTAGTCACCCTACTGTAGATGTATATATGTACATTAAGAAAATGTAATATATAAAACCTTGAATTGACGTAATGAGTCAAAATAACACCTCTCGTCTTCTAATTATTTTTGAAGTGTGCGTGCTTATGCAGTCCTCAGGTATTTGCAAATAATGACAATCTGTTCTCTCAGTCAGTGTAAGCCAAAAGAGATGAAGGGTTACAAAAATACCCACTGTGAACACAACGGGCCAATCTGTGTCTATAGATGATGAAATATCAGCAAGGCCACCCTCACTCCTCACTGCTGGAATAACAATCACAGTCACGGCAACGGGGGGAGAGAAAGAAAGAGGCAGTGAGATGATGAAAGAGGCGGAGAGAATGGGAAGACACGCCATTATCGTTGGGAGACATGTCATTTCTCCATGTTGAAGGTCACACCGAGACTTCCAGACACTGAAAAATAAAAGTGCATAAAAGTCCTCAGACTAATGCCCTCTCTGCAACCGTAGGAGTTGCAATAAAATGGTGCTGGTTAATCCAGATATGATGTTTAAAGGTATTATGTGACACATGGAGGTGGTTTAACACCGTACAACAGAAACCCATCATCAACATCTGGACCTGAAGCTTTAGTTTGATAGAAGTTCAACTTTCTTTTTTGTTTCCACGAGATGCCTTTTAACTGTGTGTTTGTGGTTTTTTTTAATTATACATAGTTGCATTATTTTTCTTTGTATTATTTTTATTAATATCGGCTTCTGGTAGATTACAGTGATTTTTTTTTTTTTTTTTTTTTAACATAATTTCTAACTTTTACAATCTAGAAACATAGCTTTATAAAGTCCAACATGTGCAGTCAATAAGTGACAGGAGGTTAAGTTGCTGCTCTCAGATAATTCCTATTAGCTCACATAGATATTAATTTATTTAACAGTTGGCATGAATTAATTTTTATAAACTGGCTGAAATGAGAAAACTGATGTTAGAAGATGAAATGAGGATGTCACGGGTCTTTGTTCCAAATCATCTGTTCAGTATTTAACAGAGAAATAGAGCATCACTGTCCCAATCAGTACAGCACGGATCATAAGCATTAACTGTTAACCCTACAGCATGAAAATAATACAGGTGAGCAACTACATATGCAGTGTGCGATGTATTTGAACACTACGGTAGACATTGACTGTAGGTATGTAGGGGCCTAACGTTTTGTCTCCAGATATTAACGATGTAGCCTTTTGCTGGAATAGGACTCATTTGCCATGTGACAAACATCATCTTAAAGCTGAAGCTAAAGCTGAAGCTGACACGTCGGCTCATTGGTGTGGAAGTTTTTGTGTTGGTGATATTTAGAGGAGCTCGGCAGCTAAGACAGAAAGCGCTGTATCCATCATAAGAGACATTCCTGTCACATAAACTGAATGCTCTCAAATGCCCTCTCTATAAATCTGTGGAGCTGTACATTATGATTTGTCATGTGGCCATCCTGGCTATTCAGGCTGATCAGACCAGAGCTGTACATGTAGAACTTCTGTACTGTTGACGACGTGTCTACTCCACTCTGGAAGGTTAATGTCAACTGTCTCAGCCTATAATAATACAATTATTTATTATTAGGAATAATATTATTAGTACCATCTATCTGTAAAGGTGTAACATAAGCTTTTTTTTTTTGTACTGTAGATTTGCTCTGTGTGGTTGTTGAAGCTGTGTGTGACATCACAGGTGTGTTGTGCCTTCAGAGGTGTTTTGCACATTGCGTCTGTGTGTGTGTGTGTGTAAATATTAGAAGTGTACATGACATTGCAGGTGACTATTAGACTGTACCTGTTTAAAATGTGACTTCACAATTGTGCGGGGGCTTTTGCAAGTGTGTGGATTGAAGTTGTTAGCCAGTTTGCATCAGTTGTGTGTGTGTGTGTGTGTGAGTATTACAGGTGTGAGGCAACGCAGGTGCATCTGTTGTTGCTGCAGGAGTCGACGTATCTCCGCAGATGTTTTGAATGCTCGGTTGAATAAGCATAGATTATTCTTTAATGTTCACACACAGTTTGATTCATCTGTGGAGGCAGCGTTGTCATCAGTAAAAGACCCGAATACTCAACTGAGGACTAGAGAAAGCTAAGTTGTTTCAGAAAACAAGGAAATGAATACACACATGAGAAAATTACTCATATACTTAACACCACAGACAGAAACACTACACAACACTACACAGATATCTGCAGTCTCTTCTGAGAGAGAGGTGAAAGAGGTGAAAACACTGCTGTCTGTCCTGATATTATTACAGACATGTCTGAAATAACTAGGGCTTATGGGAAATGCTGTTCATCAAATGCTGCAAAAATAACTGTGTTTATTCAATAGTATCGTATTTTTGCTGTTTAGAGAAACGTTGTATTCTGAGTTTTTTTTTTTTTTTTTCAGTGGGATATTTAATGAGGTTTCTGTTTCATGGTTGGTCATGGCCAATACATTTACACATATGTTGTAATGTTGCATCCAGGTGTTATAATATATTCATACTGTCGAGGTGGGATGGCACTAATCACTGCTGGGAGAGGATGGTACCTGTCACTCAAGCAAACAAACCTCCAAACATGCTTTTCTATTATGACAGTAGTAGTATTATTATATTCTCCCGGGAACAATGTGAAAATTACCATGGAACATGTTATAACAAGCAAGATTCAACTTTCACAACAGCTGTTTGGTCTCTGCTGTAACTTAGTGATGCCGAGCTTCTGAGAAATGCAGATACAACAGTGGAGGCTTGGATGACAAAGGTTTCTGTGATCTATAATTAACAAAGGGACGCATGCAGTTTACACTGTTGAAAATGAGGAGTTAATGCATGACTCACTGCAACTATTTTAGCAAGTGAAAATAGATTCAGTCGTCACGTGTTTTACTGTATCTCGGTTATTGTCCTATCTGTGGATTTTTTTTTCTTCTATTTTGTCTCCTTCCCTAACAATGTCTGCGACCCACAGCCATCACATTTTTCGAGGTGTGATCCGGATCTTTAGCTAGATAGCCTGACATAAATCAAATCAGTTCCAAGTGGATTGGATTATCAGACAATTTTCTAAAATTGAACAAACTTCTCGTACGCCGGTGACCTAATCTTTTAATTAGGACACTTGTGTGGCATACAAAAAAACACGGCAATCCCATGACTTTAGAAAATAGCAGACGTGTACACAAATATGAGCGGACTATTCGGATGGAAACAGAAAATGCACTCTGACATGATGACACAAACAAAACATTGCTTCTTCTCAGTCAAATCTAAACACGCACACACACACACACACACATACAACAGCTCCTCATCCCAGATGTCTATTAAGGACACTGTTTAGAAATTATATCAAACTGACTCATCTCATGACTGCAGATCTTGTCCCTGCGATTCAGACAGCATGACTTTTATAATGCAAATGTGTCAAAATGTAAACAGACAGGACAGTGAGCTTTGGTGGAAGTATAGTAACAAAAGGGAGGATTTTGGTGCTAAAAACACTGTAACTTTAAATATGTTTTTGTACTGGAGAGGATTTTCACCTTGCTGTTGTTTTTATGGGTTAAAACGGAATGTGAACCCGTCCTTTATTATGTTCTCATCCGTTTTCACTAGATGAGTTGTGCAGTGCAGGATAAACTTCGACTTATGTTCCGCAGACAATGTTCCTACCTCGTGATATTAAAGCTTCGACACAGTGCACAACATGACTGAGAACTGAGAAGCTTAAATAGCTGATCGTCTTCCTTCTCCTTCATATATCATATACATAACCTTCTTTTTACTGTCTTTCTCAGAAAAAGGGGGGAAAAAAAGAAAATTCCACAGGAAAGATTTATATTATATATATTCTACTGATGCTGTGCTAGTGCTGCACATGTCCCGGCCAACGTTTGCAAAAAGCATAAAGTTCCTGCACGGTTTCCATCAGGATTATTACAAGTTCATATTCCTCATCTCTTCCTGGCCTGCGTAAAACACAACCTTTTTTCTGACACTTTGCTCAGTATCACAATTCAGTTTAACCGTATGTCTGAGCCCAATGTTATTAACAACCAGAATGAACAATAACGGTGTGAGCACTTTGGCAGAGGTCAGTGAGAGCAGGGATGAGCTCAGCCAGATCTGGGGTTTAGCCACCGGACAGACAGTTGGGTTAATCCACAGGGCAATTCACAAATCTAATTATATTCTCCTAAAAGAAGACATTGTGGACTGTTGTCTGAACACCACTATGAGCAGGTCTGAGTGGGGCTAAATGTTAGAATGACTGATAGCTGAAGCACTTCTACATCTTGGATCAGCATGAATTCTAGTTCTACACATCCAAACAACAAGCTTCAGAGGTAAAGTAAGTCAAATGAAAAGTCAACACTTGGTTGGGGTTAGGTTATGTGATTAGGATTAAAAGCTTTTACCAGACACGTTTCAACACAAACCTGGATGGAATGAAGTGAATCAGAGTGGATATAAACTCATCAATAAGTGATTAAAAACTCATAACATAATATTATATATATTTATATGTGCTACATAGAACACCTTCATATGGGGTTTGTCTAATGCAGTAAAATCACAATAATCCCATCGAGACAGTCGATACATAATTTACACGATTATAATTAAATATGAGCACACCTTTACAGAATTCACAGTAAAGGGCCAGTCCGTAAAATTCTTTTAGATGGGAAGGTGCTTCAAGAAAATGCTCTGATCCAATCAGCTGTTCATCACAACTAAACAGGTGGATGATATCTTATTATTATTTTTATTTTTATTTTTTTTTTAGTATGAGAAATGTATATAAATTGTGCCTTGGTTTGATCCAGTCTATACACGGCTTGTGTTTTAAACATGCATTGGTAGAGAATCTCCTTTATCCTATATTCTGTTTATTTTAAGCCATGCATGTCCCGTTATTATAAACTGTTAGAACATTAACTGCTGTGTGTTATCAGCAGGTGTTTGTGCACAGCTTTCACATCATTCAAGGTCAGACACCTCCCTGAAATTCAGCAGCAGCTCTGCCTTTGTTTAGTGGTAGAAAGTTTGGTGACATCCAGCACTTTTTATCAGTGAGACAGAGGTTGAGAGACATCAGGCCACCGGGGTCGTTCCGCTTCACGGGTAGATACAGCTGTGTACGGTCTGCATATCAATGAAATCATACACATTTATATATATATATATATATATATATATATATATACAGATATATACACTGAAAAGAATAGGACTGTTTTCTGTTTTGACTGACCAGATTGATTGAAGGTGTTACCTGATATTTTCTGAGGTAGGGATGAATACAGCCCAAACAATAGTCACATGAAACAGACTGAAAGTGTCTGAAACTGGGAACCACTTCCTCACTGTATTAGTTTGCTTTTTTTAATTTTTTAATTTTTATTATTTACTTTGTTTGACATTTAGAAACGGCTCTAAAGCATCCACATGAGGCTGAAACAAATCAATCACGTCGACCAATCAGCACCTACTTTTAATCATATATTAATTGTTCAAGTAATTTTTCAAGCAATTATGCCAAACATTGCCATGTTCCAGCTTCTCAGTTGCAATGACTTGTTGCTTTATTTTATCTTGGTCTTTTAGACTGCTGTGCTGTTGTGTTGTTATTGATGGCTAAAAGTTTTCTGTCTGGAAAGTTTTGTTTTGTTTTGTTTTTTTAACTTTTCTCGTCATTACCTGTGCTACTTTTTACAAACCAGGCAGATTTAGGACTGTTTTCCCAGACAAACTATTATCATCACTATATTTGGAATAAAATAAAATAAAATAAAGATGTAATGCACAGCTGTTCTTTTTCTTCTTCTTTCTTCTTCTTTTTTTATTTTTAAGAATCACTTGTGGCATAATAAACAGATCTTGTTGTTGTTGTTGTTGTTGTTGTTGTTGTTGATCTTGTGCCACCACCGTGGGTTGCCGTGCATGGTCCAACATGTGTGCCCTATCAGGCACGCATGGATTAAACGTATCTACGTGTGTCTTTAAAAGCAGGCTGCGTGGTGGGGGCGGGGTGGGGATGGACTCCTGCCTGTGGAGTTCCCTCCAAGGCCGCTAGGCGCGTCTCTGCTCCATGAAAGCTGCCGAGAGAGACTGAAGGCTGGAGGAGAGGGGGAGGATGAGGAGGAGGTGGAGGGGAGGAGGGGGGAGGAGAGAGCGGAGAGAGAGGACGGTGTTTTATCAGCCAAGTGCAGCCTGAATCGTGAGGAGCGGACGATGGGGGGAAAAATCCTACTCTTGTTTCTTTTTCTCCAGCATCACCGTCGATAACATGTAGACCGGTGCGCCTCAGAAGACCCGGAGCGTCATGGTCTTTTCGGTCTAGGAAAATATCTTATTCTTATTATAGTTGTGAATTTAAAAAAAACAAAAAAAACAAAAAAACATTTTGGATTAACAGCGGATTTGTTTTTGGACTGAACGGGGTTCCTTCATTTGTTTTCCGTGCGTGTGTAAATGTTGGACCGCATTTAATGTGAGTTTTGCCCCTCTGGAGTGAAAAGTGCGCCAGGCTTATTTCCAACGCTTGAGCGTCGGGATTTTTTTTTCTTTCCTTTTTTCCTTTTTTTTTTTTTTTTTGAGGGGGGCTATGTGGCTTTTGCAAGGAATGCACCTTATCCTAACGGGACGTAACGCACAGAGGAATATTGTCTGAGGTGGTGGCGGATGGGATCCTTCCTCAACGGTAAATACACGTTCAGACTTTATTTCTGACGCTCCATCAGACACGAAGAAATCCTGCTGTGTGCCTTTCACACTTTACCGGTCAAATCAAGCGTCCGCTCTGCAGAGGGCTGATTCTCTTAGTTCATGATTCTCTCGGCAGAATTATCTAGAGGAGATGGTGGAGGGCAAGTTCAAGTGGATGTTGAGATAATGAATGTGTTTTCTCTGTGTGTGTGTGTGTGTGTGTGTGTGTGTGTCTCCACATGGTGTTATTTCTGCTTAATGGAAGGGATTAGTGGTGAGATGAAGTGTGCGTTGGAGCGGCTGTTGGAAACGTCCCCGTGGACAGCAGAAAGCAGCATTTCATGTGCTTCTGTCTGCCACTTTGAGCTCTCTCACTCCGTTCCAAGCGCACGGACACGCGGAGCTGCGCACCCGCACCCAGAAAGATGCGCAAAACAAGCCGAGTTAGGAACCAACGCTCCGGCTCTCATGGCAGGGTAGTGAATTTCTTCTCGGGAATATTATCCTGCTGGAGAAATGTATGAAATATTAACAAATTACACACCCGTCCGTCCTGTCGACTGTGTGTGTGTGTGTGTGCGTGGATGCCGTGCGCGCTCCTGTCTGTAATTCTTCTGTGTTAAACTGGAACTGCTCATCATGATCCTCTGATTGATAAAAGGAAAAAAAAACGAGTTTCTTTATTCTTGATGACATTAAGCGAGTTAATGGATATTAATACACTTGATGTTGATGCTGGAATCTGGGTTTTACATACAAGCCTGCTGGTTCCCTCTTGTTAATCAAATGAACGCAAACCTCTTCTCAGACTGATTGTTGGGGGTCCGGATGAAGAGGGATTGAGAGGAGCGGTGTGTGTGTGTGTGTGTGTGTGTGTGTGTGTGTGTGTGTGTGTGTGTGTGTGTGTGTTGAATGGAGTCTCTCTATCCTCTCAATGATCCAGGAGGAGGAAAGTTGCGCCCGTCGGCCGCTGCGGGGGCACCATCACCATATAAAACTGGATGAATGCAGTATTTGTGTGTGTGTGTGTGTGTGTGTGTGTGTGTGTGTGTGCGTGTGCGCTCTAAGGACTCTAACCAAAAAATAAAAATAAAAAAAATAAAATAACAGATGCAGAAAGAGCGTCTGGATGCTTTGTGGTAGATAAAGCTTTTAATGACATTAACCCAGCAGCCCTTCACATCTATCAGCCAGGACCAGAAGAAGCTTTGCTCTCTACAGAGATGTTAGTCATGGCTGGATCTGTGTGGGCAATAGAAAAAAAAAAGAAGAAGAAGAATAAAATGGCCTTGGAGATGATACTAATCAAGACTGAGTGATCATGCATATTTTTGTCTCATAGAGGCTGCTGTCAGAAAGCACAGCAGCTGAAATTATTAATGTGATCTTATGTGTTCAGATTTTACAAAATATAGTCAGGGGTGATGCAAGGGATTCTGGGTCTCCAGGACTGTGTGTGTGTGTGTGTGCGTGTGTGTGTGTGTGTGTGTGTGTGGCACCTTAAGGCCCCCCTTGAATCACTTTATTCTCAATGATTTAACTGTAAAAATAAATAAATAAATAAAAACCTCAGGTGCGTACATAGACTTCTATATTTTAGGGATGAAAAGTTCTTCAGATGGCGACTTCCACTGTGATGCATGGGAAGTCATTTCATGTGACATGTGTGTCATATGTAAAGCATAAATAAACGTCATACTAATGTTAAATCTTAATGTTAAATGCATCTAATAAATATATTACGGATAAAGACTGAAAGCCATGAGCTCATGCTGCAATAACACAATTCATAATCTGCCTATGACCTTTAATGAAATTTCTTGCTTTTTTTTTTTTTTTCTCCTCTTCCCCCCCCCCCACTCCTCTGTTTCTCGCTGTGATATTGTGTTCTCATCACATGGTGGTGGAGGTTGCCTCCATGCTGTTTCCGGAGGGACTGGGGGGCAGGCTCCAACAGTTCACACCACTCAGTCCCAGGGGCTCTGATCTACATAGCTCAGCCCTGAAGGAAAACATCTACTCACCGCTGTCTCCGTCTCCTCTCCTCATCCACCGTTTCTGCTGCTTTGTAAATTATAGATTGGTTGTTGACTCATGCTGTGGTCCCTCACTCTAACCTGTTTTATTTTAGATGTATTGTACTAAAAACTGGAAATAGCAGTTAAGGCTTTGTAAGGTTACACACAATAGTAGATTATTATTCACTGTGTTGTGTAAAAGATCCACAACCTGAACAAATGACTACTTGGCTATACTCTCTCACTGCTTAATACAATTACTAATTCTATTTCTTTCCGGTTCATAAAAGCTTTAAGACTGTGTTGTTCTTAGCACCAGTCGTGAGTGACAGCAGCTGTTTGTTTACAGTAAAGCTGAGAAATGTAACAAAAATGGAAAAGAACAAAACAAAAATCCAACTCTGCAAAGTGTGAGCGCTTCATTTCTGACGGTACGCTTGACAAGTGTGTCCCACTTGAGCGGGTGCCTTCTTCCGAGCACATGGCCTACCAAAGGTGCAGCCTTCAGAGAAGTGAGGGACAGTGGGCTGAACCTGTGTCTCCCCAATGTCACGGCACGAGCCTTGACGGTGCATTCAGGTGGTCCTCGAAATTCCATACTTCTTACAGAGTCAACGCTCAACAAGTTGCCATTGAATAGCTGGCAAGCATAGCTGGTGCGGTGTTTCACTTCAACATTCAACCATAATGTGTTTTATAACATAGGTTTGCTGTTCGGGTTAGACATGCATGCAGTGGATTTTTGGGCTTCTGCATGCATTGTTGTCATTTGAGCCTCCAGCTGTATTTGCTGCAGCTTGTGGAATATGGCAGGCCTTATTTACACATTACGGCATACTCAGTCTTGAAATGTGGACTTGGAAGGAGCAGCTACTGAAATGAGATATAGTTACTGAGAGCAACACTGTGTCACCACAGCTATAAGTAAAACAGTAATTTGCACGTTATTACTTTTAAACGGCAGTGGGTCACATTTTTATAGTTTCTTAGAAAGTATTTAGACATAGTTTTGTTTCAAAACCTGTTTGACCAAATGACTTTAATTAAAAGATGTGACCCCAGTTGGTTAATCACTACTAGCATGTTACCTTAAGGACTACAGCTATGGGGAATATGTGATGGCTTTATCTTTTGTTTTAAACCTGTACTCCATTTTTTGAGACAGATAACTTGTGAAATATTGTATTTAAAGAGTACTTTGTTAAAAAATACTGCTACTGTGTTAGCATTGATGCCTAAAGACGTTCCTGTATATCCCTGATGTGCACTTCAGCAACCGCTTCCGAGACAGCATTTGTCATTTGTTGAAACACTCAGAACAACCTGTGTTTGTGTATTTGTGGCATTTCGACTTGTTGCAGCGTGTGTTGTGTGAACAACGGATGTCCTCTCCAGATAACAGCAGCTTTGGTTGTTTATTCAAATGTCACGTGTTTACATGCAGTATCTAAGGCATAAAAAATAAAATAAAAATAAATAAAACTTGACATTACCACTGCAAAACCTCTCGAGGATGTCAGGGATGATGGCTGAGCATACAATGTGTGCGACATCGACACTACAGAGCTTCTTTCTTTTCTTTGAACCATAAAGACGACCTTTCCTTGACCTTAACCCGCCTGAACAACAGAGGCGGCATACTCTCATGAGTCATTTTCGGCAATGATCATCAATTTTTTGATGGAAATAGCATAAATGCCTCAGTGTGAAGGGTGTTCATCGGGTTGTTGCTTGTCTTCAGCGTTAGTGGCTGATTAATCAGCAGATGTTTTCACTGGTCCTAAAACAACCATACTGTATGTTTAAGGGTTAAGTGTAAGTATTGAATCATTGGTGTAGGAACATTGCTGAATGTCCCATATTTTGTTAAGATCTAATTACACTGTAATCATGGCGGTGAGGAAACAATTACAATATTTAAATATGCATCTTTCTGTACTGAGACAGCAGAAAATAAATTAGGTATTGACAGGGATTCGGAGGCCGCGAGCGCTTTCACCCACCTAATCTCTACTTTATTTGAGACCAAAGTGGTCCAGTTTCACCACTTTGTTTCCTCTCGCATGCCTGAAACGCGTTTCTGCTGCTTGCTACTCTATTCACTGGATGCACTGTTGACCTGTTGACTTCTTTCACAGTTGGAAATTGACAAGCGATCCATTTTCTGAATGGATTAAAGGAATGAAGAGAAAATATAACTGAAAAACTGAATTTCAGTTTTGCATATGGTGATTCAAAAGCACTGTAGCATGTTCACGTTACACATTCTCGGGCTGTTTGATGCACTTTGCTAGAACTGAACTCCAGTGTGTTTGTCTATTTATGCATTTGAGAATCACTGTAACCCCATTGGTGATAAAAACAACATTAAATATACCAGTGACAGGATTATGTAATATTATGTAATGGATGTATACCGTGTCACTGGCTTGTTTCTTTTTCCGTCAGTGCGTCAAGCTGTTGGAATTTGTCAGGTGTATTTAATGAAGATTCTGATCTTCCACGTCGATTTGAACCAACTATTAAAGTGCATTATACATAAGGCATCTTTATCCACGAGGTAGGCAGATATGAAGGCATATCTCATGAATAACAGTCCATGATTTAATAAAAAATCTCTTACATAATCCTAATTTGTCTTTGTTGTTGGAAGGTAGGCTGTTGAGTTTGACTTTTGTGGGTAAAGATCTGTTTTGTAGTTCTATTGAAGTGAGCTTTGCATCCTCGGAGTGATGAGCCTGTCAACAATAGCAACAATGCCAGAAACAAACCAAAGCTATTCTCATGCTTCAATAGTCATGCTAATATTGTCTTCCAACATTTTTGGTGCTCATGCTGCTACTTTTAATTATTGGAATTTTTAATTGCAGCTAATTAGAAACAAAAACAACTTGAATGCTTGTAATTAAATATGTGTTTTTATTTTATTTTTTTAAAAAGAAACCAAGTTATGTCAGAATGTCTGAAAAAAGCAAGCCATTTAAACTACTGATGTACGTAGACATCAGAGTGAGGATGTAACAGTATAACATCATATTTCCACCAAGAGGAACATCCAAATACAGAAGTGAGAGATGGAGGACAGGAAGGAAGGAGACCACAGGGTGCACTGATACCTGCATGTTATCAGCGATGACAGGCAGAGGTGATAAAAAGCGCAGCAAGCAGCAGAAATGATAGAATACCATTTTTGTCCCACTTCACTTCGTGGAAACCTTATTTACGTCTTGGTGCTTGCCACAAACAAAGTCTTTGTTTCGAGAATCCAATTCGGCGGCGCAACACCTCAGAGAACCTGGACGGGGGAATTTTAATGGTGGGAGGACTTTGTCTATCGCACAGAATAACGCGGTGTCTGGGGAGGACGCACACTTGTTGAGGCTCCTGGCACAACTGCAGGCTTGTCATCTGTTCTGTGTGCGGCCACTTCTGTTCTCACAGTTGCGGCTGTGTTACCATCGGTTAGTCTTATGTGCGTGTTATAATCCACAAGGACAAGAAAGGAAGAAAAATGCGGAGGAGGTGGCGAGGAACGTAAGGAACTGAATATCCTGGATCTTAACTTGTGTGTGTTTTTAGCTTGGGAGGTGTGTTTTATTCTTCCTATACTGCTATGCTGTGATTTTGTGGATTGCTTTCAATGGTTCACACTTTCACTAGTGACAGGCTCATTGGTCATTATATAGTGTATCATTTATGCATAAATGATCACCTAAACCTCAATAAAGTGCAACATGACTTGCTGTACCTGATAGGTCACTGTCGGGCTGGTGAGGCAGGATGACCACCAAAACTGTCCAATCAATGGATTGCATTTCAGTTCATCGTTTCAGAGAGACGCTATGCTGTACTGACGACTACACGACCTTACATTTTGTTGCGTTTATGATTGGCTTATTCTGCTAATAGCCCTTCTCTTGTTATTGGCTTATGAGAGCAGTTGGCTGCAATGCTGGGATGACTGAGCACAGAGTATAGCGCTGTGGTAAAGCCATGAATCACTGGCTGTACATTGGTCTTTTTTTTTTGTCCTTTCCAAATGTAATCAATCTGATCAACAGTTCCCTTACAAATATTTACATGAGTGCTGAATAGAATGATCGGATACTTTGTCCGCTTTACTTGCTGCACAGTACACAGTTTGAAAGAATGATTCACCACCAAACATTTCAAGAGCAGAGGATATTTCAGACACTACCTCGGGATTCTTTTATGGCAAGTATGGTAAGCATACCAGCCCTGACTGTGCATTTTTCATTTCATGGACAGCCAGGTTGTTTAAAATGCAAGGAGAGGATGACTTCATCCCTCCTCCTCTGTTTTTCTGTCCGTCCCTGAGGGTGTGGCTTTTAAAGGCTTTGAATCCTTTCACACATTTGTGTCAGCTGAAAGCTCACCTGAGGATGTAGCTGAACAGAACAGACTGAGCTGGCAGCCTGGAAGGGCTGTTAAGGTTACATGGCTGGAGAGTGTGACTGTGTGTGTGTGTGTGTGTGTGTGTCTATGTGCAGGGAAATATTGCTTACTAGGACTAGAGGTTCCTCAAAAACAGGAGTACAAGAGGAGCAGCGTGAATAGACTGCTCTGCCAAGACTTCCTCTTCTCTCGCCTTGTCTTCTCTTTAAGTAGCAAGTACCCATTTGTTTCAAGTGATCGTTCATAAGACCTTGCACTGCACAGTAAATACTGATTAGTCTTCTCAAAATTGCTTTTTTTTCTCTCACATTTTCATCATCTCCAGGATGATTGTTGAAGTTTTGATATAATTTTTAAGCCATATTGCGTAACAAATTGTCATGCCTAATGTGGATTAAAAGAAAAATATGGTTTTCAGTTTGTTTGATGCCACATGTTTGCTGTTCCTTCAACATCATGTTCACATCCATACTGAAGCTCTGTTTTATTTATTTATTTTTTTAAATGGCGGTCTGGTTGATCTTGTTGAGTCAGGATGATCGCACCCCCAGCGTCTTACTTACGTAAGGGGCTGTTCTTTGTTCTAGACCAGCAAAGTGTCGGAACCAGTTTTCCTGGCTGAGAGCCGGTTCTTTGGCTGTCGTGCTGATGAATTATGAACCAAGATTCTGTCATTGCATTGCCTATTTCACGTTGTTTTCAGAAACATATTTTAGTGTAGTGTTTAGCTGTTATTGGAGAACATTGGAGGACAGCGAGGGAGTCACATGCACTAACATGCACGCGCGCCCACACCAGCTATGTAAACAGAGAACAGACCGGCTTGATGTAGGGTGGACTACGTTCTCTGCTCTGGACACCTTTACCACATTATATCATTACATAGGAAATAGATGTTTGTAGATGTTTAATGGGGCTGATGGTTGTATGTCATAAGATTTCAACGTGAGACAATGATTTTGGAACCCAGGCTGAAAACCCTGCCTGCACTGCCAATACCATGTATGTGTGTGAGAAATCACCATAAACTGTATTTTACTATTTAATGTAGTACTCCAGATCATATAGATTCATAGATTCATTATGCCTTGACCCTTTTTGAGACATGTAATTGCCCAAAAACAATATTTTTCCATTTTCAAAGGGACAACTTTTTTGAAGTACAAGTGGCAGATTACATTAAGGCTAATATATGTACAGTATATGTCTTTGAAGCAGACTCAAGGTGTAACACAGGCTGGGAAGAGGAGTTGGGTGATTTAGAGGGTAGACGAAGCGAATTGGATTGTAAAGAACGATATACTCATAGTATATATTGTGTCTACTTCAGAGTGTATAGGTGTGATTGTGTTGACACTTGAATGTATGCGTGTGTGTGCTGTCTGGAGGCAGCTCAGTACTTGCCTCTGCCCCTGTCCTGAAGGGATCCATCTCACACTGAGCCAGTGTGGTGGCGAGGAAAGCCGGTTTCACGCCAACCCACCGTTTCCCCATTGACCCTCCTGGCAACCAGGCACAAAATGTCTGCCAGGTGAACCAAACAGAGAAGAGAAAGCTCAGCTCCTCCACCACCCACATGAATCACACCAGTCGCTCTTTATCCATGCTACGGTACTCACGGCATCAGCCTGCTTAGTATGAACGCCCACTGACCAACTGTGTGACAGAGAGAAAAATATCCACACATCGATTCTGCTCAACCGAGATGATGGAAGTGAATATAGTGCAGGCAGATTGGTGCTTAATGCACTCATCCTTTGTGCGAGTGTTATTGGGCTGCCCCTGTTGATGTAATGACCACATTTTAAAGCAGGTGTGTGTTCTCATGTGTGAGTGTATGTACTAAATAAATGTCCGGTCCAGTGCTTCTGTCACAGCCAGTTATGTAAGCGCTTGTTGTGGATGTTTGTGTCTCATTTTTATTACTAAACTGTGATTTTTTACCAGGGTAGATGGTGCAAGATGTGCAAACGTTCCTGCAGGAGGAGGAAAGGAAAGGAGGATGAGAAGAAGGTGAAGAGAGGATTTAGGAGCAGGACATAGGGGGAAAGTGAGCTGACATCCTCTCAGTACTCGTATACCTTCTTGCTCCCTAGGCTACCATGTGTGTGTTTGTGCGGGTGTGTGTGTGTGGGATATGTGTGTGAAGTGCTTGAGGCTCTTGTGCTGGAGTTTAACTCTGCTCGTAGGAGCCGAGGGGCTCACAGCACACTGATCCAGACTGACAGGCCAGAACACAGACTCCATTCCCCAGTCATTGGCCTGAACAACAGCCAGCCAGCCTCCTCCATGAGCAGGCGGCCTTGAGACGGACAGTTAACACGCAGTTATTTGTTATTTAGAAGAAAATATATATTACTCCCACCAAGGCCTTGATGTTTTTGTTTATTGTGTGTTAAAAGTATTTCTGAAAAGAGAACTGAACTGTCGAGAAATGAAGTTGATGACAACAGTCGCACCAAAACATTGGGCTAAAATCACCTAAAAGGCAGTAGAGCGCAGGGGAACTGCAGGTAACGCTAGTTCTATTGTTATATGATTTAAATAGAGCAGGTGTGGTGACACATTGGGTTGTCCAAAGACGCGGATGACAATAATGTGTGTTATTATCAAAAATAACCAAAGCGGCAACATCTGCCATGCCACCCATTATATTTTTTTTTTGTGAGCGATTACCTTAAACTACCCTTTTCTTTTATATCCCTCCGCCTGGTTCCATTTATCCCATCTTATATGATTCCTATCGTGCTGCTTTACTTATTATTTATTGTTCAGTGATGTCCCTTGTTACCTCTTCAATCCACTTGTTCAGTTTCTCTGCCTGTTAGAGATACGACAAATACATAAATACGACGACAAACGTCTAGATTCATGCCGTAATATTGGTAGTTCATATGGTGCGTAGTTATCGTATTTACCAAGCATTTACATCACAATGAGTGAATCCCAATGTCTGAGAAGTGACCAGTGTCATTTCGGTTTTTTAGCCATGGTAGTGACGCCTGTCCCTCCCGGGGAGACCAATCTCTGGCCCAGACTGAGATGAGATGAGTTAGTGAGTTGCCGTGAAATATTGCACATATATTCATGGTTTCCAGAAGATGAACCCGAACACGATGTCCTGACTTTTCCCCTTGCACCACCAGCAGGTCAAACATTTCATTCGAACTTTAATATTTGTGGGTTTGAGTGAAATGTCGTGACAGTTGTTGGATGGACTGGCATAATGTTTATGTTCCCCTCAAGATGAATAGCAAAAACTTTGGTAATCTAGCACCATCATAAGTTCAGTTTTAATTTGTTGACTACTTTAACTTTTCGTAAATGCTTTGTGTTTGCTGCTCATGGGAAAATGTCAGCAGGTCTCAGGTGAACTGCTAAACATTAGCATATTAGCATTGTCACTTGGTCTTCATTTATCCCAGCCAACCATAATCCTCCTTACTTACTCATTCCTTCTTTAGTAATGTGTTTTATTACCTCCTCACTCTACACGTTTCTTGTTTCCCCTCATTTGCCTCAAAGCCTCAGAAGTTTTTAGCCCTCTCCTCCAGTGGGTTTCCTGCCGTTGATCAAAAGAGCAACTCTAGCAGACAGCTGGTGGTTTATAGTGTTGGTAATCAGAAAGTCACCCGGAACCACAATGTAACCCAGACACTGGTTAAACTGCAGACGGAAAGTCATATGAAGACTGGAGGTGATAGATGATTGAAGTCTCCATGAGCCAACATCATCACACACACAAACACACACACAAACACACAAACACAAACACACACAGGAAAATGTAGCTGAATAATTGTATGCTGGTAAACTCCCCTTTTATGGACACAGACGTAATTGTACAGCTGTGATGAGAAACTATTTATAGTGGACGCTGTCAGTAGAGTTCATCCTCTTCTCCCCTTTTCCTGGCTCATCTTCCTCTCTCTCTCTTTCAGACACACACACACACACACACACACACACAGATTCTGACTGGTTCACTCAGACCAGCGGAAGGTTGAAGCTGGACAGACCTGCAAGCTAAGCACATCCCTCAAATAGTCATAAGCACCTCTTCAATAAATCCCTTCCACAAGCCCTGGTGTGTGTGTGTGTGTGTGTAGGTGTGTATACATATATATATAGCTGTGTGTGTGACAGACAGAGGTGAGATGAGATGCTTAAAATAGGAGAGACAAAGGGATGGCTAAAATGCTGTGATGTTGTGTGGATTTATCACACAACGGCAGCGAGTGGAGAGATGGATGGATGGATGATGGGAAATAGAAGGAGGATATGGATGAGACTGAGTAAAGCGCAGGCTGATGGAGTGTTTAGCTGGGTGACTGACTAAGCCATAAGTCTCCTGCGAGCTCTTATACTCTCTCTCTCTCTATCTCTGTTCTATCTCTCTCTGTAAAATAACACTATGTCCTGTGTGGTGACAAGCCAGGATGAAATGATTGGCCCTTAGTTTTCCCCCGACTGCCCTCTCAGATAATCACTACACCTACTGGCTGCCTCGACATGCTGACTCTACTTTATTAAAGCCAATCTCCCAATACATTACATTACTGTGGTTGAGTCTCAATGCTTTGAATGGAGTGCAACAGTGTCGTTCCCTAACATTTCATACCGTATATGTAAGTCTCAGTAAGAAAACCCTCCACTGTCACTTTGAAAACACTCAAAGACGGTATGACCTTCAAAAACCCAGATCTGAAATAGAATATTAAAACTGCAATAATTTATTGTTTTGTTTTTGCTTTTTTTTTTACAATCCACTTAAAACAACCAGTAAACCAACCAACAGAACGACCTGTAAAAACAACAATGATGCCTAACATATCTCCACATCCAGCAGAAAGATTAGTCTTTATTTGAAGTCGTGTTTCCATCCACCTGATGAATGTAATATTCACTCTCTATTAGCTCAGATTTGACTTTGTTCACCAGCTAGTGGCTAACTTTGTCAGCCTACTGTCTCGGAACGTGACGACGGTAGGTCAGTGCGTTATTCCCGCCCGAAGCAGCAAGAAACACGATTAATATCAAAACATCAAAGTAAAAAAGGCCAAACGTTGTTTTCCTCATGACTAACGTCCTGTTTCACATAGACCACGTAGACATTTAAATGAGTGTGAAAGTTCATTCTTGATCTAGAGAGTAACGGATCTAAACTTACGGTCCACTTACTGATTTTATTCAATAAACACTGAACAAACAAAGATCTTCAAATGCAGATGGAGCTTTGGGAAAAAAAAAAAAAAGCTTAAGCAGACTTGATCTATTTTCCCCAAATTTGATCATCATTGTTTCTTGTTTATACATATATTTTACACTACACGGTTTTCAATCTCATCAGGTTTGACCTACAGTATTAGCTTAGCTTGGCTAATACTTGGATGGGAGACCTCCTGGGTACACTGAGTTGTTGCTGGAAGTGTCTGAGATGTCCTTTCAGATGAAATGTTAAACCGAGGTCCTGACTCACTGTGGTCATTAAACGTCTCATGGCACTTATTGCAAAGAATAGGATATTCCCTGGTGTACTGGCAAAATTCCCAACATGGCTCTCTCCGTTTGCCCACCTTATCCCCCAGTATAATTGCCTCAATGATTCCCTCCCTCTCCACCTCAAGCCGATATGCGATGAACGTTCTGGAGCTGAGGTGAGTTTCCCCCTTTGCTATATAAATGTAATCCATTATCATCATTATTATTGCACAGCTTCTATTGCAAATCTGTGGATTTTTATCTGATAAGGCAGTGGTTCCCCACCTGCAGGTCAAGACCCCTCTAAAAGTTGAAAATCGAATCAGGAGAGCAAAAAGAAACAGCACCTACTACATCTGAATTATTTCTGACTCTGAAAATATTCAAATGAAACAATCCGCAGGGAGGAAAATAGGTTTTTGGGTGAACTGCTGACATGTGATTTGAGGTCAAAAGTAGATATTACACTGTTTTACGGAGACACAGGAATAAAAACATTATGACGCAGAACCACAGCCAGTTGTGTCCATGTTTTTGATGTGTTGAATCCAGGATCTTGCTGGTTATGATGGCATGCGTATTTTCCACGTGTCTCCTCACACGTTTTAAGTTCTTGTCAGGCTACATTTGTTTTGCATCTCTAAGTGTGTTTGTGAATATATGATGAAGCGTGGCTGTCATTGACTCCACATGCAGCATCTGGCTGCTTGTTACTGGGCTCTGAGTCTGAGTGGAAATGCATGACGATGCTGCATGCTGAACCCTGCTAAAGGCGACCAGTGAGCTCTGTCGTTTTACAATTATGCAACAGGAACAGAATTATTATTTTTTTTTTTTTTTTTTTTTTTTTTTTTTACAATATTTCTATCAAATAAATGATTATATACATAACTTTGAGTGGCGGGGGACTTTAAAAGATTTAAAAATCTATTGTTATATACTGTATGCCTGTATCACATTTAGGCTGTTTTAAGCAATGTGTTCAACCCAGTGTATTTATTCACTGCCAATGGAAACATTTTTTGTCTTAATATTTATTATTTTGAGTACTTTGGCCTCGATTTTAAAATGTTTCTTTTTTTTTTTTTTTTTTTTTTTTATTACATTTAGTCTTCACCCTCCAAACATTCTACATACATACACCATTTATTATTCACTGTGGCACATTTGCATCATGTTTGCTGTACATACACACATATATGTGCAGCCCCCAAGTACAAACACACACACACATCACTTTAATAGCTGTCATTGAGCGTCAGTGAAATGGCAGCAGTGTGGCTGCAGGCTGCCGTGGCTGATCTGAGCTCATTAGAACAGCGACTCAGACTGAAGGGATTCAGCGGGGATTCGTTACGCTGCTGCAGCACTCCTGCCCCAGCCACGAGGTGAAATTGGGAGAGATGAAGTGGAGGATGAGTGGAAGGTAAAAAGATGAGGTTAGGCGAGGAGAGAAGGAGGAAATTGGGAAAAGAAGTAAAAGAGAAGGAGAAGAGAGGAAATGAGGTTTGAGGGTGGAAGAGATAGACGGGTGCAAGAATAGAGAAGTGAAGGAGAAGGGAAATGGAAGGAGACGGCTGCTGACGGGTAAAAAATAATAGAAGTAAACAGATAAGGGAGGCATGAAGAGCTGCATAGAGGAGAACAGTAAATAAGTGGGAAAAGGTGGAGGCTGGATGATCTGATTAAAGGTTTGAAAAGGGACAGAGAGGGTAGGAGAAGTGTGAGAGGAGTGGAGAGCATGAAGTTGAGAGGGTGCAGAGAGATAAGATGAAAACTCTATTGATCCCTGCAGGGCAAAGCAGCAAGAGACACAGTAGATAATAGGTAAGAAGAGAGGAAATATGAGGTTTATGAACATGTACACCTCACAACCTGTCAACAGCAGCAGCAGACATGATGAAAAGGGGCAAAACTAAGAACAATTTGCAGTTAAAAGCAGGAAAGAGAGTGAACATGCATATGTACAGCGCAGGGAGTGGAACATCTGCATTAACGGGTCTACCATGGGTCAAGAGCATTAATACATATGCTCAGGAATGAATTAAGGAGGAGGCGGCAGGAAAAGGAGGAGAAAATGAGGCTGAGGAGAAAAAAAAAACAGGACAGAAATGAAGAGTGTGAGTGAGAGCAGGAGGGGGAGGAACTGGAATGAAGACGCGAGGTGAAGATTGAAGAGGGATTTTACAGTTGGTTAGCCAGTCCCGACCACGTGTGAAATTTGCTCTGAACACCCGGTGGCGTTCAATCACCAGTCAAGTGAAGCAACAAGGAAATTAACGCCAAAGTAGAGAGAGGGAGAACTTGAAACTTGAAAATGAAGGAAAAAGAGAAAACAGACACATGCATTTATGTGAAATATTCTTCATGTCTGCACTCAGTGTTTTTAAATTGAAAGCATAAAATGGCTTTCAATGAAATGACACATTCAGCAGGTGGCATGAGGTCACGTGTTTTTCCTCATATTGTTGATGTTCCGGCGTTCCTGCCTTGTTTAAAGGATTACAGTCTTATTTTTATCAGCCTTATTAACTGATCAGAAGAAAAGAAGCTGCTGAGGAACACAATCCGAGCGTTTTCATAATGCATCATCTCTAATTTAATACACTGATCATCTCGCCTGTTCCTGTTTAAAGGATAAAAGTGTTTGATCATAAATGAATTATCCTGCTAGCGAGTAAAGTATTCCCTGGTATATGTTAACCCACTCTGTTGTTCAGACACTAGTAAGGACATTGTACCTCATTACCAAGTGTTTGGTGGATCTCTAATCTACTTTGACTCTACTGACCTTGAACTGTTTTTAAAATAGAAAACCCTTTCAGTTCTTATCGGGAATGTTTGCCAGACATTCGGGGGGAAAATCTCTTCGCTAAGTCTACGTACACAACTTCATTTATGTCCACAGCATGCTGAAATGTAAACGACACAGATCTCAGTCTTCAGCTTCGTCCCATCGAGCAGTTGCATTATTAAGTTCCAACAGTTTGCACTGAGTTGGAGCAATAAAAACCTCCTTCTGCTTTACTCCCTGGACTTAGAATAATCTGCAGAGCATTTTACATTTTAATAATAATTTAGTCCCTTTGGACAAATGTAAAGCCATATTAAAAGTCCATGTAACCCAGAAATGCAATTGCTTTGCTATATTTAATCTCCTCCTCATATGATTGATGTTGCTACTTCCTATCCGTTGCGTTGTGACCTTAAATATGTTGTGTTTATTGAATCGCAATGGAATTCCTGGTCAAATACATGTTAGATTAATCTTTTCCATTAAAAATAAATAAATAAAAATAAATAAATAAATAAATAAATAAATAATCCACTGGGGGGCACCAGTCATAAATATCACCCCATCTACACATACTGGCATAAAAATAATGTTGAATATCAAGGTAAGAATACAGTTTTTATGTGTGTGAAGATATCTGCAAGTCATAAGAAAAGCACAGTGTTATTGAATACCTTTATTTTCCCCATATTGGCTTATTTCTGTCAGCTTATTACTGTCTGTGACAGTAAAATCTTGGCTGCAAATCATATTTCCCTTCATGGGGCAATAAAGAAGATTGAAATGATATTTGTACACATTCAATTTATTTTCTTAAGTGATCTATTGAAGGGTTGCTGTTAATGTCGTAGTTTGAGTTTAGGTGAATTGAGGAACGATCACACATGAAACTGCCCCACTGTGGCTCATAATGTCTATTCAAACGATGAAGCCTGGAATTCTACATGAACAGTGTACATTTATCTCAGTCTCTTCCTTTCCGTCTTCCTTTGTTTGTCCCAGTGTCTTTGATGTACTATAAAGCAGGGCGTTGCATTCGGTGGTAATTTTCTCTGTTGCTCCGCTATCAGAAAGGCAGAAATAAGCAAAGCAGGGCAACGAGATGAGAGCAGGGAGTAAAGAATATGATGACACAGAGAGAAATAACCAAGACAGACAAACAAAACAAGCAGAAGAATAAAGATCAAATGCAGTGATGTGGCCATTATGATGTTTTTGGTCATCTGATGCAGATAAAGATGGAGTTAAAGAGAGGCACAGCCTGCATGCATATAGCACATAGAAGCTCTGTTTATCAGAGGCAACATCACCACAAGAGAAGATGGGTATTCTCCCAAACAAACTGCTTTTTCAGTTTTAAAACATACAGCTGTCATATAATCAATATCTATTATTAACATACAGCAAAGGAAAGTGGGGGGGTGGGGGGGGGGGGGGGGGGGGGGGGGGGGTAGGAGAGTAGGAGCTGAAAGAAAGATACTTAGATGAATATGGACAGAGAGGTGAAAGGGGAATGAGACAGAGACGGAAATAGATGGACACAGTTACTGCCAGTAGCAACACACACACACACACACACACACACACACAGTCTCTGTTGACTGACTGACTGAAGCTGCAGCTCTACCATCATTGATGCTACTGTGCTACTGTCGCCACCATAAACATTACAATATATGAAATGGAATGAATTGTAACTTTCAGACAGCCATGTGCTGCTTGGTGGAGGCTACCCCACTCTTGTCTTCGGCCCTCTGCAGTCTATAAAACTCTTGCTTGAATTGTTTCTTAATATGTTTGAGCAGTCAGTTGCGCAGCAGCTCTTTACCATTTTAGTAGCTTTTTCCATATGGATGCATCAATGGCAGATGCTGACTGCTGTGTCTTTTTCCACCCATGGGGGGTGGCGGGGGCGGGGTGTCTTGGAAATGTTTTGTAGTGGTGCCTTCAAAGGCTGTCAAAAAAGGGGATTCTCCAAACTCAGGGACCAAAACAGTTTGTCCGCCATGTTTCTCGTCAGTGACAGGAAAAAGCATATTTGGAAGAAAACAAATCTAATTTTGGAATCAGAGATGCGGCGCGACTGTTGCGAAGCCCAATATCATGCTGTGGTGATTGACGTGATGTATGTAGAATATAAAAAAAAAAAAAAAGTCAATAAATCAAATGATCAAACAAGTTCCCAGCATAAAGTTTAACTTAAATGACATAACCTAGCGCTGCATTTGATATGTAGAACATCAGTAATCCAGATCCACATAATCCAGCTGATCATCATGTGACCTCCCTGAGATTTGACAAATCAGGTGTGTCAGAGGTCGGACGTAGATGGATGTATCAGAAGTTTTCAGTGTGTGACTTGACGAGCGGCTTTTCATGTGTCTGTGATGACAAAGAGCAGCGTGTCATCTTTTTCTCTCCAGCCTTGTTGTAAAAACACTCGCAGCCACTTTTATGGGCTCATTAACAAAACAGCGGAACAATCAATGAAAACAGCTTCCTTTTCAGCGCCCTCACTCCCCCTCTCTCTATCGCTCGTTGACTGTCTGCTATTATTCTCCCAACGCCGGCTCCCTGTTTTGCATTTATTTGTGTACACATCTTTTTTTTTTTTGTTGTTGTTGTCAATAAGTGGTGGTTTGTTCAGAAATATGATCTCTGGGAGGAGGAGGTGGAGAATGGCTGTTTGGGCTGGGAGGATGGAGGAGATGGCTGTCAGCTTCATCACCATGTGTGCTTTGAGTTCACCATTGTTGCTCCTGTGTGTGGTTTGACAGAAGAGAGACATCACATCTGGAGTGACTTACTCTGACTCAACAGATGGTGATTTCTACTTCTGCTCCTGAGCTGTCATTGTTTTATTGTTAAATGAGGGCAAATGTGCACCAAAATATATATACTGTATATATTTCACTATTTTTCGAATTTAGTTTTACATATTTTATGATGACAGAATTTTGTAATGCATGATGCTTATGCCCTTATGTTCTCCTTAAAGCGCTGTGTTAAATTGAATTGGACACATTTCTTTGATGGTTCCATGTTGTTTGCTGATGGCTGGGACTGTATGTGGCCATTATGTACTTCAAAATAAAAGTGGACCGTGGACACAGTTCAGGTGTGGTTGTGTACGTACAGTGATACTCTGGGTGATGGTGGGATTATTTTAGATTAATCTAGATTAAATCGCCCCCTACAGTGCAATTCGGCTATTTATACATCCACGCTAAAATATCACGGTGAAAGTCATCAGTTTGCTTATTGTAGGACCCATCTCCAAACCCAATTTTGATAATAGATTAACTGCGGTATTTTTGTATATAGTCATAGATGCTGGATTTTTCAATGATGGAGGAATCATGACTAGCATATATATTTTTAGTATTTTATGTGCTTTAAAACTTTACAGGAGGAGATGTTTAAATAAAGTTAAGCGTGCCGATAATTTCCATTTCCAACGTCTTGCCGTGTTTGACACTTGCAATTTTCCTTCAACATACACAGCACGCTGGCATATTCCACTGGTTTCCTCATCTGACACGATCCAAAGGGACCATTTAGCATGCTTCAGTTTGCTAAAAGTAAAAGAGGTTTAGTAGGCAATTCTTCTGTGTCCCTGAACAAATAACAAAAACTGCTGACTTTTAAAGGCAGTCAGTGAAGCAGTTCATCCTCCAGCATCAACAACTAACATGAATATGTAGCATTAAAGAAAACAGCCGCATGTGACCATAATGTGTGGGATTTTACACACATAATTTGAGCTGACATGAGCTATAAATTATAGTAAATATTATATTTGTTTTATTTTTTGAGCTTTTTCTTTTTACCCAAGAGTGTCGATGTATAGATTGCCAGTCCAGAGAGAAAGATGATTAGAGCTGCACCCTGAGACATAGGGTGGCATCGCACAGGAAATTAAATGACTTGTGGTTTTTGGAATCATAAGAAGTGTGTGTGTGTGTGTGTGTGTGTGTGTGTGTGTGTGTCAGCAGTGAAATCTTATGTGGCTGTTTATTAAAAAAAAAAAAAAAAAAAAAAGTCTCAGCTGTTTAGGGGAGGGGGTATATTTTAGTGATTTGAAAACACTGTTGGAGGAAGAGCTGTAATTCCTGTCACATTTTCTGAACAGCATGTGTATTTATAACAGTGTAAATGAATAACCGACACAGGAGGTTTGCGACTCATTAAACAGATGAGTGAAGGCAAAGATACGATGTGGAAGAAAACACGGATGGTCATGTGAGAAACAACGGGCAGAATCAAACGCCACATGTAGCTCTGACAATATTAACACTGAAATGATCAGATAAGCATCAAGCAAGTGCCACAGCTGCATTCAAATAGCATCCCTGTGCTCAGAAAAATGAACCTTGTTCTGTCATTATTTGGAGGCTGTCACCTCTACAGTATCATCTATTATTCATCTCATTCTTTCATTCATCTATTATTTTTCAACCTTTCATTCATCACAGATTGTCGGCCAGAGGCGCGCGCGTTATTGCCGTTAACTGGGCAGAAATTTTACAGATTAAGCCTGATTTTAATCCCAAAATCGGTCGCTTCACACTGATTTTAGAAGGGGGGGAATGACATTCTGCCTGATTGCGTAACGTTTGAGGTCGCGATGACTTATCAGTTGATTTAACAATCAACGATCTGGTTTGTTGAACAATTGTTCAGAGATTTTTGGTTGGCTGTCTTTATAGTTTTTGCAGTTCCACACGTTTGCACATATCTGCTGTCAAAACTTAATTTAATATTATTGAAGCATAAGATTTGTGCCGAAAGGTCATATCGTGTGAGTTAACACCATGTACAAGATTAATAAAAATGCACAGGGCTCGGAAACGTGGATGTGGAGCCCTGAAGCTGAGGACCATTGGGGATTTTATGTTGACGACCTTGACATAGTTAATGTGAAAAGCATCTGGCCTTCAGATATAATATTGATCATGTCCGTACATTTAAAACGGATGTACGTGGAAGTTATCATTCACTAATCTTCATCTGGGAGCACTGGCCTATACATTGCTCACACACGGTCCACCTGAAGGAGGCTCTGAGGTCAGTTAATTACGGTCGAAATGAAAAAAAGATAAGAAAAAAATTAAGTCACAATCTTTACTTGCATATGAAGAACATTTATGTGCACATATAATAACATTGTTACTGGCCAACATGATGCCACAAAATGTTTTTATTTTACCTGGAGGGCAGTGGAGGTGGATGTTCTCCTTTCCCCTCATGCTCACATGACTCCTCCCGCACATAACTTTCTCTCCATCTTCCCTGCATGTGTTTCAACGGGTGTCAAAATGCATCGCTTCTAACAGCTGCACTTTGAATAGAAAGCATTACAAAAATGCTCCACTGATCCAAACGACAATAAGCAAGGACAGTGAACGCAGCGCAGAGAGAGGAGGGACAATTAAAATAAAGCTGGACTCAAAGGAACCCTGTGTGGGCAAGTCTGTGCGTATGTGTGTGTGTGTGTGTGTGTGTAGAACTCACACCTGTGCAGATGGCATGCAGGGTATTAAAAGTCTGTCTGTGTAATGTGCAATGTATGTCCACGTGTGTCCATCTACGTCAACTACATGTCAAACCAGATCGGTGATGTGCTGCCTAAAATGCTTCAATTGCTTTTTTATTTTTCACGCTGCACTCTGTTTCTGCAGCCACGTTCCTCATTAAAACCACCACTCCCCTGACTTCAAACCAAAATAGAACACATGATCATCGCTAGCGAATTTAGGTCTTTGCTCACAAATATAGCAGGCAAATTTGGACACACAAACAGGCGGGTTTTGTAATGAGAATATACAAATATACAGCGCGGTGGAGGGCATATACAGTCAGTTCCAGGTTCTAACTTTCCACTGTTGCTGTCATGTTTCTCTAATTACCGTCAGTTTGCTTAGGAAAGCATGCTAAATTATCCATGAACAAATACTCTCACACACACACACACACACACACACACACACAAAGGAAGAGTGAAAGCTTCTATACATCACACACTCCTGTTTGATCCCTAACTCCTCTCATCATTGTCTCCTTTTCCTCCTATTCTCCCCCTGCTGCTGCTTTAAACATCTGTACGTCATGTCTCATAACTGCCTGGGGTGTGTGTGTGTGTGTGTGTGTGTGTATAAAGTAGAGCTTGTTATTTTTTATTTTTACGTGTGTGTGTGTGTGTGTGTATAAAGTAGAGCTTGTTATTTTTTATTTTTACATATGTGTGTGTGTAATCACGAGGTGTTTGCATGTGTGTCTGTGAAAATAGTGTATTTTCATGAGCCAAGTAGACAACTTGTCATGTCAGACTGTGTTTGCGTGTGTGTGTGTGTGTGTATGTATGTGGTGTGTGTGTGCAGCTAAATAGGATTTCCTCACTGTATGAAATCTGAAGGTGAGCTCATCCAGGTGGAACATTGACTCATAAGCAATGTGGAAAAAAAAAATACAAAAACACAGACTAGGCATGACAAGCCTTCATGTTCTACACACACACACACATACACACACACAGAGGCATATAGATTTCCTACTGAAAATATCTCCTGTCTGCTTATTTCAGGCGAGAAATGAATTTGGATTTATTTCAATCTACTTCCTTGTCTGAACAGATTTTTTTTTTTTTCACTAACCTCTCTCGGTATATATTTTACATTCACCATTAGCTTTTCGTGAGCCGTACATAAATACAAATCTAATAAAAAAAATTAAAAAAAACATTTTCATGAATAGCATCCTCGATATGCAGCCCAGGAAGGAAAGATGGAGAAAAATATTTTAGATGGGTGCAAAATATAAAAATTTAAATCTTGAGTTGTCTTGCAGAATTACAGCGTTTATATCACCAAATTGTTGCATCATATGGCAACTTTTGTATTTTGAGCATTATGTTGCTTGCCTAGAAGTGTGTGTGTGTGGGTTGCAAGAGACAGATACCAGGCATCTTGAAAAGGTCTGATTTTGTCCTGGGAGATAGCTGTTGAGATGACAGAAGGCAAATGAATGGACATGTTGAGACACAGGACACTTGACCTCCAACCAAAAGGCCTCAATCGGCTCAACTGTGTAAAACCCCACTTCAAATGTCAATATTTTACCAATGCTGGCTTAATAAAATATCTGTGCATGGTAACTATTGTTTGGTTAAGCATGGAGGAAATGGTTGCCGCGTATAAAAAGTGGAACATTAATTACATGTGTGTCACAGACTTGAGTTTCCTGCATGAAAGTCAGACTTGCTACACGCCACCCACTCACCACCTCAACCTGCACATCCTGACTTTCCGCCCTGTCGCAGAAAGAGCAGACTACTTCCTGATCTACCACTGAGCTTCGGCATTTAACAAAACAAAACTGTCACAATATCCACATTTATTCTGAAGGCCCGTGGCGTATACCGAGTCTCACTGGCGCCGGCGGGATGCATCTCTGTGTGTGTGGCTCTTTCCCCAAAACAATCCCCACTCTCCTGCACAGAGTGCCACTCAGACAGCTCTGGAGGGCACTCAACATTAAAGCGAGCATATAAAGTTAAACTGTAGGACAAACTTGCCACACTGACGGGGAAACATCTGTCACCATGGATACTCATAGACACCTTCCTTGTTAAGCGCTTGAGTTATATTACCTTCTGCCGTGTGCTATAAATGGATGTTATGCTCCTCTCTAAATGTCCCTTCTGCACATGGTTTATCTTTGAATACCATTGCAAAAAGTGAATATACAGATTGTTGGATGAAGAATATATGTGAATGCTTTTTTGTTTCTGTGTTGCAGGAAGACACACCTTGGACTGGACCTGAACTTCTCAGAGTATAACCACAACACATGCGGCTCCATTATTCCTGCTTCCGCTGCTGTACATGGCCTTCTGCTTACCCAACCCCCCAAATGATGGAAACCCATATCACTGACTGGCTTATCTACCTGCTGAGCAGTGGCGCTTAAACATGATGTCATCACCGGTGTCTACTTCATTGCTGTGGCTGTTGGCAGCATCTTTGTGAGGAATATTTTCTATATTGTGAGGAATAATTCTCAGTTCTCTCTTTACTAAGTGGGAAAAAAAAAACTGATGGCTGCTACATTTCCACTGGATTTTTTTCCAATGCCTGGATTTTAAAAAGGATCATTAGCAACCACAACCCTCATCCAGCCCGGAGTTACTCGCTGCCTTATGCCTGTGTGTGAGCGTGATTTTAGTGTGATGTGTGTGTTTGTGTTTGCATCTGCATGGCGTAAGTGAGAGAAAATAAGGAATTTTTAACTCGTGAAGGAACTAACAGAAAGGACGTAGCGAATAAGTTGAAACAAGCTGATATGGCCCAGGGGAGGCACCATCCAAGGACTGGGTGTCGACTACTTCAGACTGCCAAAAGTGGCAGCAGGATGATGGGATACGTAAGGCTTGAAGGTTCCTTAAGCGCAGGCGGGTGGGGGTCCTCTCTAATATGGCTGGGTATCCTGTTGTCTGCAGCTGCCGTGTCGGCACAGAAACTCGATGAGAACGACCCAGTGGTCACAACCACCTATGGCAAGTTGCGCGGCATGAAGAAGGAGCTCAACAATGAGATCCTGGGTCCCGTCGTGCAGTTTCTGGGCGTCCCTTATGCTGCTCCACCCACCGGCGAGCGCCGCTTTCAGCCGCCCGAGCCGCCGTTGTCGTGGCCAGAGATCCGCAACGCCACACACTTTGCCCCGGTGTGCCCTCAGAGCATCGTGGAGGGCCGACTTCCGGACGTCATGTTGCCGGTATGGTTCACCAACAGCATCGATGTGGTGTCCACATATGTCCAGGACCAGAGCGAGGACTGCCTCTATCTCAACATCTACGTCCCCACTGAGGATGGTGAGTTAGCCTGCGGGCCCAGGGGAAGATGGTTGTGGGGACTGCTGGGGGGTGGTTGGGGATGGATGGGGGGGATTGACCCCACAACCTTCTGGTAGGAAGAAGTGTGTTGTTGGGGTGTGTTATATCTATGTGAGGGGTGCATTTTTGTCTCTGTGCCTGTCTGTTTGTCTGTCATTAGAGGGAAAGCATGACCTTGTGCATGTTAAATGTGCATGACACTGCTTATAGTACATGAGTGTGTGCGTGATTGTGTGAAACAGAACTGTGTGTGTGTGTGCATGCCATCCATTCCACGCCAATTTACCCCCTTTTTTTCCTACTCCATCTTCTTCCTTCTCTTTACCTTCTCTTCTACTTTTTTGTTGCTCCTCAAATTTCTCCTCCTCCTCTTATCCCCTCTTCCTCCTCATTGCCTTATTCGGCCTGCTCTGCAGACTCCCTCCCTCTCCCTCATGTCTGTAGCTCATCACAGCCTATTGTGCTCCGCCACAATGGCTACAGTTCATTAAACAAGACAGTCGTTGTCATGATCATCGCCGATTGATTTGGCTGACTGGCTGAATGACTGGCTGGCCCACTGATGGACTGAATACTGCGCTGATTGAGCTTTCGTGATTCATTCTTTCCCTCTGTCTTTACTTCACCCTTTCCCTCCTCTTTAAGTCTTTTTCAGTCAATCAGCTTTGGGTGTATGTGTGTGTGTGTGTGTGTATCAGCGTGTGTGGATCAGCGTGTGTGCATGCCAGCTCCTGTATGCGTTGCGCGTCCAGGGGCTCCATGTTATTTTTTAGTCTTCTATTCATTTTACAGTCAAAAGAATATCCAAGGAATGTGCCAGGAAACCCGGCAAGAAAATATGTAGACAAGGAGGTATGTATGACCAACCTATACAATGCCATAGAAAGAAGAAACAACCTGAAAATAGGAAGAAAAAGAAGAAGAAGAAGTGTGTGGTGCAGCAGAGAGCGATCATAAGGTCTACAAATTATTCAGGTCTTGACTCAGGGCACGTGCAGGTTCTTAGAATGCTACATTTTAAGAGACAGGATCTTTTAAATAGTACCTGGACATAAATTTGATTTTAAAAACCAATTTTAAAAAACTAAGCTGTCACAACCAGTCTTCCTCTGGCTGAACACAACTAATGTGATTCATAAAGTATATAAGTGAGCAGAGCAGGAGCTTCTCAGATGCGTCAGACCCTTACAGTAGACATCCTGCAGGTACGATGACGCATATGCCACCGCAGAACCCTGAGTCAGCCATGTAAATTGGAGACCTTGCGATGGTGTTGCCGATGGCGAGGCACCACAGACTCACTGATTCACTGATGTGTGCTCTCATTGGTCAGCAAGATGATTGGGGGATTGAACGGCGATGTGATTGGCTGCCGGATGAGGGGTCAGAAGGTGTACAGTAATGACGGCTGATTTGCGGGGAAGATGGCAGCATATGCACACACTGTCCCAAACACACACACACACACACACACATACACGCACACTCACGGTGATGTCGTTGTATGCGGTGTTAAACAAGATGAGCTCAGGCCGGACCTTGACTCTGTAATCTCCATTAAAAGAAAGCAGAGCTGTGTTCAGGTTGGCTCGGGCTACTGTATCAAGTACTGTTTCATCAAGGTAATGCCCTCCTCCTCCTCTCTGTCGCTCAGCTTCTTCCTCTCTGGATGTGTGTGTGTGTGTGTGACAGAGAGAGAGAGAGAGAGAGAGAGAGACAGATGCTGACAGTGTCCTTGATAAGGTCTGAGTGTTAATGTCATTGTCTTGGCAGAAGACTGCATTGTCACTTAGTGTACATTCCTCTTCTTCTTACTAAACAGGTACATGTACGCTACAACCTCACTGCTCTTCTCTTCTTCTTTTTTTTTTTCTTTTTTTTTCTCTTCTCCTCTCCTCAAGCGTGTGGCGCACAGAAACACAGAGCGGGAATGCATTTACACCGGGAGGTTACGGAAGCTTGCGTATTCGTCACACAGCATGTTATAAAACCAAGACCCACACTATTGTTTTTTTTGTCTTTTTATAGAGAAGGGAGATTAGATCTGTGAAACTTGTAGAGTATAAAGGGAAAGCAAAATGGCGGATCGGCGGCGTTCTTGCAGTAGCAGCTGCTTTGTTCAGGTTTGTTTCTCTGCCTTCCGTTTACTACCCGCTTAATATATTCTTGTGAAATGTCAGGAAAGCACCCTCAGCTTTACTGCAGTACTCCTCTCAGTATGCACTTCATTAGGCGAAGCTCTGCTCTTCTATGTAGGTAATTAAAGTGTACATACATTACCTTAAATTAATGTATGTAGGCCACTTTGTTGTATTTTTGTATGTACCTCAAATTTAAGTATGAACAATACAAGTCATTGTGTATTCATGGGATTCAGTGTCAAAGGTGCACCGAATCTCTTCTGCTCCGTTCAAGACTCGTTCTAACTCATTTGTGCACACAAATTAAAAGGCCTGAGTAGGAGAAACACAATGAGGGCAAATACATACAAGGGCCAACCCGATGGTTTGACGATGGTGGAAATTATGTGAATAATGCTCTTAAGCTTCACACTTACCAGGGCTCATATTAATTAAACTGCTAAAAAATAACATTGTGTGTTTATGTCGATGAAAGATACAAATCTTAATTTGCATTCTATTTGCAACCTCAAGAATAACAGCTCTCTATGCGACGCTTTAGGACTTATAGGCTGTGTTCGGGCCATGCAATCGGCTCTGCATGGGAAAAAATGCAGCCCTCTCATTCATTTGAATGGGATCAGTGTATTGACGCAGCGGAGGCCCGGACAAACAACACGGGATCGTTCTGCAAAAAAAAAAAAGACATCAGCAGTATTGATTATTTTAGTTACCAGAGGTATGTATTTCTCGTTAGTACAGCATCACATATATCATGCAGTATTAGATCTATAGTCAGTTCTTCAGCGTTCTGGAGGTTATTTCCGAATGTCACTCATTATCAGTGAGACAGTGGCACAAAGCGTAGTCAACGGTGCACGGTGTGAGCAGGCAGATCATGTTGAGTGACCGAGTAATTTTATGGCTGAACGTGTGCAGCCACAGTGATACAGTTGGTGACAGGGTTGGGTTGGAAGAAATCCATTCTCAGTCAGTCCCTGAGATGCAGGTATCGACACACCACGAGTCATCATGTGGCACTTTAAATTTAACTTACTGAGGAACTTGTTCTTACAATGATGCCGACATCTTGAAGAGCCATCGACGCTGGATATTTCTTAGGTATAGTGATTAAGAGCGGTGTGAAAAGATGGATTTAGATTACAGGAAGGAGGATAAAAACAAAGTGAGAGCTGGACACAAAAAGCCAAACAATAGAGCAGCGGTGTAAGCGAGACAGCCAGAGTGTAATTGCTGTGGTGATCTCTTTGTCCTCATAAGGACTGTAGTACTGTCCTGTGCCATGCTGGTTCAAACAAGTCTCACTTTGGTTAAAAGTAGTGTTTCTGATGTGTCTGGGATGTAGTACGGTCATTAAGTCATCACATGCTGGGATAGAGGTCTCTGTAATGAGATCAGAGGTAGCAGCGCTGCGGTCGGTCCTTTCTCTCACTGCAGCATGCATTCTCTATTCGTTTTTACAATTGAGGTAAATGCAATAGAACCTTAGTTCTCAGAGTTGACAGCCAACGGAGTAAAGGAAAATAAAGAGTCAGATATGCACTCTCACAAAGTATGAGTGACATAGAAAAACCCAATGCACAATGTAAAATATACACTGGTCATTTATATATATATATAAAAAAAGATTTAAAAGACAGTCATGTGATGAACTTTTACCATCTTTCTGCAAAAGTTGCATCAGACACTTTGGAATCCAGAATCGTTTGTGAGGAAAGCTATATCTATACATATAACTGATAATCAATAGATTATCCTATAAAGTACTATTAACCCAGATATATTGTCGGTGCTATAGAAAATCTGTTGCTGTTGTCCTTTTTGATTTTTTTTGTATTATTAATGTTATTATTAACTATCCACTATCAGCATGCTACAATACCATATAAGCACATACCCACCTGATCTAAATAGCTATTCACTATCGTACTCTGCATTCGTTGGAGCATTTTTCTCTCCACCTAAACCAGCAGCCAACTGCACGCATGTTCAGGCCACAATTCTACTAAGTTGTCAAAAGGCGTTATGGGTAACAGAAAAACACAGGCAGATGTAGAAGTGCACGCGGAAGGGTGAAGGAAAGTTCATGTAATGGAAATTAAAACACTTCAAATATATAAAGCATCACAAAGTGACAATATCAGGACAGAGCAGCGTCAGGAGATCACAGCTGTGTTTTTCTTTTTTCTTCCAGTCAGTTTAACAGCTCGTTGTGCAGTCGTCCTTTGCTTTTTTTAGATTTAGTTGTCACTTCGGTGTCTTAAATGCGCCTCATATATGACGCCTTAGCAGTAAGTGACAAAACACAAACCCACTAAAAATGGACTGCGTTCTGAAAGCAAGCCTCCAGCTGTGATGATGGCTGAGTATAGCAGAAGCTCAGAAAGGTAACACAGGCGGCTGTAAACACATGCTCTACCCAGTAGGACCGGCAGTGAGGGCTCGGACCTCGGTAAAGATCAGAACAAAAAGTGTAGTCTTTGAAGAACCGCTCATTGGTGTGTAGAAAATCAGGCCAATATCATTAAAATGTGGTGAAACTTTGAATAATTAATGTACATATTCATGCTGTGCAAGTGTCAGTGTACATTACATACAGTTTTTCAGCTAAATGTGAGACTGTAGATGCGATACACACATCCCTGCTGTTTTAACTAAAGGGAAATAAGGGACTTTACACATTCTATAAACAGTTTTGAGTTAATCGAACCCAGTGCAGACTGCGCCTCAACCCTCGTTCACTCATTCAGCCTGGCTTTATTCCCTCAGGAAACTGAACCATCGTAGTATGTTGTGCGTTGTTGCGCTCCATGGCTTCCATTCTCAATGAGATATCTTAAATAAGCGATGAGCTGTAAAATGTTTCATTAAATCTCATTCAACCCATACTCATAATTAAACAACCACATAGGTTGATTGTACCATGCACACACACACACACATGTAATGACCTGTTGGCGTGTTTTCTAATATGCCTCCTCTATCTGCAGGAACTTTATGGTGTGACAACACTGTGGTTAAGGTGTGGTTAAGGTGTGGTTAGGTTTAGGCGCAAAAAACTGCTTGGTTAGATTTAGAGAAACATCATGGTTTGTGTTAAAATGATGTCGTCATTGGCAACAGTAAAGACCAATTTTTTATTTCTTTATTTAAACTGTCCCGATTCACAGTTGGAAACAGGTGTGAACAGTGAACCGCGGTTTCCTACAGCAAAATCCACTTTTTGCCATCCATTTATCTAACCATCCGCCCAACCCGCCGCCTCTGAACCGCCTCGCTTCTCAAGGTCATAATTACCGCGGCCGCTAGATGCCGTCTGCCACTCAAACATGACAACAGGTCGTTTTGAGAGTCTGGGTGTCGTTTATTTTCTAGTGAGGATGGGCTGATCTCATTTGTCTAAACCGGGGTCATGTGCTATATTATTTCTTGGCTGCGCGCAGTGAATGGGAGCAAAGCTGACCACTCATTCACATCAGGGGTCTATCTGTACGGTTGAACCCGCATCAGCCACAGTGTTTACAGTGTTTCCAACTTTCAGAGCCCTTTTAGCGACGTTTTGGACAGACCTCAGCTCCTCTCCTTGGAGTGAGTCACCAGTATTTGTCAGTGAATGAGAGCGAATGTGTCTCTCTGGACTGACTGTGTTACAATCACCAGCCAGACCAAGATGTCAATGAGCTGTGAATGTGCGCACCAAATGACCAGTCAAACCAATAGTTTATATTTTAAATGATTTATCTTTAATTTTCTTTAGATTTTTATTTTTTTTAAATCTCGGATGGATTTATATGTAATTCTGTCATGACATCGTCTATGACGTTTAGCAACTTTTCCTGCAGGCATTAATTCCCACTGAAAATACATAAATTAGCAACACCGGTCAGTCGAACATAACTAACAATAAAGTTGATTGCATTTCTTAAATACAAAAGGACATATGACAAAGGCTGCCTTAGACATGTGTCTTCCTTATGATAAAATCATATAACTATGTTGCGAACGTGAAGGACTCGGTCATGAATACACACCTAAGAGGGTTGGTAATGTACAAAATATGTATGTATTTGTCTCTACTGCGTTTGCCAGCAAGCAGCACTGAACACTGCGTCTTCCAACAAACTGCTTGTGTGCTTCATGGAATCAACTGTTCTTCAACGCTGTCAGATCTTTCTGTAAGGTGTCTCTGTAGTGGGTTGGGACTCCATTTATGTTGACTTACTGTTGAATTAACCATTGGGGCTTTTAAACTGCAAACTAGGGCATTTAAACTGCAAACTAGGACATTTCCCAGCGCGTGTGCATGCTGTTTAATATCTCAAATACTTCTGGAAGTATTTCAACATGTTGCATTATTCTGATATTTCTGTGCGGCGTCTCCACTCTGGAGAGATTCAGAATAGAAGCTGTGAATTTCGTCAAGATGGAGAGAACTTTTTCACTGTTTTCCTTCACAAATCTACCTCTGTCGTCTTTCTTTCATCCGTCTCGATCTCTCTCTGTACGAGCTGGCCTTTTCCTTCACATCTGTCTCCGTCTCACCATCCGTCCTGACCTATTCACCCTCCCACATCTCATTTTTATCTCATTTTTTCTAACTTGTGTCTTTTTCTCTCTTATTCCTCCGACTTTGTCCCAATTTTGTAGTCACTGGAGAAGGATCCAGGGGGACACAGCATACACACACACACACACACACACACACACACACAAAGACACACAAACAGCGCATAGGAAATAGAAGGCAGGAATAGGCATGGCCCTTCTTGTGTTTGGGTCTCCCTTGAGGGGCTCTGTCACCTCCACTCACAACTTAACGTCTCCACACTGGTGATTCTTCTTCTGTTGGTGTGTTGTGTTTATGTGTACATATGTGTGTCAGTGTCTGTCTGCATGGATGCATGGATTTCAAGTTCTGTCCTGTCTGACTGATTTTTGTGTCAAAACTTGACTGACTATCTGCGCTGGCTGCTGGGCAGGTGGTGGACTTGTCATTTGCAGCCCGGCCCCATTGGACCTCCCGCTGATTCTGAACTATACTTGGACACGAAAAGATAGAAGAAAGTTTTTTGTCTTTTTATTTTTATTTTTGTCCAGGAAGTGATGTGTACTGCACAAAAGTCATAGAAAGGTCATGAGGGTGGAGTGTGGGTGTACATATCACAGGACTTTGACACTGGGGACCAGAGTATACATCCTGCATCTCATTCGTGGTTAGCTTCAGGCTACAAAAACACGGCTCTGTTTTCTATAAATAAATAAATCTTGTAATTAGGTTATTTTTGTTGTCTAAACATGATCATACATATTAATAATGCTAGTTATAACAAAAACGGGTATTGTAACCTGAAATGTTAATGTCTTGCTCATACTATACATCGCAAATAACATGTTATGAATGTGATTGCGGATCGCATGTTCAGATCGGATGTTTATTAAAAACATAATTGATGCAGCCTTCTTCATGATTCTTTAAAAATGCATTTGCTGTTGCAAATTAGTAGCATATGAGAGCGGGTTGTATGAGGTTGGTAATGAAGATGCATATACTACTACGGTAAAACAAATTAAAAAACATCAGCTAATCCGATACAAATAAAATACCAAAATGAATAATAATGATAATATGACTGTTTCTTGGTTTTAGGTTTAAAGTGAATCATGTTTGTGCTTTGGTAGAAAATTCCAGCTACATGTTTTGATGCTTGGGAACATGAGATCAAAAGTTTATGTCATGAGATATAAGGAATCTATTTACTATTTAAAAATCAGACTTGCTACAGTTTGGTGTGTGTGTGTGTGTGTAATTACTGCCAGTATGGGGATAACACACACCTGAAGTTTCTGCTTATTAGGCCAAACAGTCTTCAGCTGGATGAGCTTTTAAACAGGTGGATTTTGGCTGGAATCAATTTTTATCACACAGTTTCTGCCTGTGCCAGTTATAATAATGACATGAGACAGACGGAACAGACAGGGACACGAGAGAGGAGACGGAGACGGAGACGGAGACCAGAACAATAAGATGAGAGTCAGAGAAGTGTGGTGGTGAGACGTATGACTTAATGCGACTGTAAAAATCTGTTTCATAATCGGATATGAACACAGTACAAATGAGATTAGATATTTACTAAAGAATTAATCATCATTCCACTGGTGCTGTGTGGAAATGCTATCATTAATAATACATTTAAATACAACTTTGTTTTAATGTTTTGAGTGTGCATACTGCAGATCATTCCAGTCCTCAGCTGTACTGTCTTCACATGTTATGTACGTCCAAGAATTAAACTGGGAGTGAAATGGTTAATAATGACAATTTAAGCAAAAAATAAGCATTGATTTCCAAACAGTGATTTTGTTAAACTGAATTATTAAGTAAAGCGAGTGGGCTCTCATATACTCAGCCTACTGCTTACATACAGCACTCACATGTTTAAGAGGTTCAGTCTTATCCTCCAGTTTGGACTTTGGGAAGCACAGCAACAGAACCAAGAACAAAACCATGTATTAACAGTTTATACTGAAGACCCTGCTATACACAGCAAAATGACGGAACAAAAAAGAGTTACACCAATTACATTTTACCGAGGACCCTGCCTTTAAACAGAAAGCTGGATGTAAGGGTGTTCAGTCCTCCTCCGTTTAAAAATGCATTTTTCTTCTCATTACTTGGCTTGGATGTTTGAGTTTCATTGTGCAGAATGATGTATATGCAGAGTTGAAGGAGGACATTTGAAACCTCCACTGCACATACACTGAGAATGGGTTTTTCACTGGAGCAGGAGACATCTTTGGTCCAGCAGTTAGACTGTTGAATGGAAAAATATTCAAACTTGGGGGGGGGGGGGGGGGGTATGAATTGAATTGAGTTATTCTATTTAGAAACTTAAATGCTGAACAGGTCTAGTGCTGTTGTGGCCTGGCCAGGGGAGTGTCAAAAGAAAGAGGAGAGGATGATCTTTGCTGCTTGTTTAAACTTCCAACCTTCACCATCCACTCGTCTAAACTCGAACCAGCAAGCACAAACACACGACGATACACGCATGCAGCTATGCTCAAGGTGACAGCAATGATATCTCCTCATACATATTCACAACACTTCCATTACAAAAAATAAATAAGCAGCTTATTTTTTTTTCTTCTGAATATTAAATGAAGGACATTTGAACCACTGCCAACACCAGCCATTGTAGTTCCACAAATGGTACAGCAACAGCTACTGCACAAAGAGGCAGTGATACAAATGTCATAACATTGCTCCATTTCTGAGATTCATATCACAAAAATAAATAAATAAATTTAAAAAATCAATCTTTCTCCCCCCTTCCTGCTTTGCTGTAGCACTCGGTCGCGGCAGCCGTAGCGGGGACACATTTTGCCTCATGCATATTTCAGCCTCATGCACATTGCGAACAACGCCGATAGACGCCGCACGGTGAAAAGTAACAGCTTTCCCCATAGTTTCCATTTCACTCCTAGTCATTATTTATAGGGACCCTTTCCAAAACGGCCATGCAACTATGTAATGCATGAAGCCATTTGCCTCGATGATGATGGAGAGGCAGCTGTAAACTAACTAGGCAGTAATGTTAGCCCGTTCACACAAACAAGCAGGACAGAGGCAATGAAAGAGGAAAGTTATTGGTCTTTTTTTTTACTATTATTACTATTTTTCATTGTTTTGTCTTTCATTCTTGTTTTCATCATTATAATGTTGCATCATGGCAAAAAAGCCACAAAGAGTAAAATGAGTAAATAAAGGTAAATTGTTGCAGATGCATAGAAGTTAATATGATACGTATAAATATTAATTTTCCTACTTTGGTATTGCGGAGTAGTATTTCTGTAATCCTATGGCATTTTAAAATGGCCAAAAAGCAAGACTATGTAACTTTTGCTCATTCGTGGTCATGTAATTGTACATTAATACATTTTTCTAACATCATCACCATAGTGAATACACAGTACACAGTGTGGTACGTGAGTTTTAGGATGTAAATACACTCCTTTTTTTAGTCACCTCAGTTATTCTTAACCATTTTTATC
>CM072870.1:4195000-4365000 GCA_036937835.1 Pampus argenteus
GAGGACGAGGAGGGGGAGGAGGAGAAGGTGGAAGGAGGAAAGGAAAGAAAATGGAGGATCACAGGGGTGGATATGTTTGTTAATTGTATGCGGGTGGGTGTGTGTGTGGAGCCAATGCATTCGAAACCATAAATCCTTCACATCCCATTCACTTAAGCAGCAGTCAGACTCTGTGTGTGTGTGTGTGTGTGTGTGTGTGTGTGTGTGTGTGTGTGTGTGTGTGTGTGTGTGTGTGGGCTTGTATTTGTGTACATATGCTCATTATTGTAAATCCAGTAATTAGCCTCACCGGTGCATTGAGCCATTGGCTCTAATTGGACCCTTAAACCCACTGCCACTCAAATGTCTCATTGTACGGCATATAGAGATGCACACACACACACACACACACACATATATATGTATATGTGTAAACACACTGTGCATTATTCAAGCTTCAAAGCATGTATACAGCTGTGTGTATACACACACACACACACACACACACATTCAAGATAAATAGCATTCATGGACCAGTGTGCTCAAAGATGATGTACTCAGTATTCACTCATTGCCAATGACATCCTCCCATACACACACACACACACACACACACACACAGAGCCATTTTGCTTAGAATGCTGTATCGGACATTAGATCTAAATTCAAAGGCCACCTGTGTGTGTGTGTGTGTGTGTGTGTGTCAGCACATTGGAGACAGCAATAGACACCTCAGCATCTTCAGATACACAGCAGCTGTCAATAACTCATCACTTCTTTCATTAAGCGTATTGGCAGTCAGTCAAATAGGCTGTGTGTGTGCGCGTGTGTGTCCGTCCTCCTCTATTCCTGCCTGTTCAGTGCCTCTTTGACAGTGCTGTTTTTTTGTCCATTCGAGGCCCATTTAACCAGTAAGCTGCTGTGTGTGTGTGTGTGTGTGTTTGTGTGTGTGTGTGTCCAGAGGGGGGATTGACGTAGGAGTATGAGACGGTCTATTAAGAAAGCATCGGTAAACACGTTAACTCCACTGAGAGAGGAAGAGGCGGGGGCGGAGGATCAACAGACGCTAACAAACATGAAGGAGAGATGAGCAGAGAGGTAGTGGTGAATAAAACGAGCCCATGACCAGCACATTATCCTCACCTTAAAATTATCTTTGTACACTTAAAGTTTAATGTAGTTAAACCAGGAAAGTCGCTAAAGCAATCTGCATTTATTTCTAAATGAATATGAGCGATTGTTACAGTGTGTGTTCTTCACAGTTGCTTTATACTGGATGAAAAGCTTCTCCTTCAGATAATGAAATCCCTGCATCAGTGGGCAGCATGGCAGATCTGCATCCATTGCTTTTGCCTTGATTAAATCACATGTAAACGACACTAAGCAGCATCATGGTTTGGGTTCAAATTATCATTTTAGGTTTAGAGAAACGTGGTGTGGGTTAAGGCTAAGGGGTACTTCACTGTGATTGGCTCAGCTTTGATCTTGATCTATTGCCCACTTTATTTTTGCACATACATGAACCTAAATGGCAAATGAGCTTGAAAGACTCCTGCACAGTCTGTGCATCCAGACTAGCTCTGCACAAAATAATGGCATTGGACTGAAAAAGCAACATCAGTCAAAGTTTAACTTTAGCCCACTGGGGACAAAAATCTATTTTGTTGTGTGAAAACAGCCTTTTGGTGTTATTATTGTTATTTTTTCTGTAATCTCATTTATCCATTTCTCCCTGAGGAGTGACAAGGCCTTTTGCATGCTGTGCAAGTGTAATATCCCTAAGGGACCAAACTCAGCCACTCAGGTCATTGGACAATGTCTAAAATTCACAGTCCGAAGACGAGGCACGTTTTTCCTCATCACTGAAAAAGCTGACGCTTCCCCACAGCCTCAAGGCTTTTCTCAGACGGCAGCGATATATGTTGATGCCACATGAGAAAAACAGTGGCTGTCGGCCTCTCGGGGACAGTTGTCTAGGTAGCCAAAACAGAAAAAAGACGATGGATGGCACTGGTTAAAGCAAGAGATGGAGGTGAAAACACAAACTTCAGAAAAAGTATAGAAAATTCAGCTGAATGAATGCTTTCAAACGTTCCCTCCCTGCTAAAGAATGAGCAGTCTTCTGAGCTTTTCTTCCCCTCAGCATGTTTTCTAGACGTTAAAATGAATCTTGTAGATACACACCTTGCTCTCTCTGCTCAGTCCCATAAGGTTTAAAGACCTGCTAACTTTAGGTTAAAAACCTTGGCAAGCATGCAGAAATTTACATAATTATATGCAGCGGAACAGTATATCCATATCTGCTCTGCTTCCCATTAGACGACACATTCCTTTATTTAGTAAATGCACTGAGGACAGTGTGCCTGAAGTCGTGTTGAGCTGCACGCTTCCATTCAAACAATCGGTTGCAGATACTTCCTCCCAGCTCAGTGTTTATGTACAAAGGAAGTTAGAAGTGGGTTTGTAAATGTGTTAAATTAGTTTTCTTTGCTAAACTCAGGAGTGCAGGCACACGGAGAGGCAGTGATATAGATGGCTATATGGATGGGTAGGGGTTTGAACTTTGTAATGAAACTGCTTGTTGTGTTCTATGGGGAAAGCAGACTGATTTCTTATTCATGTGTCTTTTATGTTTTTGCGTGCGGTCTCGCTGCCTCTTTCCCATGTGCTGCTTCTTTTAAGCTTTCCCCCCAACGTGCTCTGAAATTAGGTGCTTCCACCAGTTAATATATCACATCAATAATTCTACATTGGGGGGGTGGGAGGGGGTAGGAGGAAGTGAAGATGATGGAGCGGGGCAGGAGACTTCATTGGTAAACGCCAACAGATGGAAGAAGCTTATGATGTAGTTCCTCATCATAAGCTCCTTCCATCTGACGGCATTTACCACCAAAACCTTTTGAAGTCTTCTAAACCTCTGACATCGTGACATTTCTTTTTTTTTTTTTTTTTTAGTATTTTATTGTTATTTGCAACATTTTTGCGAGATGAGAGACGGAGAGGAGAAGAGTAGGCGAAAAGTGAGATGTGTGAGGAAATGCATCCCCCTCAGCACAGCTGGGCTCGCTGTCGTGATGGTCTGTCACATGGGATCTGGCTAGAAATATTACTTCTCTCTGTCTCCTCCAAAGAGAAAAATAGGCCACATCCTGTACAGCGCAGCCACTGCATGGCACTATTTCACAGTGTAACATAATAAACTAAATAGGACATGACGACAAGCCTTCAAAGAGAATAATTTAGCGTGGAAGGGATCGCAACAGAAAGCCACCTGTTACGTTACGCTGTATTTAATACTATATAACATAAAGTTTGTTAAATCTCTTACTTGTTTGAGTTGTGATATCTCGTTGAAAAGTTAGTCATACTAAAATCTGCATTAACGGACATTATAGCATCATAGACATATCGTCACATTTTAGGCTGATATGGTGCACTTGTTGGCGAAGAGTTGCTTAGTTCCACATCCAACAGAGCAACATCGTCATTCATATGAAGATGTTTCTGTCCAGCTGGTGAATGTAAATCCAATATTTACTGTCTTTTAGCTCCGTTTTTGCTCACTACCAGCTCCTGACGGAAGTATCTGGCTGTTTAGCTGCTAAATGCTCCACTATGTTCACCAGCTAGGCCACAGCTAACTGTGGTCATTTGATGCTGAGCAGGTAGTGTACCGTTGGTTTTTAGATGCCTGCTGCTGAAAAGAACCATGACTATGAAAACGCTTAGAGTGAATCAAAACAGTCAAGTTTGAGCCAGACAGCTAAAAAAAATGAGCTCAACCTGGCTATAAATCTCCGTAAAGCCGAGCTGCAGAGTCACTGGTGACTATGAGCAACGCCTCTGATATCACACACTGTCATTTGATTGCAGGGTTCGGGAAGTTAGTGGCTGGAAAATCTCTCCGCTGGTTGTCATAGTCAGATTTTACTTTTTGATTTGTAAAAGAACAGAATGATGTAAATGAACTAACATTAGGTTGAGATGTAAGCTAATGGTAAAGGTAGTCACATTTTTGGACTTACTTATCTAAATTTAATTCTTGCTCATAAAAAATTTCAAATCACATTGTAAATTGAACCTATGTTGCATATTGCATCTCCGTTTGGTGGAGGATCACAGTTTATCTTAACTACGATGAAGAACAAAAAGTGCAGAATGTCTCTGTAAGCACAGATGGTGGACAGTCAGTCTGCTCCAGCTTCTGATGTTTTATGCAACACGGGATAAAATCTCAGGGTTGCATTTGTTTAGACCCGGTGTGCTGCCTTAAGCATGTTCCTATGAGCCACAAAATCAGGTCAGGTCCCTGCGTCACTGCCGTATGAGTACATTTAAATGTTATACCCATGTACGTCACGAGACACCATAAATATATAACACAGGACACACACACACACACTGAGTGATGAACTATTCGCTGCTGTAGCATAAAAAAAAAAAGAAGTGTGTTTGCTTTAAGGAGTCTCCTAAACTTTTAATTTTCAAATGGAGGCCTTTTAATGTTGGAAATAGATGATATGGGTGGAACAAAAGCTCCGTTTATAACACGGACTATAAAAGACTTGATCACATCATAGATATAACAGAGTCTAATATGACTGTGACAGTAGATTGATAACATTTCTGTGAATTCAAGAATGTATGTAGAGAATGTGATGGAGCTCATTCAGCACACGGCACGTATCGTATGATCTTTTCTGACGATAATGTTGGTATTTCACTGTGTGAGAAATACCAACATTGCCAAACTCAGCCATTGATCAGCCTTTTGTAAGCACAGCTTCCTGATTCAGATCCATTAAAGGGCGCAGGCTGAAGTGATCGTTGGAGCTGGCGTGAAGACAAATACTGATGTTTGAAAAGACTGCTCAGAAATATTTTACTGTTCCATCAGTGCATGAGCTGTTTTTGTTTGTTTAGAGGGAGAAAGAACAGACAGAGATTGACTGGAGCTTTTAAAATGATTAGTCAGGAATGCAATTCGTTTTGTGCCTTGAGAATGTGCTTCAGTTTTCTTTGGGCTAGATGCCGATGCGGGCGGGAACAAAAGGAGTTTGCGTGTTGACTTTCACAGGTGCACTGAGATTCAGAGATCAGCTGTCAATCATATTTTTCTGTTCTGTAACTTAGCCTAATTCGCACCAGTACCAACATCATAAATGAGAAGGCAGAAGGGGAAAGAGTTATTTCAGGAGTCCTGGGTTCAGTTAAAGTCTTCATTTATTTCAGGTAACTGGCAGTTGGAGCACTCTCAAGGCTCAGGGGGGTATTTAAATTTATGGAGTGATTTCTTTTCCAATCCTGCTATAGTTATTAAAACAAAAACAACAGGAATATCTGAAGTTTCATGGTTTCTGTTATACAGATTAAACCATCATCCGGAGCGGGTAGAGGCAGCAGGAAATGATGGCTAATAAATAAATAAATAAATAACAGTTTGCCAGCTGATTGCTCACAAGTATCAATTCATATTTTAAATGTCAGTGGATACTCGTGGTACTTAAATTTAGACTGATATTAAACAGAGCGGAGCTGGCACCAGCGAGTGTTTGGTGTTCAGGTGATCGTTTTCACAGAAGACATGTTTACAAGTCACGGTGGGGAAAAGCGTATGTTGACATTAATGATGACTGAGTTCCGTTTAGCTGCTTCAGTTTCAGGCTCACCGTCACACTCCTATGGTTTACCGTGACACTTAACCAGAACGAAGGACACTGTTGATATCATATGTAGCCTCACGCTGTCTGCTGTAGTAAAAAGGCTCATTGTCATGCAGCTGTAGTGCGTAATATCTGGTTCTTAAACTACAACTCCCAAGTAGCATTTCAGTAAGATGTGCGAGAAGCGTGTTCACTTCATATTAGACGTGTTTTATTTATGAGTTTCCATCCTGAAAATAGCATCTTTCTAAGTCCAACTTCCAAGTCGTCACTATGACTGAGTTTTCTGCAGTGCTTCATAGTACAGAGATGCTTTAAAATCTAGCAAAACAAGGACACCACATATCAGTCAAAGACCATAATTCATTCCGTATTTTCAACTCTCATTCGACCAGTGATCTGTGATCGTTCTTGTCCGGTGACGTGAACGCAGTCTAATTGTAAACATGGGAATCTTTCCCGTTATTCCCGTTCGTCCCGTGTGACATGTCTTGAATCTATTTCAACACTCTGACCTCAGAGGAGTTCTTGTCTGAAAATGAAGAGAGTCGGGGAGCGACAGAAGGGGAAAGGGAGGCTCAGTCACACAGAGTCAAGGATGTCTTTATCTGATATTCATATAACCTGATATCAGCATATCAAAGGCCGTCACCTGGCTGAAGCCTTGTCTAAGCTTCCAAAAGGGAATGTCAGACACATGAAAGAGGGTGTGTGGAGAGTCAAGGAAGAGCTGAGCTAAAATGCCGTTTTCCTTTTTAAACTGTCATTTAAGTGGGTGGGAGTGGGAGACTTTGGACTTCCTTTAAAGTTGATAAGTTGCCCTGAAGTGATGAAACGCAAACACACCCGTTTTCACCTGCACACACGGAGGGAAAAATAAAAACGCTGTCATTCCCGCACTGCTGTTCATTGATCTGACACAGTGTGTGTGAGTGTGTGTGCTTAGTGTTTAAACACACACGCGCTTGCTGCCAAACTCCAGGGCGAGATGAAGAGATGATTCATTTTGAAAAGGTGTTACCGCCATATGCATTTTTATAATAACAATATTTATTTTTTTGTTTTTTTTGGCTCTTTCACTGCAAATATAGTTCAGGTTTTATATTTTAAATTTGATCAATTTAGGTACATCCCTCAGATATGCGTGACAAGTACTTGCAGACACCTAGTGTAAGATGCATTCCTGCCCAGGGTTTAGTCTTTAAGGCAGCTCTGTCCTCTCAGGCTGAATACTGACCGCGTGTACGACGCGTCGACTTTAAAGCAGGTATCTGCATCGACTACAGTACACACGAGGCTCACAAGGCTGGAAACGTGCAGGATGAATACGCTGGGATATTTATTAGATTTTATCAACAAACTCAATAAGCAGCGTTTATTAAAATATTCGAAATTATCATAATGTATATCTCTTGTGTACGCCTCTGTGGGGTTATGCAGTAATTTAATAACTTTAATAACGTACCTCTTTTTGCAGTAACTCAACATTTCATCAATTTAATTATCTGTATTTTTACACAATATATTCCGCTTTGAAGACCAAAACGTCAAAACAGGTCTGCCTCTCATTTCATCTGCGAGCAACTTTCATTGAACGTTTGTCTTTTTCGTACATTTAGGTGTGAAACTCGCCCTTCATATTATACAGGTGCATCACAAATAAACCAACTGTTCTGTTTATGATTGTTCTTTTTGGTTTTTATTGTTTTTTTTATCCTTTAAGACTTAATGGTGGGTTTAAATGTTCATGCTGCTCCGATCACAACAAGAGCAACGATGAGAGATCAGACAGCTTTGAATAATCATACCCAGGGCACGGTGTTCAGAGGGAGTGATTACTGTGGCTTGTGTGTGTTTGTGTGAGAGGAAAACTTGAGGAGGGGATGATGATTAATGATGGAGCAGACCTTGAGAAGGACAGGCTGCCAGTGGGACAGATGACAGGAGATGTATGGGTGGAGGAGGAGGAGGGACAGAGCGGAGAGGTGGACAGAGAGCTACACAACCTCTCATTCTGGCAAATGACTGTCAAATGCTGACACATACAATAGCAGTCATTTGCTTACCGTACCATTAATTTCCCTACAGCGCGTTGATTGATGATCCATCATGTCTTAATGCTACTACCATTGATAGCTTGGCCAAAAGGCAGGGGGCCATATTTCTTCACCTCGCTATAAATAAACAATAACCTCACTTGTTGAATGACATCTTTTACTTTTAGTTTACTTTTCATTTATCATTTTGTGGGGTTTTTTTCTTGTCTTGGCTGTGTGTTTTGGTCATTTTTTTGGACAGTACAAACAGGTACATCTTCAGTTTGTCAGGTTCTGGATCATATTGACGTCGGGGACATTTAGTTGGTTTCCATTATTTTGAGGATGTGTTCGTGTCTTAATGTTGAGTTTGGAGTTTGAGTTTTCAGTCAACTCTCGGAGTTTGTTGTTAGTGGTTGTTTCAGAGTGCTTTGTTGGTGGGCCTGGGATGTGAAAACCGAGTCGCTGTATAGCTTCCGATGCTATGCTAATGCTGGTTTAGTGAGGTTTGTTACTTACTTCAGTAATTTTACCCGTGAAGTTAATATTCAGGGGTACTACTCAAAGTAAAAAAAAACCAACTAAAAATCCAAAATAAAGTCTGCGTTACTGGAGGCTAAAGAAAGATGCTATTTAGTTGCATTATGGGAAGTATAGGCTCCAGTGGAGCTTGAACCGTACTTCAGAGAGTTATGATGTCAAAAACTGGGCTGATGGCTTTGAGTTGGGTCAGGTTCGGGATTTGGCCCCACGCACATTCATACCACATATATTAATTATAATGTTAAGGCATACAACTGTGGTTTGCAAATGGTAACACACATCTACTTATGTTTAGTCCATTGAATTGATGGTGAGGAGACCTTACATAGTAGAGTACACAGACCATAGTGCACTGCTGCTTTCTCTTACCATTGATTCCTGTGAATTGCTGTGATATGGGTCCGGTGTGGCACGCCGCTGCCCCAGATGGTAGTATTTTCTAATCCATTTGTTCCAGGCACTCATATGAGCACTCCACTCAGCAGCAGCAAAGAAAAGACTCATCTTCACTCTCATCCAAAGGGACAACACCACGGCCAAAGCACAGGCACCCTGAGTGGCTGCTACTGTCTGCAACACTCACACTCACATACACACACACACACACACGCTCTCTCTGGGAGCCAGACTTGGGGAAACTACCGTAGTGTGAAAGCTCTTGGTCGGGGGCAAATTATCCTCAGGGAATGAATGAAATGTGGTTATGGGTTTATGTGTGGCTGCATACGCGTGTCTTGAGTGTGAATATGTACACAAATGTGTTGTGTGTCTGCATAGCTCCTGCTTTGTGTGTGCTCACTCGAACCTGTGTATGCGTGACAGAGAAGGAAGTGAGCTGGAGCCGTGTGGCCATATTTGGTATTAAGACTGGCACAGGGAGGGTTTAGATGTTTAAAGAGGGAACATACATGTCTGTCTGTGTCACACTTTTTCTGTCAGAATCAGGTTGGCCCATGTTTAGCCAATGGACCACCTAATGATCATTAAAAGATAATGGCATATTTATCTTATCTATCCTCTATGATAGAGGATAGATAAAAACGATATAATAGAACGTGCATCGCACACACACTGTCCTGCTGCCAGGAATACTAGAATACCAAATGTGGGTTAATCTGCCACTGAAAATATCCCTAGCAAATGCACTATTTCCTCCTGTTTTAGTAATATTTGCTATGAAGTTGGTTTCAGTCTTTTCATTGGATTTCACATTAGGAACATTGTATAACAATGCCAGCCTGGGCCAGCAAACAGCAGATCTGAGAGTGGCTAAACTGAGTGCAGATCATCGTATAATAATAATCGTTGTGTCTGAGTGTTTATAATAATCCCTCATTCCACAGGCAGTTTTGGCAATAATTTTATCATTTGGCGTCATCCATGTTCATTCGGGTGCATGTGGAATACCGAACTCTGCAGCTGTATATGTGTGTTTGTTGAAAATGTGTGTGTGTGTCAATAATTTGGCATGCGGTGGCGTAAGGGGTTGCCTCGACTCCTGCAGCCGTGGTAACAGCTGTGAAGTTATATGCTGTAATTGGCTGATGAAAGACACATAATTGAATCTGTAGAAGGGCACAATTTTCCAAACATCTCTCTCTGTGTGTGTGTGTGGTCTTTTTTATTTATTTATTTATTTTTTAAATGTTTTAATTTTTTTTTCTTTAGCTTCTCTCATAACAAACTAAACTAAAATAATAATTTCTGTCAGATGTGATGATTTGATAACGGAATGTTGTTCCTTTCACATCCTCCGTGGCTGTAAGAAATTTTGATATCATTACATTATTAATCATATCATGCTAATATTCTCCAGTGTGCAAACACACACACACACACACACACACACACAGAGTGAGTCATGCAGTCTGTTTTCATGGCTGTTGCAGGCAGAGAGAAGTGATCCACTTGTATTTCTGTGGTGGAGATATTGTTTTCAGCAGCTACTTTTAGCCTCAGACTGGTACTGTATGTATATCTGGCTCATTGACAGAGTCCTAGCTGGGATAATCAAACACCATACAGTCTATACATTGAGACTTCCAATACATGTCCTGCTAAACACATGTCAGATATATGCTGGTGAAATTAGAATGTGTGATACATCCATAGAATGTTCGTGTTAATCAGTTGTCAGTTTCTCTTAATACTACCCATGTTTTCTGATCTGCCACCTCTATGGTTAAGGTTTTGGCTAAGTTTAGGCAACTGAAATTACTTTTCAATGGTTGGGGAAAGATAATGATCCATTTTTATTTTTAATTTTTTTATTATTTCAGCTACCAGCTGAGTGAATATATTCAGTCTCATAGTGCATGATTGATCCAATGGTGCCAATGACGTATAATCTGAAATATTCGTCTATCCTCACAACTTCCAACTCCCACAAAGCAGGTGCCCCAAACAACAAGTAGAAGGACAGGATCTGTCCACATCGCAAACATAGGCAGTTATGTTCATCGGAACGTTACCATATCATCGGTGCAACATCCAGGTATAAACCTCATGTTATCTGTTGCAATGGACTGGTCCTTTACCTCTGTAATATCTCATGCTAGGGTGCTCCACTCCCAGCTATCTCAAGGTGATACAATACCAGACACAGTATTTTCCAAATTCCATTGCCATGGTGTATTGATTTGATTTGCTGTGTCGACTGTTATTCTCGACTAAGCTGGAATACTTCAGCGTCTACGTTTGATTTTGCTCTGTATGTCTCTCCAACAGTCAGAGGCTGTTGTCTGAAATGTGTCTCCTGTCTGTCCATAACTATCGCACCCCAAAGAGGAGATAATATTACATTTATTGTCCCGGTGTCATTTGGTACCATTTGGCCAACTGAAGTGAAGTTATGAAGGAAACACTCCAGAGTTCAGATAAACCATTCAGAACCTGCCTAGTGTGAAAGCACAGCGGAGACAGTCAATTATCCTTCTCCTACTCAGGTCACAGAAAACCAGTTGACTCCGTGTTGCGTCTGTAAGTCCAACCAGCACTATGTTGGCTAATTAAGAAGTTGTGGAATGCCAGAGACAGCTCTCTCTGTTGCTATGCACAAATACTCTAGCTTTTTATGACTGTGAATACAAATATCAATGGTGTGTGTGTGTGTGTGTGTGTGTGTTGTGTTTAATATGACTGCAGACTCAGGTAATTAGTACGATCTCACTCCTTGATCTCTCAGTCAAGAGTCAATTAGCCTGCAGAGTGCGAACGTGGTAACACCAGTCCTGCAGTACGAAGTAGTATTTGTTAATATATGTGTGTGTGTGTGCGTTTAAGTATGTTGAGGTGTTTGACAAGTACAAATTACCTCAGGGCTTGTCAGAAACCTGGGCCAGAGAGAGAAAAGAGCAGCAGACAAAATGAGTGTTGCAGATTATTATATAGTTCATGTTTTCATACCAAATAACTGGTCATCCAATTAAATGAATTCATCATGATGCTGTTTAGGTAGCGCTTTGCTGCAGCATCAAAAGATAATGTAGAGAAAGACTGACAGTTCATAAATATTTTTCATATTTCAAATCCTTTCAATTTTTTTATTGTGTCACTCCATTTTTGCAGCTGTAGACATGTGATATATCTGCATTCTATTAACACCTCTCCATAGTTTTTAGTTTGTTACTGGTGTCTACACTGGAGCCCGCTGGGATTGAAATTGTATACCACACGAATCAAGGATTCACAGGGAGCAATGCATGTACACAATGAATGTGATGTGGAAGAAAAAATCTTTATCCATGGCTTTAGTATCACTGTGTTATTTATATATATATATATATATATGCTATTAAAATATTGTAACAGTTGATATTAGACAATACTAAGTTTGTTTTCAATTACACTAAATGTATGATTGTTTTTTTCTAATTATACAATCATATGGATTAAAAATAAGTCCGCAGGAACTTACACCCCTTTTCTTCTAACACATATCAATATTTTCCTTTGTGTTTTAATTGACTTAAGAGAACTGTTCACCTTTATCGCCTGGCAGTTTAAGGCAATATTATCTAGTGATGCTGCTGGCAGTTGCACATGTTAGACTATATGGTGCTAGAGACAGACCCATCAGTCTATTGGTGTTTTTGAACAGCAAAAAGACCTAATCCACTAGTGACAGTCTACATTCAGTCTACATCCCTCCCCAAGTTCTTCTTCTACTATTGTAGCAGACATTCAATGTGTGTTTGCTGTCCCCATTGGTTGATGTGTGTGTGTGTTGTGTTATTTGAATGAAACTCTTGAAACCGTATGATTTAAAATTCACTTGCTGTTTTCAGCAGTGACCACAAGTTTTACCAAATCAAGTCAGATTGAAATTTTAAGTACTATATATAGTAACTGGTGATATATGATCAAATATACTGTAAGAGAATATAAGCCAGATATCATATAGCCAGTGTTGGCTGACTCTGTTAATATGCTTTGTAAAACTTTGCAATCTAATGTTGTGTTTTATTCATCCAGTCAGTTGTCCAGTAATGTTTTAGTAAATGAATGCTTCATTCCCTGCAGTGGTGTGTAGAGTTTTCCCTATCATTAAATACATGGTGAGGGTCACCCTGCCTTCAGCGACTGCTAACTTTAAAGAGTTTCATTAGTGAGTTTAAAAGCAGACTTTAAGTGTCCCATGAGGGTCTCGCTGATGTTTCAGGGGCTTTTCCACCTTGACAAGCCTAAAACTGCGGGGGGTGCGCATGAAATCCTCCCGGTGGTTTCGCAGAAAAATGGTCACATTTGGTCACACACACACAAGAAACAGCTCAGACTCTCAGCAGCTATTATTATCTGATTACTTTTAAAGAGGATTTTATTAGTGGTCGAAATGCTGCTTTTGTGCCTTTTTTTCCTTTCCCCACCCAACCAGCAGCTTTAGGCCAAGATAACAGGAATCAATGTTGAAAGAAAAACCTACTGTCAGTTTAAACCCTGGAGGTGATATCTATTCCTGGCCCCCATTTGTTCCTTCCAGTGCCTCTACCACATGCAGCGGTCCTCCCAGGGACCCTTCCTGCCTTGGCGGCTGTCAGCCTGGCTTCCTTGCAGCTCTAGGTGTTGGTAATGAGCAGCTTCAAACCTCATTGCCCCCTCATTAAAGTCAGGCCCTGCTGGGATTGCTGCTTCTTTCCTTCTCTCCAGGATGTCACTATCAAAGACTCAACTCGCTCACTGCTGGACACAGGTAGATTTCTGAGGGGCCTCTGTGACGTGTGTGTGTGTGTGTGTGCGTACGTGTGTATTATATTTGTTTCGTCTTTGTCCATCTACCCAGGTTTTTTTTAAGTATTTTTTTTACAGTTTCCCTTTTTGCTGGTCATTTTGATTCAACTGGTGGGTCCCTCAGTTTAAGGACAAAAGGGAAACTAATTCTAGAGGTCATCTGCTGGCTTTAGCTGTCAATTAACGCAAAGGATTGATAGATGTATTAGAAATACCCTGTTGCCCCCGTTAGGGTTAGCGTTCACAGTCGTCCACTCAAAAGCATAGAAATGTTCTGTTGTTTAACATTCAGTTCTGACGTAAGGAGTGTGTTGAAAAGTAAGTGATTATAGTGACGGTTAGGTGTTCAAGTTTTCTTGCCAGAAAGTTGAGTTTGTGTTAATGTCAGCTTTTGCAGCTGGTGTGTGTAGACGCAGCATATGTGGTTAAAGCCTTGATATGGCGCGACCACATGTCTTCCTCGCAGGTGTACACCGGATCCAGGCTTTCTCTTTAATTGGCTGATCTTTACGTGACTCCTGGCCCATGATTGGCTGAGCAGTAGAGAGATGAAGTAAAAGGTTTTTTCCGCCGCTGATTTAATCACATCTTTTCTCTCTATACATTGCTCTCCTACCCCAATCATGTTAATGTCCTGTCCTGACTGATGGCTTTTACGTCACCACAGCAGCACACCAGCGTTCCCACATAGCTTTACCGCGTGTGTGCCAGCCAGCAAGGAAAAAAAATAAAAAAATAAAAAAATAAAATAAAATCTGCTAACAGCTGCTACAATTCACAACAATAAACATGTAACAGAGGATCAGAAATCCCATAAATGTCAGCTCCTTTGTTTAGGGGTGAAAACAGTAAAAGACTTAATTCTGCTTTTTATTTAAATCATAAGCCCTCTGCTTAAACGTAGAGTATTTTAGAAAGGGCACATGCCAAATCCATGCCGATCTGCTTCCATATTGACAGTATACCAAGCTATCTTGTTTGCCAAATCCCCGTGTGTTTCATTTCCCACACCCAAGGCCAATCCAACTATGCTACTAATCCATCTCCCATGTTTTTCCCCATGCTACACTAGAGCCTCACTGAGAAATATCCGTACTGTGGTGCTATATGTAACATATCCCCCGGCCATTTGTTTTGCCTACTTAACTGCACTGCACCTGTCATCCCTGGAGAGTATCCCTCCACCCTGCGGCAGGTAGCTCATTCCAGCGCCGGCGGCCACCAAGGCTCAAGACTTTTATTACCCACACAGGCCAGGGGAGGTATTTGTGCTCCCTGTCTCTCTGTAGCTTACCTTTTTGAAGCTGGGAGGACTTGGCCGTTATTAGTAAGGCGGAGTATTGAGCCCTGGAGAGGAGCTATGAAACCTCCTAAGTTTAAATTTAGCCCCCTGCCACCGCCTCTGTTTTATCTTGGCTTTCTCATTAGCAGCACTGGAGACTAACTGTTACTGGTTAAGTTTTTATTGCTGTGGGTTCTTTCACTTGTTCGTCGCTCTCTCTCTCTGTCACTGTTTTTCTCTCTTCTCTTTTCCAAATGGCACAGTGGCAGGGGCGGCTCTTTGTATGGCAGTAATTAGCTTTTATTGTGTCGCTACGAGCGGGGTCTCTTCACTCCCGTGGGCCGTCACTCTGCTCAGGCTGTCACTTTATCACCCTGCCATGCTCTTGGGCAATTAGTCTGCAAGGCCACCTCCCACCCCAACCGGCCACTACCGTCATCCTGCATCCAGCAGAGAGAGACAGAGACTTGCTCTTTCACAATAGGAATAAAAAAAAACAGCTGGTTTCACAAAGAGTGGACATTCTAATAGTGTTTCAGATGGTGGACACAGCATGTTATTTTGCAGAGCGCTAGATTCTGAATGGGATAATTGTCAACACACAAAAACAGGAATTAATGATGTTGGCTACACGTTGCTTTGGCGGACAATTGCTATTTAATCTGCCCTCCTTTTGTGTAGTGCCTGTACTCGTCAGAATTGTAGCTGTTGTGTGCAGAATCCACTCGCTGAGCTCGCTTTGGAGCATCACTTGTGCACTCATGAAGACTCATCTGCCCACACACACCACACGTTTTCACCAAATGCTATCCCTCATTCAGATGTACTGTTTGCAAAAATGGGAATGATTTGTTGCCACTTTTAGCTGAGAGTGGACATTGTAAAGCACTGTAAAATGAGTGTACACTCATTGTGACTGTTTTTTTTTTTTTTTTGTAATAATCACCCTCTGTTATTAAAATTAGGTCTTTCTGCAAATGATTGTATTAATACCTGGATGAGGCATTGAATTGAACAGCTTCTGAATTAAACAAGAAGAAATGCAAAAATGAGGCACCTTGTGTGCACAATCCGTGCTTAACACCCATAATTATAACAAAATAAGACCTGAAAAAATGCCAAAAACACAAAACAAACAAACAATAATTTTCGTAAAATTGCTGTTTTTAAACTAGCTTCCAAAAAGGTATCCATAGTCATAATTTACATAGTTTGACAATTATGTGCATCTAAGCGTTTTGGGCAGAAAAACATATTGTTCCCCTTATTTCTGTTTAAAAATTGCAGCAAAAACTCCCAATTTGATTAGTGATCCTAACTTAATCACCTGTGATCTTTCTTTTACTCTCTGAAACTTCACCTTAATTGAACCACAGTTCATCATGTCCAACACATGTTGCTTGACAATCATTTTGGTTTCGCCGGTGCAGTAAAAATGACAAATCCCAACCCAGGAGAACATCTGGAACTCCAGGGACCTATTGGTGGTCTTGTCACTGAGCTGTGGTCTTTCCTTCTTAGCTTGGATATCGATCTGTCGCTTAGGCAATTAGTCTGAGCAGACCCTTTTCCCCCTTCTTATCCTTTCTCCTCCCTACTCCAATCTAAAGCTCTTAGAAAATACAGAGGGATTGCCTGGAGTCAAAAGAAACCAAATTACCTGCTCTTTTTCTTCCTTTATTGTGATCACATGCCAGCTTCAGGGGATAAGAAAGGTTTTAATTGTTGATACAACTCAATCATTCTGCTCTTTTCTACATCATTCCGAACCTAAGGCACTGGGAAACAATGGAGGAGACACAGGGATAGACACTTGTTTAGTCCTCTTGTCAATATAAGTAGGAGGTTTAGAGAGGAATGCCTCTTCATTTAAACGTGAACAAGCTAATAAAGCACTCTGGTTTGAGTCTGAGCCTGGAAACCATTGGATGTATAATTGTTTAGCTGCAGGTTCAGTAGTTGCAGTTGTGTAGCACGTATTTGCTGCAATTAGATATGTTGTGTTGCTTCCTTAAGAGTTATTTATTTTGTATGAAGAAGAAGAAGAATTCTATCCAGTGTAGATTTCCCCAATTAATAAGACAGTAGAGACGCATTCATCTTTTATGAATGCCAGAGAGATTGTCTAAGGCCGAATCATTTATATTATATAGATTTTTTATTTATTTATTTTTTCCCTTAGTGTTTTTGTTTGCAGCAGCTTTGCTGTTTGTTGAAGCTCAACCATGGCTTAACTCCACTACCCCCCACAGAGCTGCCTTTCATTTTCCCTGCCAGTTTGACACTGACCTCAAATTGGCCATTCTCCTTGTTGAGGCAATCCTCATTCTGCTTGTTTTGCTCAATTTTCTCCCTCTTTTTTTTCCTTTTCACTGATCGTGGGCATTGGACTAAGGGGAGATTCAGCTAATCAAAAAAATAAAAAATAAAAAAGTTTGTTTGTCATGGCTGTGTTTTTAAGGACTTACTTGTGGCTTAGAGCTGAAATAATGGTAAGACAAATAAAGTCAGCAGCTGCTGCATGGAGGATGAACGGTGAAGACAGTGGATACAGTTAGGATAGAAGCCAGAGTGATTTTAGGGAACAAGTGAGTACAACTACCCACCATTAACCTTGAGTTAAGACAAATTCAGCATAGCATTTTATTCCCCCCCCCCCCCCCCAAAAAAAAAAAAAAAAACTCTCTGCAGGTCAGCGGGCGATGGCAGTTGGTGACGTGTACAAAGACCACCCACAAATATCAAGAACACTCCCTTTTACAGTTCACCAGTCAGATTTTTAGAACTAGACAGTAAGAAAATGAATAAATGTACTCAAGGACAATTGTCAAGGCAAAACAGCAAAACGATACAAGAAAGCTCTAATGTAAAGAAAACCATGAATCTCAGTTCCGAGTGCAGAAACTACTGGCATCTTTCAAAACCAGCACATATATGTTCATTTCAACCTATTGCGGATTAAATGTCTCGAGAAGCATTTTCTCTGATCGCTAAGTCACTGACTGACTGTGATGTCAGCAGGGGCTCAAGTTCAGTCCTTCACAACAACATCTAAAATGGTCCAAAGCAGCCAGCCTTTGTCAGATATCCACCCCGTAATGCACCCATCTGTAGAGATGGCACATCTCTGCTGCTGACATTTGGTTAACTGGTAGCAGAGAAAGGAGGGAGGGGAGCATCACTTTATTTAATTACTGGGTGTCTCTGTGTTGAGGAGGCCATTACAAGCTAATGACCGTTGCCAAGATTTCCTCACAGCGGCGATGACAACAAAGACTTGTCCAGAGGTCGCACTCGCAGTATATATTGTACATACACACACATGCTGGGAGCCGTAGAGGTGAGGGAAGGTTGTATTTAACTGTGAAGATACACACACAATCACTGTGTCCCTGTGTACTTACATATCTGGTCATTGACTGTTTATGCACCTTCAGCCATTCTGGATAAGTTCCTTATCATTTTGTTTTATATATATATATATATATATATATATATATATATATATATTTTTTTTTTTTTTTACTTAAGCAGTGTCTACGAAAAAAAAAAGCATCAATATTTTTAGTCGGCTAATGAAGCAGTAACAGCGATGATTGTTTTTCCTACTTGGAGGAGAGTTTGTGTGAAACTAATGACTTCTAAGCGATAATTAATTGGTTCTCGGCCACCTGAAAAAGCAGAGTTTGAATAAGAAGTGACAAGGAGAACAAGTCCCAATATAACCATCTCCTCACCATACGAGGGAGTCACTGCAGTGCTTTGTTTCAGTGGCGCGGCAACACAATGAAATGCAGCAAAAGAATAAAGCTTTAAGGGAATTTGATTTGGGTTCTTGACACTTAACCCAAGTGCCAAAATGGTATAGAAACACAGTTTGCTGTGCTGTTTACAGTCTAAGCTGCTGATAGGTTAATGTAGGCTTCCGTAACGCTGTAATATTTTCCTCTTAATTACATATTTTCCAGATGCTTTGAGGTGCTATTGATTGCTGTTTCTCCTGTTCAGACATCTATTATGTTTTTTTTTTCATTTGCACTGACTTTGAGTTACATATAAATATGTACCACACACACACACATAAACCCTCAATGGGCATTGTGTCAGTCAATGAAACGGCTGCATATATTGCATATATTGTGGAGCGTGAACGTGTGATATGCATATTATTATGTTAAAGTTTTCCGAACAGCAGAGGCTTGGAAACATCCATGTTTAGTCATCACAGTCTGATACGCTGTTTGAGATTCAAGGACCACAGAGCTCGTGTCAACATTTCACTTTTGGAATTGATTTCTTTTCTTTTTTTTTCTTTTTTGTTTGTTTCTGAAGGACATGCTATATTTCTCTGCGCTGGATTAAGTATTTAGTAGTTACTGGACACTTGCTGTCACATCTGATATTTTTGATAAATGACAACCTCTGTGCAATCCCATCCCATTGACATTGTGTTGTAGTCTGACACACAGGTTATCATACTTTAATAGTAAATACACAAGTGCATTGCTTTGTTTTCAAACCAGGTTGTGGGGAATAAAATCTAAATTAAACTTTAAAATTGAACTAAAAAAAAACCAAAACAAAAATAAAACACGTGCTCAGTTAGATTTTGGCAGGATTGACAGGAAGTTGTTACAATGATGCCAATTTCACTGCAGATAAATAGAGAAATTTAAATAATTCCCATATAATTATTATGTGGAGCTAAACAATACATCCCCATAACTACACAACAACCCTTTTTTTTAACAGTTATTACCAACCTTATTAATTATTAATTTTCACAATATCTGGCATAAAACACCAGATTAGAAAGCTAGTTCTGTATATACATATTTCTCAGTCTGGTTCTGCTGTAGTAGTTTGCATCCTGCTTAGCTGCTGCTTTCTAGAATGAGTAATGCTATGCATAAAACTACATTTGACCTTGCACAAACGTGCACGTTTGGCGTGAAAGAGGAAAATCAAAGTGTGAATTATCTTATGGTCCCATATTATCTATTATATCTATTATATATTTTCTATTATTCATACATAATAGAAAACCACTTTTTCTAAAAATCCGTCTGGTTAACTCATTAAAAATTGTATAACAATTGCGGAAAAATCTGAGGGCCATGTGTCATTTTGACAGATTGTAATTCGCATCCCTGTCCAGTCGCTGGTGATTCTGCATGTTAATTAGCTGTTGTCTAGTCTCGGTGTTTGATCCCATGTGCATGACCTCGTTGTGTAGCTGCCTTCAGCCACGGCATCAGTGTTAACTCTACCGCCCAGCGCTGTCAGCAGCCGGCAGGATTTTATAAGTGGACTAATACTACGGTGCAAACTTGTCATCTGGCTGACATTTTCATCACAAACGAGGAACAGCAGCATTAGAACACAAGTCTTGCAGGTAAAACATGTCGCTGTTATATCGGTTTATTGAGGGGACGGCTGCTGTCAAAACTTTCATTCATAATTTCCACTGCTGGAGGAAGAACGCAGAGTTAAAGCATCTTAAATAATCTGACAAAACACTTAATACAGAGCGAAAAACAGATATTAGCAGATATCTGAAACAGAAACAGATGAAAGAGCAGCAGGAGGTAACAGTTAATTAGAATAGTTAGAATTACAATTAAAATAAATTGTCTTTCAAGTCAAACATTCCAAGATATGAGAGGAATGTATGCTAATATTGCAACAACATGTATAATTATTATTTTTTTAATCAAAGATAGCTTAACCGTGTCATGTGATCTGCAACTTCAGTACACGGTCGGTGTCCCCGTTAATCTTTTTTTTTCTCCATGCCCTTATAAATGTAAAATCTATTCGCTCGCAGGAAGGGAAAATCATCCCTTCCTGCGTAACAAGGGAAGCTATATTTTAAACTATATTTCCAGGTCTTTTTTTTTCTGCTGCATTGCTCTACAGTGATCATATGTATTCATGACAGAACCCACTCTTGACAGGGATCAGGCTGATAGCTTAGTGTACACAGTGTACCCTACAGTACTACATTGCAGGTAGAAAAGCTCAGCTAGCATGCTGTTCATCACCAGGGATTTCACTGCCAATCCTTCTGATGCCTGCAGTCTGACATCTAAAGCCTTTAAAACAAGCGCCCCGCCTCCCTCCTTCTTCCTCGGCTCTTTCTCTTTTTGCTCGCATAATTCTGCTGTCTCACCCATACCCTTATCCCTTCATTCACCTCTCCTTTTTACTTGTTTTTATGTTCCTTCTATTATAACCCTCTTTCTCTCCTCTCTGGCATCCTCCTTGTACTACTATTTTCTGTTTTCTGTCCTTTTTCCTCTTCCCTGTTTTATATCATCCACTTTCTCTTTCCATTATTTTAAAACATATAATGTGGGGATAGACAGAACAATAAAATTACTAATTGATACAACTAATGATCACTGTAATACTTCTGTCATAAAGGTCCCTCATTTTATCCATCTATCAGTATCCATGGATAGAACATAAACAAATAGAAAGGTCTATAATAACTCCATTGGCATCCTTCCACCACACTAAAGAAGCCATTTAATTTACTGGTGTCACCCTAAAGGATTTGTGGGCTATAAACTTTTCAAACTTCACACATCCTCCTCCAGTGTCTCAAGATGGCATCAAACTTTTAAGACAAATTTGTGTTTAAATAGAAAATGTTACAAATATGGAGTTATGTCGAGGGGGAAGTTTAGAGACATGGCTGAGGGCAGCATGAATATTAAACAAACAGCAATCTGGCAAGTAAATGTGATGAATGATGTTCTCTGTATGAGTTATATATTGAGGTAAACACATGCAGTATGTGAAGTTATTGGATTCTGGCTTGTGGCTTTGGGAGATTCAGGAGAGTTGCTCAGGGCCACTAATACTGATGTATGCCCTTGGTGTGTGTGTGTGTGTGTGTGTGTGTGTGTGTGTGTGTGTGTGTGTGTGTGTATGTGTGTGTGTGTGTGAGAGCGCCACACCATGATGGCAGAAGCGACTCAGAATTCCCATGCATGACACGTCCTAGGGCAATCGCTACAGCGATTTACCCTCTGCTCTGTTGCCGTGGCGACTGAGTCACTAAGGAGGAGGGTGTGGGGGGGGGGGCATCAGACAAGGGCCCTTGTTACTTAAAGATGATAGCTCCCCCTCTTTCTTTTTCCTCTCTCAATGTGTCACCTCTTTCACCTACTCCATGTTACTCTTCATCTTTTTCGCTACCATCATGCTCTCCTTCCTTCATCATTTTTTTTTTCTTCTTGAAACTCGAAGCCCATTAGAGTTTCATCCTTTCCTTCCCCTTCAGAGCGCAAGGCACATATGTGTGTCCATACACACTATCCACTCCTATTAGCAGCATTGTCTGTCTATGTTTGTACTGAGTGTTCAAATTATTGTAATTGCTTACTACAAGACAATATAATTATTGTCTCCTTCAGCCTCACATTTTGTCAGTCTGCCTCTGCGTGTTGGACGTTTCTGACTGAGAGGCTGAATAACAAAAGACGCTCAGTGAGAACTGGTGAACAGAGTGGATGAAACGTAATACACTGCTTAGTGCTTTATTAAAGGTTCAGATTAGGGGCTGAGAAGAAGAGAGTTGTTCTGTAAATCCTGGAGCCTTGGAAGGCTTAAGGTGTGATGGGATATGTATGAAAAGATGCCAAAAATAGGATGGAGAGAGCAGAGAGATATTTAGAGATGTGGTGAAGATTAGTATTTGATATGAATCTGAGCTTCCTTTTAATCGTCTCAGTCTCTTGTATTTAGCTTGGAGCTGTGTGTGTGTGTGCGTGTGTGCGGTATAGGCTCATTAAGACTCTTGGTACTGACCAGTTGCATGTTCTCGTCACTATGCGCCCTTTTATAGGTAGTGTCGACTTCATCAAGAAAGGAAAAAGTGCACATTAAGAAGAAGAAGAAGAGAATAATTACTTTATTAATCCCACAAATGGGGAAATTATCTTTTCACTCCATTTTATTTTACATGCATTTAACCGGGATATACACACACATGCAGTACAATGGCACAAACATGCAGTACAAATTATAAGTCCATTATGATATGTAATAAAAAATATTAGATTTATTCAAAGGTTATCAATCATTCACCTGTATTACCATGCTTTCATTTGTTTGGATAGAATTTCTAATATCTAAACGGGTTACTTGACGTGCATATAAATAAACTGGCATATGTTAATACCCAATACCATAACATTTTGAGGACTCTCCAGTAACAGACGTTACTAAGATATGTCGTATTATTCATGTGCTTGAATGCATGACAGATGCCAAGAATGTGCCGCGTTTAATAGATACATGCAGTGTTTACTGAAATGTCAGTGTCAGAAAAATTTACTGACATATTTTAAATAAAGTGTCTAAAAGTGTTGCCTATTTTACATATATTTAATCTTTCTCAGAGCTCAGGAAAAGCAACAAAAAGACGTCTGGAAGCTCTGTGGTGGCATAAAGTGAAAATATGCATGTAAACCGGGATGCTGGGAAGAGCACTGGCATTTTAAGATGCCTAATTATTTTAATATTTTGTTGCCGCTACTCTGTATACTACTCATAATTTTTTGTCGTCCTTTTTCTCCAACTTCTGTCCTGATAAATGCGTACTGACCGCGGCGCCCACAGCGCGTCTTAAATAACTCGGTAACATAGATAGCAAGGCATATAAGTAAAGACACAAATATGTAATATAAATATAAATACAAAAATAAAAAAATAAAAATTCGTTCACGACAGTGGTATATGTACTCTGCTTTCATGAATGAGTTTATACATTATGCTGTTTATGGTTTACAAAGCTGTTTATGTCATTACATATTCATTTATTTTTAAACAGCATATTAAAGTAAACATTCCGTAGTGTTTATGATCTCAGTTTTTATGTAGGACCATCTCCAGTTCCAGTTTTTTCCATGAAATGGTGTTTGTTTTTTTTCTATGAAATGATTGTTTTGAATTATGCAATACTTTGGTTTATCTAACATTTTGATATTCTGTACAAAAGTAGTATAGACTCTTAGGAATAGGAATTCTCATTCTACTCTCTAAATATGTGCTGTACAAATCCATGTACTATATACTAAGCAGTATGCAGTATAGTTCTTTTTCCCTTTACAGTACATATTGTACCCTATACTGAGCATGCAGCGGACCGCCATCTAAACAGAGTAATGCTAACACAACACCGCATCATCACATCAGCAAACCCACAACACCAACACTACAAGCTTTTTACACAATAGTACGACCCGAATGATCAAATGTTCACAATACCAGACAATGAATATTTGGACACAGTGGCGAGATGACAGGGTCGCTTGTCTATAATTAGACTGATAGAATTGTCGGTCTAACAAAGTGAGTGAATAAAGGCAACGCTATTAAAGGTTGTCATAATAAGGCCATTATGATCAGCCAATCTGCCGGTGTTCATTCCGCTGATTATTATGCGACAGTAGATGGAATGGAGATGAGATGGGAGAGTGCAGATATTCACTAGGTTTGACATCGTCCTCCGGTTCCTCAGGGAGGAAGCCTTAAATGAAGTTGCCCGAGATTCAGCTGAGGAGAGGTCACTGAGGAGTGTTAGGCAACGCTTATTCACTATTATTGGCTATGAAAGGGGGACAAAGTCAAATTGTTGCAGAGGAGAAGGAGGGTGAGGCGGGGACGAATGAGGAGTAAAGGAATTTGGCAATCGGAGTAACTCCAAGTATCTGTGGTTGCATGCTGTATATAAACACTATTATAAGCTAATAGCTAATTTTACACTAATGTTTGTACTTTCTTGGTACCTTTTGCCTTAACCATCCCTTAACCATAGCAATGCCAGATCAGAAGATAGTCACTGACATGGAGCATCCTGCTGCTAGAGGCGTCACATCAGAAGACACCGTATACTTTCCTTTTTATGTTATAATTTTGTGTTAATCTTAGGTACTGGGTGGTATTGCCAGGTACCAAAACCCGATCTGTTCTACAGATAACCCTGACACACAGATAAAGCTGTCTTATGATGAGCCGTGCTCCTCTCACCTTTAATATAACACTGTTAAATTAGCAACACTTAATTCAACACTGCAAATGAGGAGTCACTTAATATGTTGTTGAGAGAGATGGACAGAGGCAGCAAGTAGACTGGTACCGCTGGTTATTCACACAGATCTCATGCACAGCATCAGATCTTCACATAGTCAGAGCGTGGGCTTGCGGATATGGCTTCCATGGCAACAGCAAAATTACCTGTAGGACTCCGAGAGGGAGCATAATGACATGTTCAGATCAGTCAGGGACTTGGTATGTACACCATCTCAACCAACACACTGAGACCTCGAATAGAAGCTTCCCCTCTCTTTCTTTCTTTCTTTCTTTCTTTCTTTCTTTTTTTTTTCCTCCTTTTTCTCAGTCATATCTGCTCATTCTCTTCCCCTCACATGGACTCGTATGAACAATGAAATCCCAACAACTGCGTGAAACAGCAGCATTAACCGGTATTGCCAAAGTGGATAGCAATACATTAAAACATAATGCAGTCACATCCAAACAACTCTTAAAAAGTGATCGGGGAGTTAATTTGATCACAATATGCTGATGAGTTCGTATAAACTATGTTTGGAGAATTAAGTACAGAAACAAACAGGTCTGACATTAATTACAACTCTTCCGTTGCTATTGGGAAATTGTGTTGACACATACCGAGCTAACCGGGGTGTAGCCAGATTTACAGTCGTCTTAATTATATGCTTAAAACTTCTCAAATGTGTTATTTTGTCATCATACAACATTGTTACCTACCCTATTTTTAATGAATACGGTACAGCCGGGTACTACAATGTGTGTCATATGCAAAACACAACTGGGCTCGAGGTCCCTTAACAATTAATTTTCTGGTGTCATTTTTCTTATTCTTCCCATTTATTGTTTCAGATCTGTATTAACTGTGCTCACAAAAGGCCGCATTATCTCTTTTAAACTGCTCTTTAATTCAATTCCATACTAGCTTTGTTGAGCTCAAATTTGAATTAAATTTCTTAAACCTGCTGCGGATACCCTGAAAGTATTTCCGTTTTTGATTTTTCTAATAATTGAGATATATATGCAACAAGCATATTTTGCAGCAGACATCCAAATGAGTATTCAGAATTACAGTTAGGTTACTTATCATGTGAACGTTTCTGTGTAGATTCACATACTTCACTGCTGACAGACAGGCAGAGTGGGTGATTTCTGATCGGACTACTGTGGCACTAATGTAGCACTAGCTCCAGCATGAGGGATTTTTCACCATGTAAATTTGGTAGCATATGATTCGAGAATAAATGTGGAATACATAATGTCAACTATGCCGTACTATTGTGCTGCCATACGACTGTACTACATTACTTAAGAGCAATGGCGATATGCAGAAGGAGTGCTGCACTAGCTACCGTCTCTGGGTTGATGGGGGTGGTAGCTGTGGGCCTCCTGAATCATTCATAGGTCCCAGAGCTTGACTTGGGTTATAGATATTTATTATTCCCAGCACATAATAAGCTTGTGTCAGGGGTTGAGAATTTCTAGCCGTGTTCCTTCAGCCACCATAAAGCACATTAAAGTCATGGTGTGTGTGTGTGTGTGTGTGTGTGTGTGTGTGTGTGTATGTATATATACAGTATATATAAATTGAATCGAGATGTAGCGGCTGTGAAATAGTTTGTGGAATGTTTTTGTTATGTTGTCATAAACAATTTAAGTAAGTCCTTTGGTTGCTTTCTGAGCATTAATTAGTGTGTGTGTGTGTGTGTGTGTGTGTTGCTGTTTGCGACAGTGTATTTTTGATATTACCATTGAGTGGTGACGAAGTAGGTCTTTTTTTTTTTTTTTTTAATCTACAAATATTTGCTTTAAAGTTTCCCTAATCAGTATTTTAATATTGACAATAAAATCAAATACTTCTGGTTACTGGGAAATATGTCACCTTACAGCGAATTATCAGCCAACTCTTCAGTTCTTTAGAGCATTTAAGTGTGTTTCAGGTCACTGTTTTCAGCACTCTCATCACTCTCATGAACTTTGTTTCCAGCAGTTGTTTTTAGTGACAAAGCTGTGATAAACCTACTGGACACTACCTACTTTTTTTTTTTACAAATGTATTAAAGTATGTAACTTGGTAGAATTACCTAATGCTGCTATTTGTACCATTTTGTCTGATGGCATATTTTTGACGTGACAATCCCGACAAAAGTTGGTGTAGTCTGTGTTTTTGTTTCATCCATAGAAGTATTGTATAGTACACATAGAAGTAACTATTAGGTAGCTTAAAGCCACTGAAGATGTTGTATCACATTGTACGCGTCACAAAGCAAGCGAACCAGTAAAAAAGCAAAAAAAAATAAAAATTACAATATTATAATGTTACAATATGGATAATGCATATTAACTAAATGTCTACCCGTGGGTGTGTGTGTGTGTGTGTGTAGGAAATGCAATTGATTTTAGTTAAAGTAGTGATGAAACCACACGCTACCTCCATAATGAAATGAAACTTGTAGGATAATACCGCTCCACCATCAGTCACGTGTGTGTACATGTGTGTGACAGTTCATGTGTGTTAAGCAAGGCTCAAGTCACTCGGGACGGCCGTACTCTACACACAAGCACACAAAGATGCAACAGAGATCAATGGAGCCGGAGAGGCCCGCAGTCGATGCGTAGTGCGGTGCATTCTGCAACGATTTCCTGCCGACGTTTTAATGTATCTATAGGACAGGTCGATGAGCACGCCGGGAAGAATTCTATATTTCTGCTTGATGAACTACTTAATCATCTCGGGGATGGTCGACTGAGTGAGAAAAATCCATATCCATTTTACCTTTTGTCTTTCATTGGCCACTGCCTCTCAGGTCATCAAAAATAGACGGAGTGAGAGGGAGGGAGAGCAGGGATGAAAGTATAGCACACCGCAGAGAACAAGTTAGAGAAATGAAACGAGAGAATTAGTTGTTGCTCATGATTTCCCAGAACAGAAAAGTTACGCAGGGCTGTGAATCTTTGAACTATACGACAGTCACATTACGTTTTACGACACTGACACCCGTTTAAAGGTGTAATAGGATTTAATGGAACTTGTTCAGAATACAGGTGACTTCTACACAGTCAGAATGGATCCAGTACAAATTAAAGGGGTGTGTTGGGCGTTTTTCTGGTCTGTCAATGGATGGATAATGGATTAGAGCAAAATGCTGCACATGTACATGTCTGTTTTTTTTACCATGTGAAGTCATATGGTAGCAGTCTGCTCCCAAAGTACACACACACACCTCTAGTAAAACAATAATAATAATAATAATAATAATAAAGACGTATTAAACTTATAAACTTATTTTGACAGGTTGCCAAACTTGTTTTTTATGTTTTGTCATATGTTTTGTTATGATTGTTTTACCCTGTGTTTGATGGGAATACGTATCGGTTGCATGTAATCCTCTCCATTGTGGTTTGTATGCGTCTGCAGAGTGTGACATGAGATGGGAGAGGAAGTCTACTGTAATACAATAATACATCCAGAGTTATGGTATTTTAATGAACTGTTTCCTTGTTGAATCGAAGGGGAGGGACATTAACTTGTAGTTGCATTTTCGCTTGTCAGCAGAACATACAATATAAATGTACACATGTCCGTCGGGATGAACATACCCAGGATCCCAACTTGACTCAGACTGCTGAAGTTGACGCTATGAAGACAGACTTCGGGGAAAAAAAGACTATCTTTTACATTTGATTAACACACATGTTAATTACACCCAAACTGGACTTTGGCGGATTACACTGCACACAATTCGAAAGTGTAAAGTTCTGTTATTTGTGCACGTTTTGGTGAGATCAGGTTGATGTTAATTGGTCTTAATGGTGTCTTCACTGTCAACAATCTTAAGAGAAAACACAAGCAGTCCAAACTTACCAATCACAGTTTTGACTGTCCCAATATCAACAATGATTGGACATGGTTATTAAGGAGGTGGCCCCTTAATACCCAATTATGAACATGTATATTACCATGAGTTTGCAAGTAATACAGTATATTTCCCAGGCATGAATATCACCATGATTTATCAGTAATAGCTCACAATTATGAAGCTTTCTTTCTCAGCTGTAATCTGAACTGGTAGGAAAGCTGTCATGTCCTGGGAGGAAAAAAAAAAGACGTATAGCTTTATAAAATACTGTACAATTACAAAGCAGTCATTCATAAAAGGACAGAAATAGGTGAAGTTTAGATTTAACAAAGGAAAGCTTGACGCAGATCCAAATTGCTTTCCCATTAAACCACCTTTCGAGCTACCGCAGGAGCTCGCGGGAGCTCGCGTTTGGAAGGCCATCGATTTCTCAGACGCGTCTCTTTTACGTTGAGTAAAAACAAACAAAAAGACAGGCACATCCAGAGAAGCTTCCATTAAGTGAAGTACTGCCATTTTCTGCTATAACGCCAATCTGTCTGTCTCTGCTTCAATCTACCGTGTCCTCGCCTGCATTGTCTCGCTACCTTCCTGTCTTTTTTTTTTTTTTTTTTTTTTCCCACCACTTCTCTTCTTTATCATTCTGTGTCGCTCCCTCACCGGCCCTTTCTCACTCAAATACACCTCTCACTCTTGCCTTCCTGTGCCAAATGTCTTTTTATCTGCCTCAACAGAGTTTGTCTGTTCGGGGACCGTTCAGAGTACATATTGGTAAAGATACAAGACAAACATCAAACTGCCTGGAAATGGAGCTGGCAGGGGAAATGGTGTCATAGATATTTTACTGTTTTTGTGTCATTATACTCCTTGCTCTCATGCTTCCACTGCTTTTCTCTTTATATTTGTCTCTCATACAAATATACATCATGTGTGGGGATTTGATAGCAGGGGAACCTGCTACGAAATACGTCTGTAGATGAATGAAGAGAGCAGCAACTCACCTAAATGGTAAATTACCTTTACTGTCACCAATACATGCATATAGTGCATGTATTCCATTTTTTCACAGCTTTTTATCCTATCACATTTCCAATGGAAATATTGTACTTTTTCTTTAGTCTTGACGCACGACAAAATTACACTGATAGCACATATTATTAAATATCATGTGTTTATAGATTTACTAACTGCCCAATGCAATTCAAATTAGCTATGCTTGGACCTGCTACAACAGTCAAATGCTGATTAAATATTAATATGTAAATTAATAAATCTCTATTCTGCTAAATGAGTCTGTTAACATATTTTAATTTATACATTTGGATAACTAAAGGAAATAAATATTTCAGCCATTAAAGGTTATACGATATGTCACATAAGTGTTCCAGATCAACATAAATGGTTATTGAACATATTATGAATGAATTAAAGTGATCAATATTATATAAACACAAATGAAAGTCAACTTCAATTGTAACTCAGGTTACTGGATTTCTTCTGAATAGGCCATGAAATGCAGCTGAAAGCTCTGCAAGAAACCAAGTAAGGAACTGTACAAAAACAATTAGAGATGGAGGGAGATCACAGAATTAGTAGGAACATGATATTTGGAAGATAAGACACGACAACAGAACCATAACCAGATTACATTATCCAGATGAAGTAATCCAGTGAATTATCACAATAGTTGAAATTATTTGTAGGAATTCTATAATCTTGAAACAGATTATATTCTGCAAGTGTTATTTTATTTTGGGATTTTAGCTTTCAGTGGTTACTCTTTCACTGAGCCCTGGACCAGTTTAAAAGGAAGGAAGGAAGAGATCAATTACCCAGGCCGATGCTATTGACTGATATGCAAACAGAGGCCATGGATTGGGCTTTAGATTGTGCTCTAGCATTTTCTACCCAAACCGCAAGCATGAACGGCACCAAGTGAGCCGGTAGCAGTGAGAGAGCAGGATGAAAGCTGGATCAGACTGATTTTATCGTAGCTGAGATTGTTCTCGAATTAACCATTAGATCCAGGTGGTGTGGTCCAACTCTAATACGATGGACATGTAGGGTCATCTCAACAAGTCCTAAAAGGAACAGGAGGAATGAATCATGAACCCATCCTTTAAGATTGGTGGGCCAACAAAAAACAAAGTCCAGTGTTTAGTTGTTGTCACTCTATAATAACTTCACCAGATTCCTTTATTTGTTTGGGGCATTTGCTGATATGATTGATTCTAAAGACGGTCTCTCATCGATTATTCATTAGGACGTTCGTTAGAATGGTTTCTAAAGAGCTTTAGTGTCTTTTGATGGTCTAAATTCATTTATTCTATGTAGGCATTTATAAATGAATGCTTGGCACGGAAGTGAATGAATGTAAAAATACTTAACGTCAGCATAGAAATCTCCCCACGGTACAGTTTGACTTGTGCCAAAGTTTATATCTGATTCCTTGACACATTTTCTTCTATCCGTTGAGGAGGTAGTGCTGTGTTGCCAAGCCATCGGTGCGTGTCTGAAGATAGATGAGCAAGATTTGTCATTCAGCCAGTGTACCTATAATTACACAGAGGAATGGTGGCTGCATACTAAAATTACTGAGTGAATAATAAGCAGAATTGTGAACACTTGGATTCATTTCACAGGTGCTTCACATTGTGGGACACAATCTTCTTAACAAAAGCCGTGGCTTTGATCATATCGCTTGAAATAAGATGGTTATAGGAGGCGTCCATGTGTGAGAGCAGATAGGCAGGGACTGAGATGTTTCTATTATCTCCTATAGCTTTATGGAAACACTTGATGATTAAATCTCCACCCACATGAGTTTTCACCTATTTTGACAGATTCGACCTCTTCTCAGGACGCTGTATAGTCCCTCACTCTCCTGTTAGGTCAGTGCTTCTCAATTATTTTCTGTTACGCCCCCCCCTGTTAAACTGTTAGAAGTACACATCTGCATAACATTATATACTTATTAACATTAAAGAACACAGAAAATAAAAAGGGTGTAATGTCTTTAAGAGGCACCTTAATTTATTCGGCTTCATGCTGTCCGCTGCCAGCATTTATAGGCATAGTAAACACACCGGTCTTAACTCGTGTCCCACCGTAGTTAGGATGAAGCCCAGCGCTACGTACGCTTCGTCATATTTCTTCGTCTTGGGTTTGGGGTGACTTTCTTTTGTCTTATCTTCATCTCTCTCTGCTTTTCTTTTCATCGCTGTTAAAAATGTTCTCATGTTGTCTCTTGAGGGTTTGTTTACTGCACTTGACATCGCCAAAAAAATGACAAACCCTACACCATAGAGTTAATACTCCCTACGCGCACTCTGACAATGAGAGCGCCACTGCCAACTACTGTAGTGGATGTGCAATTACACTTTATTCTAGTACTGTTAAAAAAAAAAGCATGTTCCCCAGGGTCACACTATTTGAGAAGCACTGTGTTAGGTTGAGAAAACATATACATATTATGTGTGCCTATGAACAGATAGTACATACGCTCAGTTTCCTTTGTGTTCTGCTTTACATTACTATTGTGAAGATGAAGGGGTCGCAAGATGATTACAAGAGAAGACATTCTACTTCACAAAATTACATTTCTTCTTTTCAGAATTTTGTCTTTTTGTGAAATACTGGATACCTTTACCATTTTAGGCCTCTAAAAATAATTCAAATAACAGTCTGAGAAGGGAAAAATCACTCACAATCACTTATAAGTAGATATTGCCTTGTGTTAAGATGTACGAAGCGTACTGTATCTACTGTTGCCTTGGTTACCTGCAGTTCAGTATACTCCACAGCGATTTAAATCAGTGGTTAAACTATTGACTGGAACTTTGTTTGAGATCTCCACATACGATGTCAAAGCTGGTTTTCAATTGTCAGATCGCGGTTCATCCAAACCATTTGTTCTGACAATTAATGCAAATGCTCGTGTGGTTTCAGGGTTAGGACGTCGACGGCAAACCGCAGTGCCTCCGATTCTAGTCGAGCCGCGGAGCTTTGTGGCATTTCTTGTTCTCTCATTTCCTGTCATCTCATCTCTGTGCCTGTCTAATAAAGGCATAAAATGTTCCAGCAATAATTTTAAAAGCCTATTATTCTTTATGTCTTCACAGTATACTGCTTCATATAGCGGCACAAGTACACTTGCAAGTTTATTAGATACATAGTGTGTCTTGGTGGTTTAGTTACATGCTATATAAGACATAACCTCTTCTCTGTCTATCTCCAACAATTGGAGAACGAACAAACAACTTTACGGAAAAGTGAACATTGCAAACTTCATGAAGTTGGATTTATTGGTGTATTAAACACTTAAACAGTTTGACCTTAGTAAACAGACATCTAAAATAAAGTTATTCTGCTTGTGGTGCTGTTCGACGATCTTATGTAAGGAATGCGATATTAAGTCAGTTTCGCACAGTTAGACGCTTATTCGATGCCACTTCAATGGAGCTATGAAAGTCAGAATGCTCTTTTCACAAGAATTATTCATGAATCTTTTCACGTCATGCAGAATGTTGAAGCTACTACGCAGACCTGTTGAGGAATGTATCCTATTCTAACAGCCAGTCTCTTGCTGTAACATAAATATCAAAGAAGGAATGATGAGCAGTTGCTTGACTAAACAACCACCACAGCGGAGAACAGTAAATCAACATCCAATCCCCCAAACTCTTTTATCATCTACTAGGGTAGACAATAAAAGCAGCCCAACTTAAAACGCCAACTGATTTTTGTTTTCTTTTTTGTTGTTGGTCCTTTATGCATCTCAGCGTTTTCATTAAAAGAAAAATATCTTTCTCTCTTTGACTTTATCTCCTCTAAAGCTACTGTATCTCTTCTCCATTTCTGACTGTCTCATTATCCTCATTCTCTCCTCTTCCACATCCCTTCCTGTTTAAAAAAAAATAGAAAATAAAGAGAGAGAGAGTGATAAAGAAAAGGATGTAAAATGTTCCTCCAGGGTGTTTCCTGCTTTGCTTTGGTAATGTCTATTGCTTCTGCTGTCAGGAAGTAGGTTTAGTTTATAGACTCCAACAAGGGATGTTAGGGCAAGGTAAATCCCCGCACAACGCACTTTTTACTCTTTTTATTAGACGAGATGGAATAAAAATGGAATTCACTGATTCCAAAGATCTGGTTAGAGAAGAAAACGCCAATGTGTGTCACAGGCCTTTTATTGCTGCGTCAGTTATTCACGTAACATTTCTAACTATTGTAATTGTCATTTGAGTATGTTCCATTAGCTTTCAATTTTAGTTTTGACCAATGTTCTAATGGAATTTAATGGTGTTCACGTCTGAACCTTCATGCTCACCGAGCCAGGCATAGAGGTTGACGGATTAGTGGTGCTCTGAAAATGAAATTTTATATATATATTTTTATTTTATGTTATTGGCAGACATGAGTCCAGGTGGATTATCCTGGTGAGTCTGTAGTTAAGAATAAGGCTTCTCTATCCTTTGTGCTCTCAGCCCATTGGTTCCTAATGAAGCAATAAATCTTTTAAAACAGCTCGCAAACACACAATAGTTTTAAATAAAAAAACAAAACAAAATGATGGCCAAAGTTTTCTAACTTGAGTTTTTCAGGACCATGCACCCCATAACGTATCCAAACAGCCCACATCACATGTAGTTTGACCCCAAACCTGCTCAGATTTTCCTTTGCATTGCAAGGCCGATGACCCCCAACCCCCACCCACCCCACCCACCATCCCCCATCCCTGGCAGCCAGTGCTGAGTTAAGTGCCGAGCCTGGGATGGATAGATGAAATATTGATGAAAAGCTAAATGTGTGATTTGTACCATGACATCAAAGGCATCTGCTTCTCTGGTGCAACGAGGGTGGAGATGCGAGGGAAGAGGAGAAAGCAGAGACAGGAATGATACATACATGGATGTGTACAGACAGATGCAGACAGGAGGTGGACACATGCATGACATTATATTGTAGCATGGTAGGGAATGTCTTGGAAACAAGTTTGTAGCAGCTTTGTACTGACAGAAGAAAGATGCTGGTCATCTGATTTAAAAATTGAAATTAATAAATAAATTAAGCTTTTAAGCCATCAACTAAAAGCACTTAATGTGTGCTTTTTGCACCTTTTCTATCTCTATCTGCCTTCCCCACCGTTTTACTTTTAAACCTGACCAGAACTTTGAGTCACATCAGCATCGCTCCTCTCAACAATGCACTTGCTGCCATCCTCCCACAGCACTTACAATGACTTCAGTGTTGACCCACTTTTACAGTGCAGGGGGAAGAAAAACGTAAAAAGAATGAAAGAAGATTCTAAAATGACTCCCTGTGTTTGTCTCAAATCCTCACAGAAGCCCCTGGTGAGCTCATGAGCTCACACTGTGTGTGTGTGTGTGTGTGTCTGTGTGTGTGTGTGTGTGTGTGTGTGTGTGTGCGCGTGCATGTGTTGGTTAAAGTGGCGTGTGTGTGCGCGTGCGTGTGTTGGTTAAAGTGGCCAGACATTGATCCACTAGTCAGAGCCATCTGTCCTCGTTCACTCATTGGGGATACAAGTCTGGTAATCAAAACAGAGACTGTTGGTGGAGTTGGGTGATCACCAAGCCTGGTAAACAGAAAGTTGTAAGTAAATTGAGTACCAGTGTGCAAGATTTGTATATTAATGTAAGTTAAATAAGTTTAGGTTGGTTTAAACCAAAAGTTTTCAATCAGTAATGGCAGTAACTGTCAGTCTGAAGCTCATGCAGTGTTGATCGTGTACATTAATATCAAATGACATGATTCAGATTTGTCTGTATGATCTGACAAATCTGTCTGTATGATCGGAATGCATCCCAGCACAAACTGGTTCGTTCATCATTAAGTATGCGCATGTGAATCCACAAGAATTAAGATTAATGAACCAAAATGTCAGAACGAGAGCATACAGCACAGGATGGAGCACGGGAGCTGCGGTCAGTAATTTTAGAAATGGACCAAAAGTCTGTGGCAGCATCAGCATATGAAGTACATGCTTGTTGCTTTACTCTGTCTTCCGCTCTTTCCATCTTTATCCACCCCCTTCACCAACTCTTCTTTTATCTGAGCCAAATGCTAATGCAGCCAGAAGGCTCTTTGAAATTGAAATGATGTGAAAATAGAATCGCATTGGCAAATGAGCTGTGTTTGCTGGTCCCGTCGGGGGCCAAACGAGCCCTTTGAATACGCCTCTCCCCCAGCGAGGAGGCCCTGTTCTGGGCCGCGGTCTCTGCGGTGCGCCCCCCTCCCTTTTCACGTCAGCTGGAGTGATCCCAGGGGAGCGTAGATCAAGCTGACGCTGATCGGGATGGAGTTTATTTCACACATGCGTACATGCACATTCATATCTATATATATACATAGCCACGTACACATATGTTTGCAAATGCATAAATGGAGTAAGCAGTACCATATACAAGAAAACAAATCAATACCCAGCTCAGGATCTCAACACAAATGAAGCAGTTTCTGTACTCCATCATACTGGATTTGAAATGGATGGATCTATATTAGTGTATTAATTGTACACCTTTGGATGAACTATATCAAATCAAATCAAATCAAATCAAATCAAATCAAATCAAATCAAATCAAATCAAATTTTATTTATATAGCCCAAAATCACAAAATACATTTGTCTCAGAGGGCTTTACAATCTGTACAGGGAGTGACACCCTCTGTCCTTAGACCCTCGATTCGAGTGAGGAAAAACTTGACCACCAAAAAACCTTTTAACAGGGAAAAAGGTGGAAGAAACCTCAGGAAGAGCCACGGAGGAGGGATCCCTCTCCCAGGACGGACAGACGTGCAATGATGTCACATGTACACAACAAATCAACACACACATATTGTACACTCCACATATTGTACAATGAATAATAATGAATTACAGTTGATGATAAGAATAGGTTACAATGAATGATGAATTATTACAGTAGCAGCAGATCATTACATAACTATAAACTGTAATGGGGGTATGGCAACAATGATGACGGCGACAACACATGCAGTAGACGCCACGCAGGACCACAGCAGCAGACAAAGTCCACAAGAACCTGCTGGGCGAGAGAGCACAGAAACTCCGGGGAAGAAGTTTAATTAGTAACATGATAGATAGATGGATTAGATAGATGGATAGATAAGGAGAGAGAGAGAATGAGAGAGAGCGAGAGAGTATGTGAGTCCCCCAGCAGTCTAGTTCTATGGCAGCATAACTAAGGGATGACCTGAGCCAGCCCTAACTATAAGCTTTATCAAAAAGGAAAGTCTTAAGTCTACTCTTAAAGGTGTTGATCGTGTCTGCCTCCCGAACACAGAGTGGTAGTTTATTCCACAGAAGAGGAGCTTGATAGCTGAAAGCTCTGGCTCCCAATCTACTTTTAGACACTATAGGAACCACAAGGAACCCACCATCCTGGGAGCGCAATGTTCTAGTGGGGTGGTAAGGTACTATGAGCTCTTTTAAATATGATGGTGCCTGACCATGAAGAGCTTTGTAAGTTAGGAGAAGAATTTTAAATTCTATTCTAGATTTAACGGGTAGCCAGTGCAAGGAAGCCAAAATGGGAGAGATGTGATCTCTGATTTTGGTTCCTGTCAGAACACGTGCAGCAGCATTCTGAATCAGCTGCAAACTCTTAAGAGACTTATTAGAGCAGCCTGATAGCAAAGAGTTACAATAGTCCAGCCTAGAAGTAACAAATGCATGGACTAGTTTTTCTGCATCCACTTGAGAAATGATGCGTCTGATTTTGGCAATGTTACGCAAGTGGAAGAATGCAGTCCTCGAAAGTTGTTTTATATAGTTATTAAAGGACAAGTCTTGATCAAAAACAACGCCAAGATTTTTTACGGTGGAGTTGGTGGCCAGGGTGATCCCATCTAAGGCTAAATCTCTGGAATGATAGTTTCTAAGGTGTTTGGGTCCTATTAGGAGAACTTCAGTTTTTTCTGAATTTAGCTTCAGAAAATTGTGGGTCATCCAATTTTTTATGTCCTTAATGCATGCTTGAAGTCTAGTCAAGTGATTGGTTTCATCAGGCTTGATCGATAAATATAATTGGGTGTCGTCAGCATAACAGTGAAAGTTAATTGAATGATTCCTAATAATGTTACCTAAGGGAAGCATATATAAACTGAAAAGAAGTGGCCCTAATACAGAACCTTGTGGGACTCCATGAGAAACTTTGGTTTGCATGGAGGCTACATCATGAACATGAACAAACTGAGAACGGTCTAGGAAATATGACTTAAACCAGCCTAGGGCGGTTCCTTTAATGCCAATTTGGTATTCCAGTCTCTGTAAGAGAATCTGATGGTCAATGGTGTCAAATGCGGCACTAAGATCTAATAGGACAAGTACAGAGATGAGTCCTTTGTCTGATGCCATTAGGAGGTCGTTTGTAACTTTAACTAGTGCGGTCTCTGTGCTATGATTTACTCTAAATCCTGACTGAAACTCCTCGAATAAACTGTTTGTGTGGAGAAAGTCACATAGTTGGTTGGCTACGGCTTTCTCAAGTACCTTCGAGATGAAAGAAAGTTTTGATATTGGTCTGTAATTGGCTAAAACCTCTTGATCTAGAGTTGGTTTTTTAAGAAGAGGCTTAATCACAGCTATTTTAAAGGACTGTGGTACATATCCTGATAATAAAGACAGATTAATCATATTTAATAAGGACGGGCTAACTAAAGGTAATACATCTTTAAGCAGCCTGGTTGGGATGGGGTCTAAGAGACAGGTTGACGACTTAGATGAAGTAATTATTGTAGTTATTTGTTTAATGTCGACGGGAGAAAAGCAGTCTAAATATATGTCAGATTTTATAGCTATTTCCAAACTTGCTGTATCTGAAATCAGATGACTGCCTGATGAGGGCAAAAGGTGATGAATTTTGTCTCTAATATTTAGAATTTTATCATTAAAGAAGCTCATGAAGTCATTACTATACACAATCTTGAAAAAGAAGCCAGTATTCAGGTTATTGTCAAACAAAAGCAGTGGTGCAATCAAATAAAGTCTATGTGAATACATCAACAGTTTAAATCTTTATGTATGCAAAATCCCTCATACACTCCTGAAGCTGAAAGTTGGCACGTCAACCTCATGGTTATCGTTTAATTTCAAATCGGAAGTGTCAGAGTACATAGACAAAATAGACAAAACAATGGATGGCTTTGTAGTTGAAAATTGGACACACACACACACACCTCTGCCTTAGAGCGGTTTCTGGAAACTTGTCAGTATCAGAAACAAAATGCCGGAGAGACGGATAGATTGAGAAAGAAAAGAGAGGAGTTAGTGTTTAAGTGTCAGTGTTTTAGATGACAGCAAACCTTTCAAACAGAATACACAAGAGCATCTCTTAGTCTTCGTAATGATTAATGGATGACAGTGGTGTCACACTGTATAGGAGAAAGAGTAATCAGTCTTCAGTTATGTATTGAAACCAGGAGAAGATGCTCCTCTCTATGTAGACACAGGAAAAGGAATACAACTAATAAATCATAGTGCATTAATGAGTGATGCCGGTTTATTGTGTTTAGATTGTCAACACCTCACTGGGCTGCATGATTAAAAGCTGATCACATGATTACACCTGCAGTGTGTATGCGTTTCTTATTCCCCCACAGTGTCAACAAGCCACTTGCTTTTCACTCATCTCTACACCCTCCTTTACTCCACTCATTTTTTCCCCCCTTCTGTCCCTTCAACAGACCTTCAACAGTTTTATTTCTTCCGTGATGTTTCACACATTTCATTTCACTGTAAACCAGACTGTTCAGCACTTTACAATCAATACGAATAATTTTCTCACCACAAAAACGGCAGCATTCGTTGTCCATTGACGTACTTGAAATGATCTATGATCATGTTTACCTGACAAGTGGTCTCTTGAGGTTACGTGAATGAATGGCTGTCCTCACTCAAAAGCAAAGCAGAAGCAGCATGACGTATGTTTGTTTCTTTTTAACCATGACCCTTTCTAATCCTAACTAGCTTTAGTTTCTAACCTGTTTGGTGAGGTCTGCACCGCAGTTTGAATGACTGCTTGCACACCAGACTACACTAGCTGCTGCTAGCATAAAACACTCAAAACTCCCACCAAACTGCTGCCTGTTGAGTTGCATTGTGGGTAATGCAGGTGCTTGGTTAACCTTTAACTATCCACCCTGAGCCTGACAGAGTTATAAGAGTGCAATGCTAAATCTGCTTTATTGATTTAGCCTTCCGTCTGTTTTGTTCAGTTAGCATAAAAAGAAGAATGAGAATGACTTGATGTTCAAGTTGAGCTGACGAGGATCTCGAGGGGCCATGTGAGTTTTGAATCTTGTTAGCAGCAAAGACAGGGAGACGTTTGCAGAGAAGACTACTGTTATTCTTCTATTGCCTACCAACAATCAACGGTTTCTTAAATTAATGACAGTGTAGTCTCCCTAACCTTTTTTAAAACCCAAACCGTAACCATGTTTACCTAAACTAAGGAGTCACGTTTTGACTTAACCTTAGTTGTAGGAGTGTCAAATTAAACTATGATATCTGCCATTTATCTAGAAGACGATGAAATACAAAGTTGTCTTGATTGATCAGGTTTGGATCAAGATGATGACAAACTGGAGGAGATGTTGTTTTTTGGTTTTCTTTTTTTTTTGGTCAAATGAACTGAAGGACATTTTGATTTAGTACTGTTGTTCTGCCCAAATAGGTGATCAGAATACAGTCCTGCGGTTAAGTTTTATCTGTTGTGGAAATAAATAAAATGATGCGTGATTTCTACACTGGTTCATCCAAACAACTGTCAAATTTTTCAGATTAGATCAGACGAGGGAATGAGCGACTGAGACTGAGATTGGATTTAGAAGAAGGAATGAGTGAGTCACATACAGTGACAGAGAAATTGAATAAGAGAGCGAGAATGAAGTGTGACACTGTGTGTGTGTGTGTGTGTGTGTGTGTGTGTGTGTGTGAATGTGATCATGTGACAGTATATCGATTCATGTGTATTGGTGGAAGATGTCCTGTGTTCTCACGGCCCACATGCTGGTGCCTGTCAAGTCGAGGAAACTTCAAGCGATTTCTGTCTTTAAACAAGACAAATAAAGAGCCACTGCTTCACAGTCAGTGGCTGCATATGAAACGGCAGCGTGGCCTGACTTAGCCTTCGCCTCCGGCATCACTCTCTGGCCCGCCGCCCGGTATGGAAATACCCCTCAGCCTTAATGGACATTTCATTTAATAATCAGTGATTGATCACTGCTGGTAATGATGTATAAGCGGAAGGATTCGGGGATGAAGAATATTCTCAGTCAATAATTGGAAAAGGCAGAGAGCTCTTGTGTTGCCAATAGCAGCACGTCTCCTTAACTCTCCACTTGTCAATATGGCGTCTCTTTATTTGCCAGTGGCAATTAGCGCCATGGAGTCATGTTGTTGAGTTAGAGTCACATCAACCTCGCGGAGCTAATTAGACACACTTGACCTTTTTCTACATGAGGATAATTTTAGAGATGAGACCTCACTTTAAAACAAGGTGAGGACAGTTAGATCAGGGCTTCTTTAATAGTTTGGTGTCACAGACCTCCAGACGCATGCACGTTACGTATTTTTATATGACAAGATTGTGATTTACTTCTGTACAATCTCTCCCGTGGATTCGCCTGAGTGAATTAAAATACAGTGACATTAAAGAGTGAATCTACTGTGCTGTTTTTACAGCTAGAAACCGGCAACCCGGGTCCGTTGCCAGTCACCCTCACCATCTTCTCCAAGTCGCTTACCATGAAGCATCCCTGAATTGAATCCAGCTTTCTCAATATGAGCTTTGAGAGAGAATGGGCCTGCCATAGTTTCACCACTGGAGGTACCAAGTTGGAGAATTTTTAAATTCTACGAACAATATGTCTGCTTTTACTAACATAATAAGAAAACATTTTAAGGAATTTATCTGCAAAGTTGAAGGCTATTCACACTAAATATACCTGCAAAATGTTGCACTTAGTATGCATTTACGGTTAAGAAAAAGGTAGAAAGGAAACTAAAAAAGTTGCGTGTACTGGACTGGATTAATCTAAAAGTTGTGTGTGTAACCATCAGTCAGTAATGGCATCCTTCTCCCAAAACCTATTTGAGACCTGCTCAGTGTATTGGAGCTCAGTTTGGCAGGGGTCAGAGTGTGATCTGGCTGTGTAAATTATTCAACAGCGTGTCTTTCTTCACCACACTGTAAGACCTATCTGGAGGCTAATGAGCTCCTCGCCATCACAGTCTTCATTGATGTCTTGCCTTCTCAGGTCCATAGTAGATTCAACCCCTGGAGAGCTTCTCCAATCAAACACACACACACACACACACATGCTTATACCTTAAGATGTTTGAAAGTCAACCATGTTTGTGACATTCAGTGACATTTAATATTTATGAAGGCGCCTATGCTGTTTCTATTTGTGACTTGAGTTACACTGACTGGAATTTACACATACTCATGTTTTTATCATAGTGTGTCACATTTCAATGCATCTGCTCTACACTGAATATGATGGTCTGATGGGTGCATGTTTTTTTTATCAGCCAAACAACCATCTGTCTTTGGAAAAAAAAAAAAAAAAAAAAAAAAAGAAAGAAATAAAGCTATCCTCAGTCAGTGCTGAAACAAGATGGCCTCCATGTTTCCAAATAGTCAAATTTAGAAATTAAATATTAATCTAAAATAGTGACTATCAGTCATTGGCCTTACAAAACCTTCCTTACATATGAATGCTTGAACTGAGAATTTAGTGTAAGCGGGGTGGTCTGCCCTCTTTAAATGTTTTATTCCATCTTTTAGTGATGTTATACTGTAGAGATAAAAAAAGGAAAGAGAGAAAGCTATGACAGCATAAAACGAGCTGGGATTAATTCCCATGCAGCTGCATGTACATGGCTTTTACACTAATTGGTTTTGTCACCATGGCTTCCTTTGTAAGGTGTCCTTTACGTCATGTACACACAGTGGGGGGAAGCAGTTCAGGATGCTGATTTTCACTAAAATGTGTCTTTTGCCTGGTGTGGTACACAAAAGCGTTTGTGTGCATGCGTGTACTAAAACTCGTCCCATTTCACCTTTCATGTCCATTAAAGGAAACAACTTGAAAATAATAGTTGAAAGAAAATACAAAGTAGGCTGTGTAGGAGTTGTGTCTACAGAGAATAATACAGGGGCTGAATAGAGAAAGGCAGCTCTCAGCCCACAGAACCCCTTCAGTGTATGTTTTTTTCCCCACTTCTCCAGCAGAATCATCTTGTGGTATAACATGAAAATTAATTTATTAATTATATTATAAAAAAAAACATGGAGACTAATGACCGAACTACTATGCAAAAACCTTATTAAATCTTATTTCTTAAATTTCCAGGCAGAGCATTGAATTCCAATTTAAAATAATTAATCAGCGAATAATGTATGGGTCTTAAACAGTGGTGATTTTGACAAGCAAATGACAAAAAAACGAAACAAAAAAAACCCCACAATCTTGACCACCACAACACAATATGGCTCACTTTGAAAATTCAAAAAATGGGGGGGGGGGGGTTGTATTATTTATTATTGATATTGGGTTATATAAACTGACCTGACTTGACTTGAGCAAATGCATATGTAGCAAAACAAAAACATCTTTCCCAAAACTAAATCGCATTGCTGAACACGTTCAATCAACAAGGATACTATGCATTAACATAGCATATTATATTTCTGTGACTGCACACTTGATGTGACAGAAATAGAGCTGAGGTGCATCAAATCGAGATGGTACTGAAGGCACTAACATGTCTGTGTTCGAAAATGCATGTTCGGAATTACAGGTATGAACATACATTATAGTGCAAATCACATGGTTGCACATGAGACCTTCCACATAAAAAACTAAGTCAATTCAGCACATTGTATCACTTGAGCCATTCCTTATGTACCGTTACACATCAACATCTTTTCTGCTGAGTCTTGTTTCAAAGCCTGAAGTCAAAATCCATATTTCTTTGGTGTGTAAGTAGGGTCACAAACTCTGGTTTAAAACCTCTACAGTTCCTGTCATTCCATATTTCACAGAGCAGTGGGTGAACACAGAGCGGACCTGACATGTCTCACTGCATGGGAAGAGAAGACTCGGTTCAAAAACAGCTTGACTCTCTGATAAATGGACCACCGGCCCATTAGCTGACAGTGTTGGTCAAAATGAGTCGGTTAACAAAAAGGAGGGGAAAAAAAACAACAACTCCTGGCACATTCTGAGAGGCTGGTCGGTGACTACTGAACCACTTCAGCCGAGGTTCAAGCCCTGCAGCCATGTCTTCAAGCCAGTTGAGTCAAGTCCTGACAAAATCAGCAATGCAACGTGTGATGACGGCAGTTTGGTTCCTCCAGCCCTTTGCATTGTTAGTTTTTTCACTCGTTCGTTTATCCAAAATTTGAATGAGCAATTTTACTTTAACTGGTTAGAAATCATGAATTTAAGTCTTTTAATTGCTCGATATTTTATTTTGACAGTTCAGGAACTCACAGAGACAAACCATCTTCTAACATGTGCTGTTCCTTCTCTAGCATTCGCACAAGCTCAATCACCCCTGGCATGAATATGGCAGGTATGTTTCCTCCGCCATGTTTTTTTACTGACAACACTCCTACTCCTGCAACCTGCTCCTCACCAGACAGCCGTCGCTCTAAGGTGTATTGGTGTTTGGTCCTACTTTATTGGGGGCAGCTTTGGCTTGAGAAGGATGTAGGGGGTAGATCCCCCATCTCTTCATGTCCATTGATTGACAGGAGGCTATGATGCCAGGCATTTCACTCATTTTTCTCGTTTTTCATGTGGTCATTCGCTTTCGCCTTCATACGTGTTTGACTACCGTAGTTTGCTTTAAACATACTGAACTCCTTACCCATCGCCTGCGTTGTAGAGATTGGAGGGTTTCCAGCAGGCTGCTTTCCTCAATCCCATCTGTTAAGACTTCATAAGAAGCTTGGATTACCTCATCCCAGTCGACCTTGTTTTTGAGCCCACATTTCTCAAACCACCCGAGAAACATCTGAAGACAGTGTTCAGACCTGTTCTGAATGTCCACCACTTAGAACCTGCCATCGCAGCCACCACCTGGATCCATCCCATTACGTCCCAAATCTCAAGGATCGAATCCAAGATGATACAAGCTTTACGTTCGTACCTTCACAGTTCATTAACCCGACACGCACATCGGCCTTTCTTAGAAGGCATTCGTGTTGTTGCTGATAGTCGTACACCATGAAAAGTGACAGAAGTTAGCTGTGTGAAAAATGGAAATCTCGAGAGAGAGAAGTTTAGCTACTTTTACACTTGCACACACCTGGCTAATCGCTGTGTAAATTCAGTTTGCAAACGTTCCAGATGCTGTAGGAACCCCCCTCAGAATCCAAAAAAACAACAGTGTGTTTAGTCCCTAATCCACAGTGCTTCGTGGAGTTGCTTTGATTTTAGTGTAACTCAACGAATCACCCTAAACTAATCTTTTCACGGTTCATTTCGTATGGTATCTAGAAACCCTCATGTCAAGCCATGTGTTTTTCCTTTGGGTCCAGTAAACTGAGAGGAAACACTCCACCATTGAAAAAAAAAAAAAAAAAAAACCTACTTTAAATCCAGAGGATGCTGTAATGCCCTTGAATACTAGTGCAGTACATGATGTGCCTTCTGTTTGATCTGCTGCTTTGATGTTTGACTAAAGCATGTCCCAGGCCTAAAGCTCCCACACTCGCATCTTACCGTGAAGGACATTTGACTAATACCCTCCTATGTAAGACCTCAGCCAAGACTTCATCTGCCAAACACTTATTTCATAAAACTTGATTGTAGGGCAAAAATTGTCTTTAACCCATAATTCGAGGCCCGTTAACCCTTAATGCACCATGTTTGTTTTTGGGGTTTTTTTCGTTTTTTTTTTCTCTCAGTGATTGACAAAAGTCATTGGTCATTTTATATCACACGTATACCACAAGATTCATCCTTTCCTCCCGGCCCTTATTCCTTTTTATCAGGCTTTCTCCTTTCTTGCTCATTTGTAGGCTAGTCTCACTCGTGTCCTCCCCTCTCAGACCTTTTTTTTTTCTTGTTGCTTTTGAATTGACACACTGACATTGACAGCGTGGGTGTTTTGTTATGTCAAGCAAGCAGCAAAGGAATTGAGAGAACAGTGGAGGAATGTGAGAGGAAAATTATTAGTACAAGGGGAGAGGGGTTAAGGAGAGTTCGAAGTGTGAGTAGATCAAATGGGTGGCAGGAGTGAGCAGAAAACCCCCCTAACACGGAATGTAGATGAGAACGATGTCAGACACGAGGTGAGAGGGAGCGAGGAAGCTGTTTGCTCTCACATGCTTTATGGATATTAAGCATAATTTGATGATAAAATGTGAGTTGTTAAAAAGAAAAATTTAAGGTGAAATAATTCTCTTTTTAGGCAACTTCAGTTCTTCAGTTTAGGTTTTCACTTTATCCAAGTTAGAGAAACACATTTTCAAATCAGATTTTATTTAATTTTTTTTTTAGTTGTGTAATAGTTTTATTTTAAAATTAAATAATCTAAAACATTGTGCTGTGATCAAATCCGGAAATTTAAATAGTTTTATCAATTATTATTGTGTCAAACTTTGTCTCTCAGTATAAATCCTATGATTTAAGTGTCACAATAAGGGTGCAGGAAATGTTTTAAATGCATACGGTACCTGTCTTCATCATGGTTAATAACAGAATTTTATTATGACTTCCTGAGATTTTACAGTGAAAAACCTAAATTAGACACACTGTGAAAGTAGAGTATTGGATTATTTTATGACACGAGGTCTCAGTGTTGGTGTTGCCTTCATGTTGTTGTGTAACCATGTACACAATAATGACACACAAACATACAGAGATCAGCTTTTATTTAGTCTTTCATTCTCCCAGAGGACTTTCTGTTTTTTTCCTGCTAGTGTGTTGTTATGATCCTTGGTGGAGATGCATTCATATGCTGGTGTCATTCAGTTATGTGTATATATATATATTTTTTTTTTATAAAACACTTTTTTTTCATATTTAGTTCTGTTCTGCCACTGGGGCTAAAACTCTAAATCCTCTCGGTGTCTCTTTTGCCTAATCTTACTTCATATGCTACAGGCAAAGAGCTTAATGATGATATGGAATATTAATGCATCATTTTTTTTCCCCCAACACATACTCCCCTGTAGGATTGCATAATGTCACGATCTATGTTAGGACACATTTTTTTGCCATTTACATGACATATTTAAGTCATTTCCCAGACACCACAGTGGTCTGGATGGATGACAGCATCAGTCGGCGCTCTAACACACACAGAGATGATTTCACAGAAGCCTTATTGGTATCAACAACCAGCTCTCAACATTCAATGCAGGTGGGATCACTGCTTATTTGACATCAATTTTATACAGGGAAAATAAAACTGTGCTTACAACTACTTAGCTGCACTATGATTTGTTCTGTAATGAAACACTTCATCAGTCTCCAGTCAATCCTGGTGGAGAGAGTGGGCGGTGTGAAAAAAACAGATGTGGAGAGATGGACAGATAGAAATCAAGTGACTGCAGATAACAAAGAAGGGAAGAGAGAATGACAACAGGGGCACCTATGGAGTAACACAATAGGTTTAACTCCATAGATGCACAGCGAGGGGCTCATCTAACTCATGTAGTGTATTTGTAGACATGCTTACAGAGCACTGCTCACAGTCTCTAATTCCTCTCATCAGAGGGTTTGCTGAAGTGCATTAGACTTCCAGTTTTACCTTGGGGAATGGATTCTGTGTTTATAGTTTACAGCCTGTAGGGATTTTATCCAAGGTCAGTAGTAGATTACCTATTTGGCTCATTGAGCTGTGCGCTCTGTTAGATCCCCTTTTTTTTAATGTGCATTGGTGATTGATTAAGCCGCTATGTTTCTATGCCGGTGTGGACCTTGACTGATGCATACAGAGAGCAATATGGTATGTATGGGTAGCTCTTTTGCTGAATGTGCGATCAATGCATGGACTCTCCTCGCAATAATTACTTCATCCCGGAGAAGGGGAAAGCCTCAGGGGTGGGTGTGTGTGTGTGTGTGTGTGTTATCCTGTGTTTGTGTGTATTATCCTTCCCAGCTAGCTTTTTAAATCATGGATTGTTACAGAGTGTCAGAGAGCGTGAAGCTCCTCTTCATCAGTCGCCAATCAATGCTGATGGTGGAGAGAGGGGAGGCATGGCGATGGGTAGAGAGAAAACAAGCAACTGCGAAGGACAAAGAAAGACGTAGAGTGTGGATTATAGACCGAGAAGCTGAAAATCAAAATGTTTTATTTGGTGCACTGCATGATTTGTAGAAATGACACAGAGGACGTGCTGTTTCTGCCGTTTCTCTGCATTGAAGGGACATTCAGGTCAACCTGGGTCTTCTTTTCGTAGGCCGTCATTCACATTCAAATTTGCTTTATTGGCATGAATGTCACAACAACGATATCACTAAAGCATCAGGAATAGATGAAATGATACAGAATAAATACAATACATAGATTAAAATATGTATAATTGAATTATATGTGCGTCAGTGTGTGTGTGTGTGTGTGTGTGTGTGTGTGTATCTATTAGAGCAAAATTGTGGAAAATGTCTTTTTTTTGTGGTAGAATGCAAGAAAAGATAAAAACAAAAGAAATACAGAGGGTGATATGAGAGTCGGCAAGAGAGAAAGTTTCAAGTTGCTAATCAGTGATCGGAGCTGATGCCAGCTGAGACCTCAGCAGTGTCGGTATCTGTGCCACACACACACATACTCAGTGTGACAGGTAGAGGAGTGCAGGTCAGTGTCGGGGCCTCCTTGTCACTGGGCAGTTTAGAATTGACACCTGATTGCTGTATGATGCGTCTCTCTCTCTCTGTGTATGAGTGTGTATTCATAAGTGGGTGAGCGCGTGTGTGTGTGTGTGTGTGAGAGAGAGATAGGAGCTGTCATGCAGCTGTCTTGTCTTGCTCTGATCCCCACTAACCCCTCAGTCAAACAACATGCCACTGTAATAGCAGCACATGTGCAGTCCAGAGAGCGGCCACATCAGTCACATTCTCTTTGATTCTTTTTATTCTCGCCGGTTCAATTTTTCAACAGTTTTTTATTTTTTTCCTAAGATATATTTATGTTCTGCATGTTTCTTTGAAGGCCATTAGCGTTCCAATGATGTTTTTAGTATACACGTTTGTTCATAGTTTTATATAATTTTGAAAATTCTACTGTATTTTAGAAAATGCAAACTACAAACTACTGCAAAGTGCTCTGTCTACCCTGTTTGATTGTCTCATCCAGAGGACTTTCAGTCAGTCTGGCCTGAGTGAGTGAAACATGTTCCCACTTCTACAGGCAGATTTAACTCACTGTATCACGGTGCGGTCACGGCCTAGATTTCTCCCCTCATCCAGGACTTATTTGCACCCTGGTTCACCTCTATCATTGTTTACACCAGTGCAAGATGAAACAATACAAGCAGCAGAGATTATAACGAGAACGGATTATTATCATGGTCCTATAAAGGGGACATACGCTGTTTTTCTGTGACTTCTGTTCATTTTATACTGCTATGATGTCGGATGTCTACGTTAAATGTGGTCAAAGTTCCAAAACGTGAGGTGAAATTATGTAGAAATGCTTCCTGCAAGTCAAACGCCAGGGCTTCAAAGTACTCTGAATGCTTTTGTTTACAGTCTTACATCCACCCGATGACGTCCGATTGTTCCTGCATCTGTTCTGTAGTTTTAGTTGCTAAGGTTGTTGCTAAGATGTGTTGTTTTATTGCTTTGACAGTGACCTCTCTATACGATATAGTCCATAAACGGGTAACGCATCCAGAGACAGCCGGTACTCTGTTTTTCTTGGACGTTTCACATTTTGAAAGAAGCCGTCTTGTGTCCCTGTGCTTATTCAGCACAGGAAGCACAAGTCAGATGTCGCTAATCAAATTGCTTGTCAAATTTACAAAAGAGATGCTCGGATGCTGCTGTGGTACAGAACGATGCGCAGGGAGCCGCTCTTTAAAGTCACTGGAGAGAAAGGGTTGTCCGCCAGCAGGGTTTTAAATAACGGAGGACAGAAAGGGTTGTCCACCAGCAGGGTTTTAAATAACGGAGGAATTGTTACTCATCATTAACTAAAAGTAATTTGGGTTGTCCACCAGCTAGATAGATCTATGTTCAAACCAACACAATCACTAGAGCTGTTTCTCTCTCTCTCTGTGGCCACTAACCTTATTTACAGAATGTACCGTTTAACGTGTTGAAATTGACTGATTCATTGGTGTGTGTGTGTGTGTGTGTGTATGAGTGTGTATGAGTGAAGGCTTAAGCTCTGTCATTATGCTTGTGTGTACAACCGTACTGTGTCTACTTGTGTGTCATGCACCGTGCGGTCCGCTGCATGTTCTCAGATTCGTATCCGTGTGTTCTTCTCTTCGTGTGTGTGTGTACACGTGCTTGTTACTTTTGTATATTGTTGCATGTGTCTGTGTATGTACTATAAAACTGTATTAATATGACAAGTTGGCTGGTTTTAATAAAGAAGCTGCTGACCACTCCCGCTGTCTGACCACTCTGCCAGATAATTAAATGCCTCTCACTTGTTTCCCTTATTTACAAGCCATCAGCAGGTTACCTTAGCTTAGCATGAAGTCTGGGAACAGGGGGAAACAAGGTAACAACATTCACCCACCAGCACATACAACCTTTACATATAGGGTGTAGTAGTTTCCTGGACTCCTGTCATGGCAATGAGGTTGCCAGGCAACCAGAGCATGAAGTCACTGAGTCTGGACAAACCAAGACATTTTTTCTGCACGTGACTTTCCATAAAACCACAACCTGTATAACCCGGTGAACCTTTAAGATGCTGGTAGGGATCTGTTTCCAGTCTTTATGCTAAGCTAACAGCCGCTGGCTGTAGCCTTATAGCGACTGTATCAATGTCATCTAACGCTTAACAAGCAAGCGATTGAGCATGTTATGATATTGTAGATTATTCTCATCATTGAACCACTCATAAATCTACACATGCACAAGGTCTAAACACATGAATTCCGTATGTTTGATTCCGTGCTTTACATTGGGGAAAATATGATAAATATAGCAGTCAATAGGAGGCAAAATGGAGACAAATTTACTGGTTCTCAGTTCTCACAGCAACACAGTCTCACAGTTCTCACAGTCCAGTCCATCCATGATGCTGGATGTGTGTGTGTGCGCGTGTGCTTAGGCCCACACACAATCGACACACTGTGAACATACAACAGAGGGAGTCGGTCACAGTTAAGTGCACTACTCTGCTTCTTTTCTTACAGTCTTTTCCAACTGTTAAAATAATGTCTTTGTGTATAATTGATGCTGCTGAATGCACTGTTTCAATGAGGTTTATGTCTTTTCATCCTATGAAGTTAAGTTTCCACTTTCCACAGAGAAACTAATGTTTTTTTTCAACTCTTTTTTTTTTTTTTAAAGTCCCTCTTTTCTTGCTCCTTAACTTTCTTAAATGAACTCTTACACAGTAAATTCCTACTGGAAACATGTGAAGTGGACATTGTGCTACTATTTACCCAGTCTCCTTGTCAGAGTGAGGATTTTTCCAAACCAAAGGGGGCTATAGAGACATTTAATATTGACATACTTTCTTATCTTTTGAGAGCATCTTTTGAAGGCTGTGTGTGTTCTTGATCACCCTGTTTTCCTCCATCTTCTCCTTCTTGGTCCCTATAGGTCCCCTTACAAAGAAACACACTGATGATTTAGGTGATAGTGACCGCACGGACGACGAAGGTATTTTTTCCCTCGATGCCAAACTGATTTGCATGACAAGGGAAACCAAACTTACCCTCTCTCCTCCAATTTTTATCTTCTTTGATTTTCTTACATTTCTTGTCCTTTTTTTGAAAGTGATGGACATTTTCTTTTTGCTCTTTACTCGTAAACTCTCTTTTTTGGGCTGGATGTGTTTTGTCCTTTTCAGCTTGTCTAAAGTTTACATGTCTACCACCATTCTTTGATATTAATACTGTAACATAGATTCTCTGCTTGGATTTGCTGTTTCCTTTTCCCTTTTCTTTCCTTTTCTATGTTGCATCCCACCAGCAGATCAAGTAACCGTTAACCCTATAGCTAGCTCTTAACACATTTTTTGCATGTTTTTTTTCTTTTGACTCGTCTCGTTTACAAAATCAGATTATGTTCGAAAAAAAAAAAAGATCAATAACTGGCTAACTGGCTCACACCAATACTAACACCTGGACCTGGTCACATTGTGGGCGTCAAACCAATGACCTTTGTACTGTGCATGATGTGTCAAAACCAAGAAAATGTTGAACAAAATCAACGTAAGCATCACTCTCAGCTGTTGTTGCTGCAGAGTGTGGGTTGATATCTCTCCTGGCATGGTTTCCTCTCCTACAGGGCAAAATTGGAGCTAATTTGCTACACCCCAGTATGTGAAAGTAACTTTCCGGTCAGCCACCAGCAGTGGCTGTTGGATTCAAAATCTTAGTTCCCAAACTGCCAAATAATATTTTTTTGTAGCAACATAAAATGACATGACAGACTTGGCAATAGGAACATGAGCCAGCATTTGTGTGGAAGTGATTTAATGAGACATTACTGTCATCATAGTTTCAAGTGATCACCGGGGTCTCCATTTTAATGCGTTTTGGAGAATGTGGAAGTTGGTGCTCAGTTTCTATGACTTGGTAAGTGAGATGGGCGGCTCATATGGCTTCTGACAATACCATGATTTTTATTTTTTTAAGAATAAAACTGAGGACTGCTTTATTCTACACCGTTTCTGAGAGACAGCGTTTCTCTAGAGGCAGACATGATCTCATTGGTTGAGTTAAATCTCCATCCGAACAAGAAGTCAAGAGGAAAGAGACAATACGACTGATATCATCAAGTCTCTACATTACAACTAAAAGTCTTGTCTTTAAACGTTACTCAAGTAAATGTGCAAAAGTATTATAATAAAATGTACTCACAGTGTTACATAGTTGATACATTAATTTACATTTTATAATTTTATCCTATTTTATGAGCTTATTATATGATGATGCCAAAATTGTACTTGACTGTTAAGTAACTACTACCTACATCTACCCGACAAATGTGGCTGAGTAAAAAGTGCAATATTCCTATCTGTGTAATGGAGTATCAGCCTCCCATATATGTTTCTATAATGTTACTGTATATTATATAGGAACAGTTTAATCTGTGCTATAGCCTTACAAACAACTCATTCATGGAAAAAAGCGATTAATTATTCCCAGTTAATCATCAATCTACATAAGGTGATCGCTCACAAATGTTGTTTAACATCAACTCAACTACCATGAAAATGATTCCACGCTAGTCTAGATGCTTACACTTCCTCAGTACATTGGCGGTGTGAAAAGTACAACATCCTTGCATACAGTGTTCGTGGCCTGATTCAGTCAAACACATTAATTAAATGTTGTAATGGAACGAAATGACTAGCAACAGTGATCAGGAATCTGGTCAGATTCCATACAATGAAAACAACCACAACAACTACGTAATGAGGTTCTACACACATGACTGTAAACGCAGTTGAAATGCTATTACAATACATTAATATCACATGCTGCTGTTGCTTTAAATGCATTTAAATCTAGCATTGGACTGATTGAAAGGAATACTAAAAAAAGATCGACTGGATACCTGACAAAGACTACAGGACTGAAACATTGCCATTGCTCCCCCTTGATATTTAAATTAAGTGCTGTTTGAAAGCTGCGACAGCGTGCCGAAAATCCATTAATCTCAATAATACAAAAAAGACGAGCCTTTGCTTCATCGCCATAAACAAGCAGCCTTTGAAAAGTCATATTAGGAATAAAATGTCCTTGATAAAACCCTGAGATAGAGTCGTATCCCCTTAAGGCTGCTGCAGTGCAACTTTAATGACAGGCAGAAAGTCTTAATAAGGCACCTCTACTGTATAATGTGACGAAGTACACAGCAATTACATCCAAGTAAGACTCGCAACCATCCGGATCCCTTTTGATCTGCATCGTGCTGTTTTTCTGGGAGCTCGCACACAAACAGACACAGCAATAAGATTAGAGAGAGTCACACAGCTCACACAGATCTATTCAATGAAATCCCAGCAAGCTTCAAGTATTATCTCGATAAAGGATGCAGGGCAGACGACTAATCCAGTTTAATATAGAGGAAATATGCTCGAGAACACGCGCATACACGCAGTCACACATTCGTTTGTCGGCTCTGATCGGCTCGCACCCCACCCCCACCCCCCCAGCGGTTCATGATGCTCTTAGCCCTTGATCTCTTGTCGCCTTGTAGATGCAAACTCAATGAGGACAACCCTTAACCTCCCAACCCCTCCTACCCAGGAAATCTTAGATTTTACAGTCTCTTTATACTCCCTAAAGCTGGTGTTTGTAATCCTTTTATGCTGGGAATAGAGATGTAAACAGGACAGTCCCTGAGAGCTGAGGATTTGGTTTATTTTTTTGTTTTTTTTTACAGTGAACATTGTTGAAGCAGTTAAGAATACATATACAGAAGGGGTGATGTCGTGAAGTGTGGTACCTACAAAGCTCTTATGGGGCCCCTGGTACCCTATATAAAGTATTATTAGGTGATACCTGTGAGATATTAATCTTCCTGTACACTATGGATATATTAGTTTGAGTGTGAAGGGCACAAGAATATAGATTTTTGCTGACAGCATGAGCACAATCCTGAAGCAAAGGGAAGGATCATAAAGGATCAACTGGGGAATATGTTACCTTGTTCCATTCAGCTCGCCCAGAGGCTCCAGCTGGTGACATTTCAGTTGCAACTCTGACTCTTGAGGCTTGATATCCCATCTATGGAATAAAAATAAAACCTCACTACTCCACACTTGTATTTACCAGCTTACAAATGAAAAAGCAGCAATGAAAATATATTTTAAAAAAAAATTGCAATAGTATTACAACCTCAGAAAAGGATTAAGCCCTTTTGTGATTGCAAAATAAAAAATAAAAAAGAAGTAAATTAAAACTTGAGATGTCAAAGAGGAAAATGTGAAACTCAGTAAACTTTAACAGGTATTGCAAATAGAAACGGACAACTTCCTGTACTGTACTAAAATAAAAATGATTGTTTGCTTGCTAACACGATCCATATGAATATTCCAGATATGATTAATGTGAGGGAAGCTTTGATTTACTACAACTTTGGTTTTGTTTCCAAAAAATAAAATAAAAAATAAGAGGGCAAATAATCATTTTAAACAAACCCCAGATCTATGGTGAAGTCCTTATAAATATCAGCAGTTATTTGCCAACATATTATTGTACTGGCAAATATTCAATTGCATATGGCAAATTTAAGTAAATATACCATAAAATCCACATCATAAAAATAACCGAGAACAAAAAAATAAAAAAAGTGTACCAACATACACACAGGCCACTGGTCGTGTACTCTACTGAGTTACAGCAGCACTGATTACGCTGGAGTGTTTCATCTGGAAGCATCTGAATTGGTCTTCAGCAATAGAGCTCATTTTGTTTGCCTTTGCTTTTGCTGAGAGTCCCCATGGCTTTGCTCCCTGCAGCAAAAGGCTGAAGCCAGGATTAAAAAAAACAAACATCTCTGCTGTTTGTATCTGTTGTCGGTTTGAGACGTCCTCTACACCAGCAGAGGGAGAGGATACCAAAGCTGTTGCAACAGCCCCGGGGGCATCTCTCAGGGTTTGCTCAGAGAAATCTAAAGCACCTGAATCTCTTTGATCATAACCTCCATCCTCGAGGAAATGATGATCTGCTCCATGTTGGCATGGTACCTTTCCTCTGACAAACTCTTCCCTTTACTCACACTCATCCCCAGGAAGACAGAATGATCGAATCACTACACGATTACATCTCATTTTAGCTCCTCTCAAAACAAGCTTTCATCTCGCTGTGAAAAACTCCAGAGGGCAGTCGGATGCTCCTGTCTGTTTCCAAACACCCTCTATTGAAAACTAATAATTTCAACATAAGTTAAAAAGGACTTATTGATCATCATAAATAATCAGGTAAATCACTATTACCTCGCTTCTAGCAAGATAAAGAAGACGATCAGTTGAATGAGGATTAATTGAATGAGGGAAACCTGGATTACATAAAGTTACAGTGTGTTCAATATACACTACGTCAAATGTTCAAACACTGCAAAGACAGTTGTAATCCAAACCTCACCTCATTACTGTTGACCTTCAGTGCTTGACACAAAAAGACAGCTACAACAGTATGTATCTCGCTGCAGTAGAAATGAATTCATATATATTCATGTAATGCTTGAAACCACATATACACAAACAGGGAGTGTCCAAATCACACCAATAAAGAATATACGGCTATGAGACATCATCCATATTGAATATTGAGGAAATTACACCATTTATATAGAAAGAAGACTAGACTTAATCATCAAATTCATTGTTCACTTTTTCAAAAATGTCTTTCTATGATCATCATCATTGTCTTTATCGTAACATGATCTCATCATTCTCATCTTTTTATTTTTTTATTTCCACCATCTTATTGGTCGTCATTCTATTCTTCAACATTGTGTCGGCCTCCGTGGCTTCCGAGTTATCGCCACCGTCCTGACGACATTGATCCTTACAATCTTCACGTTTACGGCGCCATTATTTTCATAGACATCGTCAACATCCGCAAGCATTACCATCAGTATTACGTTCGCCATAATCACCCTCGCTGTCATGGCCGCCACCGTCATTAACCTGAGCGCCGTCGCCGTGGTTGTTGCCACGACCACGATTGTCTTCACACTCATGGTCATCATCATCGGTGTTATGGCGACCAAAGTCATTGTCATTGATATCATCATCCTCACCATCGTTATCTTTATCGTGAACACCATCCTCGCTGTCACCATCGGTTATGATCATCACCACCACTGTCATGGCTGCCAGCACTATTGTTATCAACTCTGTCATAACTACATCATCATCACACTGACTGTAAGAATCATACCCATTACCACTATTGTGCATTGTTACCATTTTCTCCCTTTGTTTTCCCTCCTTTGTTTTTTTTTATTTATTTCCCAGACTACACATATCTGTATAGCACAGTACACACACACACACACACACACACCAGGACACACACTCGTGCTATAATCCCCTGACCTTTTTTGTCATGAGTTTCTGGAAGCCTTCCAGAGGAGAGTTATGATGTGCCGCCACATTGTAGCCATTGCCTGCTGCGGCGGAGGGAGCAGGACAACTAAGGGAGAAAAAACAACAAAAAAAAAAAACCACTACAGAGAACAAAGGACAGAGAATGACAGAAGTGATGTAATGAGCTCTGCGTGGAAAGAGAAGGAGGAAAGGACAAACACAGCACACACACAAAGAGGCAACTTTGTGCCTAAACATGCCTCGCTTTAATTTCCCGCTAGATTTCCGTTTTCTCTTACCTTATTTACTTTTGTCAGTTGAGTTTTTTTTTTCTTCGAAGTGTGTCTATTTTACATTCTCTGTTGGGGAGAAAAAAAACAAAACCAAAACATTTCCGTCGGTTCAGTATATAGACGGGCTGTAATATTTCCTTCCTCCCTCCCTGTTTTTGTTGTGTAAGGTCTTGTTTCCTCAGTTTCATTTCTCCTTTACCCATAAACAAGAAAACAAGAAAGAAAGTAAAAACCCTACTTACTACACAAAATAAAGATCTTTGTAATTCTCTCTTCTCAAAGGTAACGCTTTTCTATTGTCTTGCTTGGTTATTTTTTAATTCCCCGTAGACTCACTGATCTCTGTCTGGACCCGAGTCCCTCAGTGGTAAAACATCAGTGGGATAAACGATGTATGCTGCTGCATGCATTGATGAAGATGGTTAGGAAGCAAGATGAAAAGCCTCATCTCGGAGATACAGAAGATGAAAGTGAAACCTTGTTTTGAACACGGGTTGCAGCGCGTTGTTAGATCTCTTCAAGTCGTCTTATCCTTACTGCTCGCAACCCAGCCCGTATTAGAACGACGTCAAGGGCTAAAGCTTTACAATATAGCCTCCTTTCTTCCACCCTTATCAACCATATATAACACATTTTAACGCGGCTAACTCTGCTGCTAACAGCAGGCTTGCCGTTCTGCTGACCTTGACCTCATATTTGACAGATGTGACAACACAAAGCAAAAATATTTCTTTGTTAATTGAAGCGTACCTCCTGCTTTGTGGCAGTATTAATAATTTCAGTATGACAACTCATCATCTGCTGCATGTCATATTTAGCTACTGTCCTATTACACTATAATTATGGACACGATGAAGCTGTAATTTAGAAGCTGATAATAACAAAACCCTTTAAAATCTTGTTAAATTTTTTTTTTTTCCTCTCCTTTGAATCTCCCCCTGGTGCCTGTAAGCACTCGCAAAGCCTTTACATTCCCAAAAGTCAAGACAAAACATTTTTCCTGCAGCTGAACAACCGCGAACCGCTAACCTGAATTCAAATTAAAGTTTCAATAAAGCAGCACTTTTCATAAAAAGTGTCAAACCTAATCCGCCGTTTTCATTAGATTTTCCTCCAGATTAATCAGAAAACTTTTACCTCAACATGACAGTTTGGATTGCCTCTCTTGCATGTTGACAGTCAGTCCCTCGCCTACAGGAAAATTAAAACTCAACGCATTAAATATCCTCCTTCATTAACACCTGTATGGAATTTTCAAATGGGTTAATAAATAAATAAAACGGCATTTTCCAATCTCCGCAAACATGTCACGGCCTGTACATAGGCAAATGAATGGTTTGACGCTTCATACTAACAAGGTCCTCATATTAAAAAGCCAGTGTGCCAAGATTACTCAGAAAAAAAAAAAATATATATAAAAATTAAAGAGGTGGCCAAAGCCCCCCTAAAGTATTGAAATTGCATCTCTGGCTGTCACCTTCAATCTGTCATCTAATCAGTCCTTCTGCCTTCTCTTCTTCCCCACCTTCTTCAGACATCAGGGAGAGTGGAAGCCCCAAGCCGGTGATGGTTTTCATCCACGGGGGCTCCTACATGGAAGGAACAGGGAATATGTTCGATGGCAGCATCCTGGCCAGCTATGGGAATGTGATTGTCATAACTGTTAACTACCGGCTGGGCGTCCTAGGTAAGGAACCTGCTGTACAGTGTGATACACGACTATTGTCATGTTATGTATTGTTTTCTTTTGTCCATTTCTTTCTTCCTTCCTTCCTTCCTTCCTTCCTTCCTTCCTTCTTTCCTTCCTTCCTTCCTTCCTTCCTTCCTTCCTTCCTTCCTTCCTTCCTTCCTTCCTTCCTTCCTTCCTTCCTTCCTTTCTTCCTTTCTTTCTTTTTTTTGTGATCTCATATGCTGCTGCTGGTGATATTATGTCGGAATTTCCTTTGTTTCAATCGTCCATCCTTTCTGCCACTGTCAGTATTTAAGTGTTGAAAGTAGTAGAACTTGTTCTTTCTCTGATGGTGTCACGTTCTACCATAACTTAGCTGAAAATCTAACGTTCTTTGGTTTTCTTGCTTAAATGCTTAAATGGGGTTTAAAAAGTTTTTGTTTCCTATTCCCATCGGGGTTCTAGTCAACAGTTGGTGCTTTAATATGAATCTGAGCTCCTCAGTTGGCTTCATTTAGTTTTTTTTTTTGTTTTTTTTAATCTTGTTGTCATATTTGCTGTACTTTAACATTGGTGCTGATCATGGTTCAGATATGTATTTCCAAACGCTGAATTTAAATCTTTTTTTTTCTTGGATTTTAGTTGTTATTTTCTCCTTTAAGTAGTAGCTGAGACTCTTTAAACTGTGTTAAAGATGTGTCTTCACCTTTCCCCGTCTTTGGGCCACATTATTTTATAGTCATAAAGCTACTGTACCAACCCTTTTTATCTGAATAACAAAACGCCCGACAAGCATTTATCAGATGTAAAGGACAATTCCACACAAGCTTAGTTTGCTCATTATTACATACTATCAGTGAAGACTTTGGTGATGTCTCAGTTTCGGTTTGATGATGAACACAGAATTTTGTAGCGACCGATTTCGCATCCATATTTAGACTATAGAGTATCAAAGTGTTTGCTAGTACGTTATATGTTGTTCCTGTTCTGACACATGTACGTGTCAAAAATATCACATCCATTGCAGCTTTTTTTAAATATTTATTTTATCCATTGTTGTTCCCCATCTTCTTTCCTATATCTGTTATACCTTTAATCTTTCATGTCTTCTCTGATCCTCAGCCCCTTCTGTTTTTCATCCCTATCTCTGTTTTCTTCCTCCGTCGTATCTCCTCTCATCAGTCTAATTCCTAATTCCTTTCTCCTGCGTATGGATGTCACTGACTTACCCAGAGGGCAGGTATATATTGTGACACATGACAGAAACAAAGATTTGTTGTCTCGCGTCCTAAATGAGATTACGCTGTCATTTGTGTGGATGGAATGAAATTCATTTCCGCGTTGTTTTAGTTTGCTTTTAGTTTGTTTCTCCCTTTCTCATTAAACTGTACCAGAATAAAGATATAGGGCAATATCCACCTTTCACTCAACTGAAACACTGTTTGTCTGGTTGTGTGTGTGTGTGTGTGTGTGTATTAAGAATGAGCATTAAAGGCTTAAGGTGATTCTTTGAGATACTGATAGCAGAAATAGAACATAAAATGCTCTCTATGTTCTCTGCAGGTGGTCTGTTTGTTTGCTTCTTTTGTCATTTATTCATGACCTAATCTCTTTTACATGATTCATTTGTTTAAATAGCAAATATGAGTCATATTAGTGGAAAGCCTTATGTTTTGTTGTGCGTGATCTGTTGAAACACACACCATCGTCAAGTCTTCTGGCAGCTTGAAATCAGGTGACGGAAAGTAAAAATTGTCCAAATGGATGTCAGCTGAGCAACTGTGTATTTGTCTCTTGGAGATATAACTGTCACTCAGCCAGTGACTGGATGGACAACCCTCCTCAGCAACCTTCCAGCCCTGGCAGAACCACAAAAGTGGATATTAAACAAAGTACTCCGTCTGCAGTTACCAGTCATTCATTTCTTTTCAATACCCACTTATTGCTTCTCAGGGTCATGAGGGGTATAAAGTTGTTGATAGAGTATCGTGTGAACACATTAATACATGCATTCACACCCATAAGCATGCCCCCTGTCCCCCTCCAAAACCTGCATGTGTTTGGGTCCGAAATTCAAATTCCAGACCCTCCTTTTTTTAAGGCAAGAGAGCCAATTAATACTTAAGTTACACAACATGACCTTCTCTAAGTGCTAATGGCCAGAAGCATTACACAGTGAAGTCTACATCTGCAGTCAAATAACCTTGTAGCGCTGGAGTGATTAGTTAAATTAGTCGATGAAAATGGCCAAATATAGCAGAATTAGGATAAACAATATAAAACACAGCAACAATCAGACAACTAAATGTAAATCGTTTTGGACATGACTGGATTCTCAGTTCCATAATTCCCATTTTTCTGTCTTTCTATCTCGCGCATGTGTGAAGCTGCAGCTCTGAACTGCTGCGGGCCTCATAGTGTTGAGAGGGACTGTATCCCTGCAGGTTAACATGAGGCGCCGCTGTTTTGCTCTCAGATTAGACTCTATGTGTTTGTGTTTACCCCCGTGGCAATGGACAAAAGCATACGGCTTTACCTCACCAAACATGTAATGCTGTGTTTGTGTGAGTGAGTGACAGGGAAAGACTGTGTATTCAGCTACAGTGGGTATAAGGCTCACAACCGCTGGGCTGTCATCCAGGTTTTGTAAGTATAGGAGTGAGTTTAGTCAGTAGCACTACTGCAAAAAACTACCCATCTTGCCATTTAGTCTAGTGTGAAAAAGCTACATGTTTAAGGGATTTGCTAACAGTATCTCAATAATTAATCTGAAATGTTGCTGTTGGCTCTCAGTCTGTGTAAAACTGTGCTGCAATGATTTAGATATACAGGAACACTTAGAGGGTGTTTTCATACTACTGAGCCGGTAGCCAGGTTCCTTTCTTCAGTCTCTTTATGTATTAATAACCAAACGTAGTGTCACTCTGAACCTCTGTGATAGTACAAGCTTTCCTCAATATTTTAATAAACTTTGGTCCCAGTGCCACATACAAAAAATAATAATAATACTCCTGCTTGGCTGTGTGGCACATCATAATCTAGCAGTACCTTCGGCCAAAGTAGATATCCATTTATCACGGTGCAAAACAATGCAGGCTTTCACCATCTTAATGTTAATGCAGTGCTGCAATGATGGTCCAATCCCAGATCACGATTTGTAGTGGAGCCGATGACATGGTTCCTAAAAGCCTTCAGCGGCAGACCATGCATGATATCATGATAAAATGATAATGATAAAATTAGATTTTGAAATGACTTTAAGAACAGAAAGCTATATATATATTATTTTATTTTATTTTATTTTTTTTTAAGGTGTAGGATTGAGCTTCCCCAGCCCGCCGTTGCAGCACCTGTTTGCTTGGAGATGCCGTTTTGCTGACAGAACTCGCTTCCTCTCGCACCGGTGATTTTTCACCTTGGCTTAGTGTGTGTTTGTGTGTGTCTGCGAGAGCGAGTGGAAGCCATTAGTGGCTTTAAATATGCAGAGCTGCTGACGTAAAGCTGTATTTATCGGTGAAGGGCCTTCGCTACAATGGATTTGGCCACAGGGCACGTATATAGTAAGCTACTGTCACTGTGTGTGTTTTTGTAATGCATTAGGAGTTTCTCCGGTATGTAGACGGGGTGTTAATGCAACACAGGCTATAATGCTGTCATAGTACCATTATTAAGGATCATTTCACTCTTCCTCGGTTCATAATGCAACACTGCTGTTGTGTTGGCTGCTTCAACACTTGAATTACTTGAGAAACTAAACACTCTCATGCAGATATACCACTTATATATGCAGACAAGTGAAGAATGGTGCTATTTTCAGGAATGTGATGTTTTCATGTGAAGATGTATAATGTCCTAAAACACTTCTCTGTCCTCAGCTCTGTCCCCAGTCAATATAACATGTCAATATTTGAGTAATTACGGAGATGTAGAACATTGTTGCTGGCAGTTTAACATCTAGTGAACTCAAACAACAACTCAACAAACACTGAGCCACAAAACGTTAACTGCGACTCCCAATACAGTATACAAATCCATTACTTCCACAGGACTTGTTTGTTGCACTTCCAAACAGCGGACTGTGCCTTTAAGACCAGCCCTTCCACAGTGTTGAGTTTGTTTCGGCCCGGCCAAAACCTTTAATCATTCTGATTGATGAGGTGCATTTCCCTGACTCAAACCTTCTCCAAATACCCCTTCCATTCCAGCCATACATCAGCCATCTAGCCAATTCATCAAGCCTCTGATTGTTTTAAGATATACCTGGCCAGTAAAATATCCATTTCTCTGCTTCTCTAACTCCGCTCCTGCTCTCTGCACTGCCATCACTTCTTAAAAAGTCCTTTCTTGAGAAAGGATCATGCAGGGAACGAAGCAACAAGCGGGAAGTTGGCGTCTCCAAAGGATTGATTGAGCCCATGTAATTTGATTGATTACATGGTTAATGGATTAATAATCTTTCTCTGTAGAAATCTTTAGAATCACAATGAGCCCTCTGATTGGTTCACAAATAAAAATGAGAGAGAAAAAAAAAAACAGGGTAACTCTGTGGTACGAGCTTAAAGCAAACATTAGCTCAATCATTATCACTGTGGGTGTCAGTGGAGTGATTAAATGTCCCGCGATGGTCCAAACGATGGGGGAATCCACAGCATGTATACTTTTAATTTTTCAGCATGTACGTACATGCATCAGCTCCAGCGTGGCTTTAATTGTATACAAATTAGGACTGAGTGTGTTTGCTTGAGGAGCATTTCCTCTCACACAGGCATTATCCCTAATGTTTGCCCTTCCCAAATAGTACTCTCTCCCTCTCTCTCTCACATATCTTTTTTTTTTATTCTGCTGGCTAAGTGTTGAGCAATTTTTATACTTATTAAATTCTCCCTGAAACAAATATTCCAATAATTTAGGTTCCTTACTCTTTTGGTGCTCCTTGTTTTCCTTCCCTCCATCCTTCCATGCTAATAGCCCTGACCAGGCATGTTCAGAAACTCGTGGGAAGCGTCTGACCCTTAAACAAAGTGCTTCACTTGAGTCTTTATTAGAGGATAATGATCACGCTGCCTTCAAACAACAGAATTTGTGTTAACACTCTTTCTCCCTCTGTGCTGAGGCAAGCTTTCCCTAATTCACTATGTGTAGATGTATGTATGACCAATAAATTACTAGCACATATATTTTGATTTAGTTCGGTAATGACACATGCATTTTTTTATTTATTTTTTTTATCTCAGATTTTGGCAATAGATTTAATCTATTGCTCCACAATACAAAGTAGAAATAAAGTAGAAATGGAGCTAAGCCTGTCACAACTTCTGGCAACTTCAAAAATGTGAGTGTGTGATAAACAGAAGGAGTGAAAATCTCTTCTGATTTATTTATCCTCTTTGCTAATGATGCCAGGAGGAAATCTAATCTTACTGTGTGTAAGTTAGAATGTTTGTCGTACAGTGAGCTCTACGGCGTAATCTGATTGCTTAAACTTGGTGTGTACAAGAAACCTATTTCTTTGTCACGTAGAGTACATGTTTACCCAGGTTTTAAAACGGGTTTGTGTGTGTGTGTGCAGAACAAAGACTTCAGACAGAGAAACTAATGCTGTGATCAAAGGGAAGTAAGACATGCATCCTCATATCCAAACTGATTCCATCCAGAGTCCAGCTGAAACCACGTATCCTGCAGAAAATGTTTTATAATGAACCGTTTGTAAAATCCAGACATATTCTCATTGTAAGGAAAAGTGAGCAATGAGAATCAGAAATCTGATGTGTCTAACTGAAACCTGCTGCATATGAATGCCATTTTTTAGAAAACCATGTTAGCATGTGCATATAATCCTGTTGTCGGATTCCTGTGTGTAACCTGATTTCTCTGAACTGTTGTGTTATAGATATACAGTATACATGATATAACTCATGTGAAAGTTAGTAAGTCATTTTATGTTCTTGGCGGAGAAGCTTTTCCTTTGTTGTTACATATATTTGTACCCATATTAAACATTAATAGGATCAAGTGTGTGTGAGTGTGTGTGTGTGTGTGTGTGTGTGTGTGTGTGTGTGTGCGCGTGTGTGTTTAAATATGTATCATCAGCAGACCTTTGCCATGCTGCTTGTGATGTTCTTTTCCTGTAAATTAGCCAAGTGAGGCTCCAACATTTCCTCAGCTATTTTGGGGCAGAGAGAGCTTTGATCATCGGACAGGCTGCATTGAGACATGCTGTAATATTCTCTGCAATATTTCTCCCTTTCACTGTCCCGCCGTGTGCCAAAATCCCGCTATTGCTGAGAAGCTACTTGTTTGAGATTTGTGCCAAGTATATATATATATATATATATATATATATGTACATATATATATTGCCTCTAATTATAGACAGACAGTCAAAGAGATAAATTGTAGAATAGTGTCCAACAATGTCCAACAAACAAGTCCAACAAAGTAGAGTCTCAAGACTTATTCCTTTTTATCAACGTAAAGTACCAGAATAATATATAAACTCCAGCATTGCTAGCGATTGCAGTAAAGCCAAACCGCAGACCAACATGATCAGAGACCATCATTTCCTGTTCTGGAGTAACATTGGCCTAATTTGGCCCTTTGATTTGAATGCAGTCTGGTCCACAGCAGACATGATGATATACTTCCAGGTTGTTTGAGTACAGATTTACTTTTCTAAATGGAATGATCCAAATGAAAACTAGATTACAATAAATACTGTATGCTATTATCAGCCAGGCTTTCAGTGGAAATGTTTGTGTCCTACAGTGGTCAAAATGCACTTCCGGGCTCAATGAGGATTCAGTTTATTGTGAACATTGAGATTGTGATGATCTGGTTGTGTAATTCAGCTGCAAATTGACTAGAATTTTGAATATTTGTCTAATGTATCAGCTAATGGCAGCTCCATTGTAAACTAGTTTGCATTACTTTTCAGTGACGTAAATCAGTTTGGACCCAGTAGCCTACAAGTCACCGCTGTTACCTTGTAGCTAAAACAACTGTGTCCAGCATTTGGAAACCGCTCGTCACTTGTATTTGGCGCTATCCCAGCGTTATGGTGTCGTAGTCTCCTGGCCGTGATGAGATTCTCTCAGTCTGCCGTTGCTTAGTGTGTTGGTGTCCTGCTCATTTGGCTCGCTGGTTGTTGGCACGGTTATTAGTTGAGAGAGCGGGCTACAATGCTAATGGTAGCTATGCTATGCTAATGGTGATCTGGCAACGGGAGGGGTTGACTTGGCAACATTCACAGCAGCTCTGCCGATGCGTCAGGGATCGGATTAATCTGGCCGGGGCCAGGACAACAGATGACCATCTGGGCATGCTCCATGATGCCAGGCGTCTCTTGCCACAACTTTCACCACTTGCCACCAACCCACCACTATGCAGACAATAATATGCATGTTTCATGTGTCATACGCGGCCGCGGTCACTGTCTATTTCCAAATTTTCAATCCAATTTTTCAATCAACTTATGCACACAATAGTTGGTGGTTTTATTCAGCTCGTTTGTTTCAAAATGTATAATGACTGAAGTGCTTAAATTGGAATTAAAAGGTGCCGGCACTCTAAAGCAGCAGCCCGCAGATGCATGCACATGTAGCATTTGGCAAAACAAATCACGCCCAACAATTAGTAATTTGAGAGTACAAATGATTGGTTTGACAAAAAATAAAAATAAAAATAAATAAAAAATCCCAGTTCATCATCCATTTATTAGCTTCACCAGACACCTTCTAAAAGAGATGGAAACATAAGAGCTATAGAGCTTGCATGTTAGCAGGTCAATCTCTATGGCAACTGAGGAAACTCAATCTGCTGATGAAGACTGTGTGATATAGTTGAAAGTTCAGGAAGAAGCTAGGGTAAACATCCCTATAAAGCCCACGTACCATATTAGCCCAATTACTTCTGATTCAAACACACACACACACACACACACAAAAAAAGACATAAAACATGATAAGCATATGTAGTTAAACAAATGTCATGTATTTTGCGTATAATTTTTTATTTATTTTTTATTAACATTTTTTTCTTGGAGGCCTTAAGCGGGACATTAAACACTATAAATTAGTATAGCTAGTATGCTACACTGCATGATCAGATTATATTTTTCATGTTATGTTAGTGCACCATACATGGACATGTAGTCTTTTAACCATAATTTCACTTCTGTTCCCATTAAGCCCACGTGTTTCAGATAATTAATATCCATATTTAAATATCAGTAATGTTGCAGAGGTACAGTGTCTCCTCGCAATAAAATGTATATTTCAATACAATGTGTTTTTACAATGTTTTCAAACTACCAGCCTAAATGTGATTAACTAGGGTGTGAAATGAACCGTTTAAAATGTGAACATCTATCAGCCACTGACAAATGTTCAAATTCACCAGCCACTCAATAGAAAATCATTATTTTTGTGGCTGGCGGCAAGCGCTAATTTCCCCACCCTTGATTAACATTAGAAAATCAATTAACGCTGTTGTTTAATTGTAAATCCCGAAATTGACTCATTTACAGTCTTTAATACATTAGTATAGAACCAATGCAAACAGTCTTCAGAAATCTTCATAAAAAACATTCAGCCAGCAGAAAAATTCAAATGCCAACAGCAGAGATACAAAACAAAACAACCCATAGTGAAAGATAGATTATTGAAAGGTAATTTCTACTCTTGTCTCAGTTTTGTTTCGTAATAATTGTTTGTCTAAAAGAGTACATTGTAAGTTTATCTTTTTCTGCATTGAAAACGGAAAAAAACCAAAAAAATCAAATGCCTTACAGGTTTGAACACAACCAGTTTGTATCGTTGAGTTTTAAATACATCATGAAGTGGGCTTATTTGGAGCACCCATGGGCTTAATGGGTACTTAAATACCCTTGAAGACTTTTGACACATATTGAGAAATTAAGCAACAAAAACATTAGAAATGGGTTTAAATGAATTATTGACAGATTAGACTTTCATTTTAACCAAAATCTTCTCACTTAAATTGGTGCAGTGTATATAAAACATGTCTGAAAAGCAGATTTGTTGGGCTTATAATAGGGATGTTCAACCCAACTTCTTCCAAGATCAAGATTTACAAATTACTAATGTAGTTAGAATTACTAATATTAATGTACATGTATTTATGTATTTGTGCACATGAATAATATTTCTCTAAAAAGCTGCTAGGATCTGGACTGACCATTTACACCCAGAGCCTGATCAACCACAGTGGACACCAAAGGCTAAACTTGTCAATAAGATACATTGTAACTTCAGGATTCAATTCAACCATTAAAACCTCTCGCTTATGGTTGGAAGGATCACGTTTATGTTGAATTCTAAATATAAATCCCAAAATACAGTGATGATTGTGTGAGACACTACATGCTCTGTGTGGTCAGATGAAACCAGTAGCTGCATTATATTCTTGCATGTGCATGTTTTCTCTCTGTATCACGCTCTGAACTAACACATCCTTCCTGTCCTTTTTCTACTTTCTTTTATTTGACTTTTGTTTTATTTCCCTGCTCTTAAACCATGAAATGACCTAAATACTAAAAAAAATACTAACATACTAACAAAAACTAACATTTTCTACTAAAATGTTTCAGTACTTATTGTACTAATCTGAAATGCACTAACTAAACCGCACGGTATGCTAAATGTATGCAGGAAACCGAACATGTTTTAGCTTTGTGTTTCTATTTATCGCAGAATTGGCCCCGTGTGGTCTGAAATCTCATACAACTAGCTTTTCAAGGATTGTAATGAAATTGCATTTCACAAAGTAAATTTAATTAATGAATTAAACAGTGAAAGTTTTTACAGTCACAATATTTCTGCATTGTATGCCAATATTACTCATTATGTCATTATGAGTCAGTATGAGCTTTCAGACTGAGCCAGTTCTTTTCTCTCCTCTTGCCTTTCCTTACACCTTAACTTTCTTTGCATGCATTTTACCTGCTCACATTTTGCTCTTTCCAATCAATAATAAACCCAATTTCTTGTGCAAACTGCAAGGTAGTTTGTTCTGTTGCAATTAATAATCAGGATTTTGTGATATTGTTTTTTAAAGGCCACTGCAGTTTTTTTTATTGGTGCAAACGATTGGTGATGTTTATGTTGGTATTCAGTATGTTGACCTAAAACCCCCAAACCAAAAACAAACGTGAATGACTCAGAAACTGCATTCTGATCTAAAAATGAAACCACGGCGAGGACGGACACACCCTGGAAACATCAGTCCATCCACCTGTTCTCTTCACCCACTTAACTCATCTAAGGTTGCAGAGGATTGGAATCTATCCCAGCATGCATTGGGCTGGAGGCATAGTATACCCTGGACAGGTTCAGACATAACTGAGAACAGAATATGATTTCCTGACCCAGATTCTCCCTTCCCTCCACATCGGTATGTGGTCTATACAGTAGATGAAAAGTCATAATTTGAATACATAATATAAAACATTAAAGAGCTGCTGTTTACATCATGTTTGGCTTTCAACCCCTTTTTAAAAAGGGTCATGTCTGTTCACACAAAGTTTAATAGTTGACCAAAACCCCTGAAGTGTTCACCACTCAATTTCAACTTTATATTTGATTGATGTATATGTTATAGATCTACTACTTTATCAATACAATTGGGTTTGACTGGATGATCAACTCAGTTTGCTTCCTGGGCAGAGGAAGCTTTACTTTGCTCCAGCCATGCGGCTTTATCTCCACCACTGTCGGACCAGCAGGGGTCAGACATGACAGCTGACTGGTTAGAAGTGGAATAGAAGCTGATTGGCTAGGCGGGAGAGCAGGGGGCAGATGGAGAGCTGGGGCTAGAAACAAACAAAAGCGATTACATCCATCCACACTAAGCTATCACTAGGTACCTTGCTTGCAAACGGCATGTGTTGATACATATGTGTGTGTGTGTATGTTATTTCCTGATCAAAGCTTTGGCCTCAGCTTGTGTATAAGTGCATCCTGAGCATAAGTGCATGTGTGTGTAATATGGCTCGTACAGCAGATGGACACATGTAGCAGCAGAGTCAATGGCTCTGATCACTATAAACTACATATGTACGGAAGTGGACCAATCCAGTCTGTGTGTGTGATGAGATGTTATAAGTCTGACTTTATTTATTATACAGATCACTGTCTCATTCTACTCTGTACTCCTATTCACTCTCCTGATGTACTGCAGTTCCAGGTGAGCTTGATTTTGATCCGTTCGGCTTCTCAGGCTGTCAGCGTCTCTGCAGCCGGCTGAAGAACTCACCATACTATCAGCCAGCACCGAATAAAACCATCGGCAACAAGCAATAAAGAAGATAGAGGGACTGAGGGAGAGAACGATGAAGAGAAAATGTGATTTAAGGCTCGACGGGGGTCGTCCGCCCTGCACGACACAAGCCATCTGATTGGTTATCAGCACGAGCCACAAATCTGCCGTCGCCATATTTTTTAGAGGTCAGATAGGAGCGCCTTGCTGAGACACCAGGCAGCCGGGGAGGGAGGGGTGAGCAGCATGACTGTGTGTAAGAGTGTAAAAGAGATGGGGGAAAAAAAAAAAAAGTGTTATGTGTATGAGGCTTAGAGCAATATCAGTTTGGTCAGTATGTGTCTTTTATTACAGTAAATATGAGATGTGGAAGAATGGCTTACATGTCAAGTTCTTCTAACCCATCTGTTAGTCATGGGTAGAACATTTACAGAACACTCTGCCAAGAGATTTCTTTCATACTTCTTATATCTTTCTCGATAACGCCACCTTAATGAAATGTCTTAAGTCTTTGTTAAAATTGTAGGAACAGAAAGGCGGCGGTGTGTTTTTAGATCATTTCAGCACCTTTGTATTGCAGGATGTGCTAAACACGGCGCCGGAAGTCTGCAAAGACCAGTTTCATTCAGCAGTGTTAATAATTCAAAATGCAAATTCACCGAAAGTTAAAGAGGCGGGCCTACGAGAGTGATTTGTGACATCACAAGTGTTTAGGAAGCTAATCCTGGTTTGCAATATGGAAACTTCTACTTTATAGGTTCAGGAAGAGGGTAATTGATTTTTTATTTTATTTATTTATTTATTTATTTGAACAACATAGCCGATGTGGCACTCGGAGTGAGTGGTAGCTTTAGTCAAAATTACCAGCTGCTGCAATACTCCAAACAGATCGGTGTTTACATCCACCCTGCAGCTCCTCCCGACCGATGCTGTTGCACTGAAACACTTCAAATCAAAACCTTATTTCGCTGCGTGTTTGCAGTAGAGAGTGTGTGAGAGTGTGTTTATTGTGTATATATATTGAGAAAGGGTGAGAGATGAGATCTTTTTTTTTTTTTTTGGGCCAGCAGATGTTAAGCAGAGGATGAAGAATATGTGACATATATTGATGACATGAAAACATTCTCGTCTTGTATCTTTAAGTTCAGCACAGTCTGTTGTGCCCATCGTTGTTTACCACTGTGCTCTCTCAAGCTTTTGAGTGATATGGGACTAAAGTGCTGCTGTATTTTTCAGTATGTCCCAGCTTGACAGTTTTTACATCAAAATGCATTTGGAACGGCATTAAACCGTCACGGGACACTAAAACTAAAAAGAGAGCCGTAATAAACCGTTTCCATGCGTACCGTGTGGAATCTGATCCAAACTATTGATACGTTTAACAAAAAAAATAATGCGTAATCCATCAAACTACAACATGAGGTCCTTCCACCTCACCTAAATAACAAACTGCTCTGTACTCTGCCAGTATGAGTGCACCCCCCCCCCCCCCCCCCCGGCTCCCAGTGTTCAGTGTTTCACAAAGCTTTACATTGACACAGAGATCCTCTCCTTTGTGCCCGTCACTTGTCTTGCTCTTTTCTTTGCAATCACGCCGTCTCACCGGTAAATAGTCTATTTTGCTGAATACATCGGCTATATTGCCTTCTCGCTTTGTTCTAACACAAATCCCATAATCCTCTCAAAGGTCAACCTTCTCCTTTCTCCCTACGCCCGCTCTCACCACTCGCCGTGTTTTCATTTGTTTTTTCCCGGCGGAAATAATAATACAATATGGAGGATAAAAGAGGACGAAGAGGTGGAGGAAAAGGAGGGATATCCTGTTGTTCCTCTCCGTCTCCCTGAAGCGCCGCTGTTCTCGCTCGCGCTTGACTTTTTTTTTTTTTTTTTGTCTCTATTCATTTGAATTCACTTGAATTATTCATCAAATAAGAATTTTTTTTTTCAAAAGGCAACGATCACTTTATACATTTTCTCTGCAGTGACATGATTGGTTCGAAAACTTGCACGGAAGTCATCAATATTTATTATAAAACAAACAAAAAAAAAGACAATTTTGTCACATGAATATTTTAAAAGTGGATTTGTGTGTATGTCTGTAAGTGTCCGTGTGTGTGCGCTGCTTCATAAATGCCCACGCAGAAATCCATACCTGATGTCACTTTCTGTCTAGCTGCTGCTTCTGTAAGTCAAAGCAATGTTCCCGAGATTTATTACTCATATTCTCAGATAGGTGAGGATCCACTGTAGCAATTTATATTAGAATTTGAACCCTTTGTAATCAATGCTTTAACTTAATCTGATGTTTTAGAAATCAGTGACACATTTCACATCCAACAGACACGAGATAAAGCTCAGTTGAAGTCGTATTTCTGGGGCAGAAAACAGCTGCCTGTGTGTGGGTTCATCACTATGAGTGAAAAAAATATGTATAAATATATATATTGATTAGTGCAGCTTTAAATGTTATTTAATCTGCTCGTACTTAAAACAACTACAGCTGCCGGTAAGATTTACCAGCAGAACAACGAGTGTACTTTTGTTTCTTTTGTTATAATTTCCAACTTATTTTTGGTTGGAAATGCATTGGCAAAAACTTAAGAGCATAATGTAAAGAGGTACAATTTACACAGAATATGACACTTTACAGTAGTTAAAAGTATAAATAAAAAGTGTTCTTATTACTTACAGAGTTTGGTTGGAAGTGTAAAATGTGTTAAGTGGGTGGACTTGTGGGTGGGAAATTAGACTCACAACTGTATTCGGTTCCAGGCATATGTTAAATTGTTTAATGCACATTGGTTGGTTTGGCCGTTTGGGAAATTGTCAGCAGAAATATGGAATACTTCATTGTTTTTTCTTTTTTCTTTATTCAATTGCACAGCATATAGTGTTTATCAAGTTTATATTGTAGAGCTGAATGATTTGTAAAATGTCCATTTGAATTTGAGTGAGGTTTTCTTACCTCTGAAACAGAATCCATCTCGACTGATCAAATAAATCATCGTTTTCTTACAATTTGGCTGAGGATGTGCAGTGACTTGAGTTGAGTCTAAATGGTGAATAGTACTGTGATGGTAGTGGAGGGAGGTGTGTGTGTGTGTGTGTGTGTGTGTGTGGCTCCCTCAGGCCTGCTGTGCAAGTAAACACGCTGTAACGCTGGCTAAACAGACAGGGAGTACGAGGGGGGGTCGCAGTGACATCATTGCAGACTCAAGGCTTGATTTGCATGTGTAAAATTAATCTGCAGCATACTGCATCCCGCTGATGCTAATTAGAGAAGTAACCATTAATATCAGCTACTTAATCATCAATATTCATATGCATAATTATTAATAATTCTGTTTTCCCCCTTCAGCACGACGGCACTGCGGGACCTCAGCTACTTGTGTTTACACCAACATCTATCTAAATTACACACACGCTCACACACACACACACCTTCTATTAATCAACACACGTTCTCCTCCCTCATCCCTCTGTTTCTCTCTCTGTTCTCTCTTTCACGCGCTGTGTGTGGCTGTCATTCGAATCTGAAGTGTCTCCCTTAGTTTTTAGAATGCAAATGATCTCTCTGCGTCTTCAATTTGGTGCACTTTAGTTAGCACCCACCTAAACAACTGGTCTATAAGCCCATGTGTTTAAGAGAAGGATCATCCAACTCTCCATATTTATATAAAACAAGCAAATCAAAGTGTTAGTTTTCTAATCAATGGCCATGGTGGCATGCTATTAAATAAATAAATAATCTATAACAAATAATCTCCCCAATAAAACCTGTAATACTTTGCAATAACACTGATTGTATTATATTAATCTTTCAGTATGTATTAGTCTAACTCTAAAGGATTAGTTCACCCAAAATAACTACTTGGATCAATTCTAGTGGTACCCAGCCCTGCAGATAGTTTGGGATTTATGTGTTCGGGTTTTGAGATGTTCTTGGCAAAAAAAAAATAAATAAATAAAATAAAAAAAATACTTTCTACCTGACAAATAGTCCCAGTGAAAACTTTTCACAGCGTGCTGCGTGGGTTATCCATAGTAATAGTGATGCAGATCCTGCAGAGTTTTTTTTCAGTGATAGCAGAATTTACTTCACCTCTCTGTATTGGGGTAGAGGTAGACGTTTCAAAACCCCAGCTAAACAAATAGATAGAGCCATAAATATCTGCATGGCCAGATAGCACTACAGCTAACAGTGGAAACATGTTTGGAGTTTTTTTTTTGTTTCAGTATTTTAGGTGTACAGATCCTTTAACTTACTGCCAGGACATCACACCAGACACACTGCTAATTACAGCTCAATTTTTGTCAGGTCTAACCAGCAAACAGAAGAAACACCTCTTAGACATATTAGCTACGTATTAGTGTAGAGTCTGTATTAGTGGGGAGAACCTGAGCATAGATCTATAAGCGCTGGCCTTGCAGGTTCATAACTGGCCCTTTGGGAGCTGTGAACTGGTCATGGTGTTGACAAGTTGTGTGTGTGTGTGTGTGTGTGTGCGGCTTCTCTGATGGAGAAATGAAAACCGAGGAGCATTTCATTTACTGCCCCAGGGAAACCTTTCCTCCGTCATACATTTATTGACGCTTGCACTTTAACCGCTGCTGACCCAGCTTGTAGCCTGAGCCTAGCCTTTAACAACCTGCATGTGACCCAGGTTATAACCGCTACCTCCCATCTACATCCTTATGGCTCTGTTGTCATCACAGAATCTTTCTTAGTGATACATTTCACATATAAATGCAGTGGAGTATTTCAGCAGTGCATTTATATGACACAAAAGACACGTGAAGATGAAAATCACCAACATTGTTTTTGAAGCAGTTTTCTGATGTCAGCAACCATATATTTAAAAAGAACTGTTTGTCCTATTACCGGTCTAAAAGTGATCCATAACTTCCCAACTTAATCCCAACGGCAACATTAAAGAGCAACAAATTGTACCAATGTCACCGCAGCAACATGATTTAAAGAAGAAACTGCTGATCCATTAAAAAGACAGTAATCACATTTATCTAAATATAAATAGAATGGTGTATTTAGTCTTTTCTTAGCTTGTTACTTGTGATGGGGTTTTTTGTTGTTGTTGTTGTTTTCTTTTAATGTCTTTGTTTTTTAGTGTTTTTAGGTTAACGTTCTTGTTTTATATCTTTTTTGCAAACTTTTTGCATTCAGGGGGTTCCATATGAAACACATAAGCAGCACGTATAAGCCTTCTATTTTCAAAAAGTAAAGACATTATACACATAATTATGCATAATGCATTAAGATACAACTTAATATATAATATCATTGAAACTGGCTTACTGTCTGACTAAATACAAGTTACTAAACAGAAAATATGGGACGTGTTTTGATCTCTTTGATCTTTCAGTCACATCTGCATATCTCTTAAGGGACACCTTGAGTTTGAGATTTCAGATGATGCATCATAATTTAGTTTTTCCTTTTTGCACTGCTTCTTTGTCACATTGTGGTAAAAAAAAATAAAAAAATAAAAAATAGTGTGGTTATATATTTTGATCAAAGGAAATAAGTCAGACGGACTTGACTTTGCATTTGATTAAAGACATACATTAGCCAGTCTGTCTTCCCAGATGAAGGCTCCTAGCATGTAAATGTATGCAATTATTATAATTATGATTATTACATTTCAATAGACAGTTTTAGTCTCATATGATGATCTAAGTGCAGTTTCAAACATCTTCCCACTGTGAGTGGGAGAAATAATCAAGGAGAAAAGTGAGTTTGAAAAGAAAAGGAAAAAAAAAAAAGAGGATAAAATATTGACCCAAAATGTACAGCATAACATCACCACCTGCTTCAGCCATCCCTAGGTAAATCATGTTGCTTCAAGTTTAACTGCATGCCATCCGAAAGTCTGGATCCATTTCCTGCACTTATCCCAGGACAAGACCCACATAATTTACCAACGAGCCTGTAAGTGTAAAAGAAAAAGCCAAGCAAGCAAAAAAAAATAAAAATAAAAAGAGTGACAGGTTTACATGCTTTCCATATGCCTTCAGGTCAGGTTGTAAAGCCAACCATTGGACCACAGATGTGTGTAAAGCTAACTGCGTGTGTGTAAAGATGGTGCCTGACAGTTTGTGGAAGGAAAAATATTGTTGGGACACAGAGTGGAAAATACAAAGCCAAGGAGCAAAATGTGAAATTTACATTATTGTATGTTTTATTTTTATTTATAAGTATATCACTACATACGTGTGTGTGTGTGTGTGTGTGTACTGTATGTGTGTAAATCTGTGCGATTCTGGTTGATAGAGCAACATCTGTTGTGCCTGAGGGCCAGACAGCGCCTCAGCCAGGGGTCTGTCCCGTGTGTGTGTGTGTGTGTGTGTTTGCCTCTTTGGGAACTCTGCACACATTGCAGCGCACTTGGGATTTGCCAAATGGCCCCTAACACACCCAGATACACAACACACACACACACACACACACACACACACACACATACGCATTTGCACAGAGAATTCAGAATTCACATATGGAGACTGGTTTCTCGTAGGGCCCTAGGGTGACCAAACTGTGACTAATCACCAAGGGTGACAGTATATGTGTGCATATGAGTGTGTGTCACTGTATTTACTTGAGCGTGTGTTTTTCCCGGGAAAACTTCCAAAGAGGCTTTTACTGAATAGTGACCTTAACATTACAAACAGTGTTAAGGCCTGTATATAATGAAAGACGCACAGTTTCAAGGTTGGCCAACTAAAACTCATTTTAAAAGTAACTGTGTATGTATGTGTGTGTGTGTGTGTGTGTGTGTGCGTGCATGTTTGTGTTTCAGTGAACATGCAGGCATGTGAATCACGATGCTCCATGATTCATACTGTTAAAGACATTACAAGTGACACATGGTATTCATCACAGTAATCCAATTCTCTTTATCAGTACCCACCGCTGTGCTTTAATGAGCGATCCACATAGCTAGGCTCTCACACAGGGTGTTGCTGGAAGATAACCGACCCGCTGTCTCTCGTAACCACACACGCCTTCTTGTCAAGCTCTCGATATACAGGTATTTTAAAAAAACAAAAAACAAACCTATTTCATATGTGTTGAAAATGAATAAAATGTGTTAAATGAAGTGTGCGGTGAGGAGCCAGTGTGATACTGCAGGTACCCAACCAAATAGATGACTTCTTAATCACTTTGCTTATATGTACCATCACAACCCTGCTCATCAGACAGCACATATTGTCCGTCATGGTAGATGGTGGTTCTATTCATGGGTGTAATGTGCTTCGCACTTTGGCATCCCAAACTACACACCAGAGATAATATTAATATAAAGGGACTTAATAAAACTTTAGATTATATAAGAAATGATTTGAATGTTCAGTGCGATTTAGTTTTCAACTCCCATACCATTGTTGAACTCATGATGGAGAGTAGCAGTAGTCAGGTTCCACACATTTTGCCTACATTACCCACAATGCAACTCAAGCGCTCACAGAATTAGCGATTCAGGTCTGTTATGCAAGTAGCGGCTAATGTAGCCTCAAGATGCTGGCCTGCAGCAGGCTGCAGAGGTCTGGTAACCTCACTTCTCTCATTTCATTTTTAAACTTACGTTTATATGTATCACACCTGTTTGAGGTTGTAGAACGACTGTGGTTATGGCAGTAATGTATAGCTGAGGTATCATAAACACTTGGTTGAAAATATTGAAAGATAATAGTTATGTTGTTCTAACGCAGTGCTTCTCAATTATTTTCTGTTACGACACCCCCCCCCCCCCCCCCCCCCACACACACACACACACACACATCCGCCGCGACTATAAATATCATTTGTCTGTTAAACTGTTAGAAGTACACATCTGCATAACATTATATCCTTATTAACATTAAAGAAAACAGAAAATAAAAAGGGTGTAATGTATTTAAGAGGCACCTTAATTTATTTGGCTTCGTCAGCATTTATAGACATAGTGAACACACCGGTCTTAACTCGTGTCCCACCGTAGTTAGGGTGAAGCCCAGCGCTACGGACGCTTCGTCATATTTCCTCGTCTTAGGTTTGGGGTGACTTTCTTTTGTCTTATCTTCGTCTCTCTCTGCTTTTCTTTTCATCGCTGTTAAAAATGTTCTCATGTTGTCTCTTGAGGGTTTGTTTACTGCACTTGACATCGCCAAATAAAATGACAAACCCTACACCATAGAGTTAATACTCCCTACGCGCACTCTGGCAATGAGACGACACTGCCAACTACTGTAGTGGATGTGCAATTACACTTTATTCTAGTACGGTTAAAAAAAGCATGTTCCCCAGGGTCACAAGTGCCCCCCCTGGCATCGCACCGCGCCCCTCTGGGTGCCCCACTATTTGAGAAGCACTGTTCTAACAACTGGAAGTCATGTATATCCAACACTCTGATGCTCTACCCAAGCGTACTCTGTGGAGACCTCTGACTGCAGTTGATCAAGTGGAAATAGGTGAATCACTTAAATTAGATCTACTTTAGCTGGTATGTGTTTAACACACATATGCAGTGGACCGGTTATATTATATATCCTACTTGTAATAACGTTGTTGGCACAGGGGGAAAATGAGCTTAAACTGTGCTATTACTTGACACTGTCCAAAGTAGTCCAGGAGATAAAGCTAAAAGTGCTAATCTCTTATAAGAAGGTGTAATGCATTATGCATCTGAATATCAAAGCAGTAACAATCCAGTGTCTTTTGTAAGCGTCGGTGTTGCAAGCTCACCTCAGTCAGCGGTGACAGTGGGCAAGCAGCGGAAGACGTTTGGCACTGCGTGGTCTCGCTGTGAGAGCTGCAATCACATTCAAGTGATTGCGATTGGCCTAGCTTGAAGGAAATTGATTTAGCCGCGTGAGCCTGGATATGGAGTTCTTCTCTGATATCATTGGTTTGGAGTGCAGAGACGGCAAGAGAACAACAAGAGAACAACAAGAGAACGAGAAATGGGAAAAATCCTGGACATGTTGTTCAGTGGTGTGAGACGATCTCGGGAACTGTCACTGGCATTTTACAGAATCTGCACAACGGTGTTCAGTGATCGTTGTACAGTTGGACAAAGCTTCAAAGATACAGAGTTAGATTATCATTATGATTGTCTTGTTCTTGTTCTTATTGTCTACATGGAATACATTCACCCTGCTGTTGGCTCAGCACACGCACAGATGTTTGTTACATATACAAGATGTTGAATGTGTGAAGTAAAACACTGAACAATTAAAGTTGTATTAATTAAAGTATTCAGTATTGCCTAACTAAAATGAATGTATCGGTACATATTTCCTCATTAATATTTAGATTTCAGCCTGTAGCTGATGTTTCTCCTGAAGAAGTATTGCGGTTTGATTTTTAAAATCCCTGCTCTCTCTTTCTCCTTTTTCTGTTTCATTTTCGTTCATTCTCGTTTGTGTCTCCTTCTCCTTTTTCCACATTGGATTGTTTCCCCAGGCTGCAGACCTCTGCAACCTTATCTGACCACAGCTATTGATCTCTTACTGAGGGGTCTGGATTTGACTCTCTAGCCTCAACCTTTATGAAGCCAATACAGCGTGTGCAGCAGTATCATAGTGCAATCTCTGCTGTAGCAACATCGCTTAGTGTTTCGATCAATAGCACAACTGTTGGCACAATGTTTCTTCTCAACACAGCCAGGAGTGTCATCGTTTCGAATATTCAGTACATATTAGGTCAATAATGGGAAGGTCAACAATTTTGAGATGTGTTCAGTGTTTGAGTTAAGGTTTGGTTGTACAGTAGAATGCTGGAGAAAATCAAGACTTCATAAGTGACGTGTTGGTGTTGACAGTATATATTTGGAAGGTCGGTGCACTCTTCCTCTAAATGTGTATCCATCTCGTGGTTGAGTGGTGTTAAAATAAGCATTTCATATTCTTATGTAGCAATAAATCTCCAAATTAAGTTTGAATTAAGTAATTTACTAGTGTTTTATGATAATGTGTTTAATGCCCTCTGTCCAGTGTGTGCTTTTTGAGTATCAAGTTGTTTATCCAGGAATGACAATTATTTTTCATAGTATTATTTTGTGTTCAGGGGCAGTACAATTGGAGCCAGTTTATTTAGATACTCTGGAGAGCCATTGGACAGAAGCATATACCCCTCCAGCAACCTGGCAGTTTTGGATTGGGGTTCAGTAATGAAGCTTGTTGGGACTGGACACTCCTGGGGCCATTCAGTGATGTAGTGAAGGAAGACAGGAAACAGAAATAGAATAGAAGTTCCCTTTGGATGCAGGGTGAACTGGTTTTCATGTATTTCAGACAGGAATGATCTCAGGTCTCCATAATGAGCAGCACACCAGTTCTCTCTCCTCCTTGTCCACAGAATCCTCTCCTCTCCCCGCGCTCACCTCCAACTTTCCTCGCCTTATCATCTCACATTTGTCAGGCTCTCTTGGTTTATGTATTTTTCGAATGCAATTTTGCCTATTCAAATTTAACAATGAGAGATTGTTTTCATCAACGAGTGACAATAAATGGGATATTTAAACAGCCGACTGGCTTTTCAATTTCACATCTCAAGCGTCACAGCCACGCTGGGTTCAATAGCAGCCCAGCCACCAGTTGGAGGGGAGACAGAGACAGAGACAGAGAGCGAGGGGGAGAAGAGGAAGGAAGGCACAGCAAAGGCAAAGGGTGGATTCACTAACTATCAATGTAGTTTAATTTCTGGAGATGAAATTGAAACGTTTGCATTTGAGACAAGTGTATCTCTGTGTGTGTAGCAGGAGTGTAGGGAAATTAGCTACTCGCTGGAGAACAGCAGGAGTGAATTACACTTTCGTTGTGTTTTTAGTTTTGTTGGTTTTATACCACAGATGTGTGTGTAAGAAGCCTTCTCTTTGTGTCAGTATTTGACGTTAACACATTCAGGATCAGTCACGTGCCCTTAAGTGGAACAGCAAAGAGTTGTGTCAACGTGAGTGACTGCTGAGTAACGTGCTGTGGGCCAAAATTAAATGTATAACCAGATATATGTGTGTGTGTGTACAGTGTATGTGTGTGTGTATATATATATATATACACACACACACACACACAAACCAGATGAACAAATACTCTTCAGTCTTGCCTTTCTATAAACATGTGTTTTGCAAGCTCCATTTATAGAACACAGTGACTCACCGGATCATTGAGAAAAGGTCCAGGCCAGAAAAAACATTGATGCAGCGCTTCATTTAGCCATATTTGGAAAAGCTCCACCGGATACATTGTCCTTGTCAAGGTAAATTAAGCAATCCCCAAGTATTCTGTGGAACGGCGAAAATCAAATTTGATCTATCTTTATATCCCTGCCAAGCCGGTTAAGCAGTAGTCTGAACGTTCTTGTAGTGTAGTGTTTATTCTTATTGCAGCCAAGACAGATCAGAGAGTTGGACAAATTCAATCTGACTTGTGTTGTTTTCTACCCAAATTGGATAGTTAGGCAGTAACGTGGGCGTTGTCGGAGCGCAAGGACTAAACAGGATATCATTTCATTTGTCAGTGATGATAGCAGAGATTTTTCTAGGGGAGAGGAAACATTTGCACTAATGTACCTCATCATGTATGGTGGTGGCGACAGACAGAGACAGATCAGTTACAGAATCCAAGTCAGCACAAACAAGTGAGGAATTAATTCAGAATACCTTGAAGGGACGTAAACGATTCCAAGTATCATTAATCACAGCAGCCGGTTGCCATCATGTGTGCTTTGTGTGTGTTTTGAGTGTTTCATGAGTGAGTGTACAGGTTGAAAACACACACACAGACACACACAGACACATCCATACATATGTTTCATCTGCACACAAACACAGAGAGACAGACATACTGGGGTTTTATGAGTCTTATTATGGGAGGAGATGAGAAGTTAAAGATGTAGAGCAGAGATCAGACCACAGCAACACTTAGAACAGCTGGATGTTTAGTTCTTCAAATGTGTCATGTAAAGTTAAAGATAAGGTCCAATTAGAAATTACTACACAGGTTATATCAGTTATGATATAGGGCAGGACATCAATATTCAGGACTTATTTATTTATACATACACACACACACACAATACATTTTTCAGTAACCACCAAAAATGTCAGAATATATTTTAGTTAAAAACAGTATTTAATGTAACATTTCTGTCCCTGCTTTTCTCTATTCAGCTTCTAGTAGACTCGTTGCATTGCAGCCAGGCAGAAGATGGAATGAACATTTGATACACGCATCACAATAAATGCATAAATCACATTATGTAGATATGTAAAATATATGCTAAACTTAACGACAGAACCCGCGTGAAATAAAATGTGTAGAAAGTGACAGCACAAGTTACAACTGCAGGCAGTTAAAAATATCCTCAACGCCGACCAAATGCCAAAATATCAAATCCTCTTTTTGTCTTTAAGATATTCATTCTAAAAATGTCAGAATCCTTTTGATTATTTAAAAAAATAAAGTGTTTTGTCCCCCATTCCTGAAAAAAATTACTTAAGGCATGAGCTTATCCATATTTTGATTTAGCTTTTTTAGATTGACTTGAAAGAGTTCAGCCAGCAATAAACACCTCTATTTACCCACCCACCCCCGTCCACTGCTGAGAGGTCAAAGGTCAGAGTCAGGTGTAGTTCAAAGCAGCAGCCCTGAAGCTGATGGGGATTCAGTAGAGAGGATGTTGGGTCAGAACCTCACTTGTAGAGCTGATGAGAAGTCTCTGCAACTGCTTGTATGCTATAATGATGTCCTGTGATGTGTGTGTGTGTGTAAAAGTAGCTCCTGCCGAGTCGAGATAAGAGAGCCGGAATATGCAGAAACTTCAAGTTCCAAAAGAACAACTCAAAACTCGCACAGAATGCAACTTGTCTACAGCTTGGACAAACTTTTAGTCATTGTTGCTGTTTGTGTGTGTTCTCTGGGTTGTTTCTTTCTGTCTTTGATGCATGAGGCAGGTTGTTTGATAGAGACATGACAGCTTCACACGGTTGTGTGTGTGTATATATATATATATGTGTGTGTGTGTGTGTCTATTGACAGCTCCAGATTGCTGTGAAACGCACGGAGAGAACAGTCTATTCCCTTTTCAGTCTGAAGTGCAGGCAACATCCATCACCACTGACAAAGAGACGGCGAGGGAGGGGGGAGTGACAGGTGAAGGAGTGATCTTAATTCTGAAGGGACGTTTGTGTTTTAACGTTTGAATATACATCAGGTTACATTTAAAAAAGAAACGCAGGGAAGGAGAGAAGTGAAGATGAGACGGCTTGTTTCCTTATTTCTCCTTACCTGACCTCCAAACAATCCCTCAAACACACACACACACACACACACACACACACACACACAAAACATGGCTTTTAATTTAGTTTTCAGCAAAAGTGGCCAAGCTGTGGCAGACAGAGCGGAAACGCTTAATTCAGCTGGCTCTTTCTCTCTCTCTCTCTCTCTCTCTCTCTCTCTCTCTCCCTCTCCCTCTCCCTATCATTTGCTTTCCTTCATCCTTTCTATCTATACGTCTAACAAATTAGAGAATTTGCTTTCTCAACTTCCAGGAGCTTTAACTCATCACTCTTTTTTAATACTCTCCACTTCCCTTCCCTCCGTCTCCTTCTTCACATCACATCCTCTCCTCCCCCTTCTCTTCCCTCCTCCCCACTGCTCCATATCTGTTTTTATCTGATTACCACTAGAGTTATAACTCCTTCTAGCTGAACTATATAGTTGTCTATCCTATTTACAGGAGCATCCATTGGATTATACTGGCCATTCTGCTTGCATCTTGTTAGGCTTAAACGATTGATGGCTCACATACGAGCATGCATAGGAAAACACAAAAGGCGCGCTCATGCATTGACAAGAGGCATAAACGTGGAGGGGTATTTACCTTTGTATAATTAGGTGCATTCATACACAGAAATACAAAACAAAAAAACATATGCAAATACATGCAGCTGAGCACACACAGGACTGTGTTGAAGAACTTGGATCAAGGCTGCAAATGAACCTCATCTAGATTTCCCCGAGGAATCCATTTTACTGTTGTTGATATGTAAAAATGAATTTAATAATGAATCAAAAATGAATTGATGTCAAGGCTATGTCATGAAAAAAAAAATCAAACCTGAAAAATAAGACACTTAAATTGTCAGAAAGAAGTGTCCAACATTGCATGATAACTTTGAATGATAATTTTGAATTTAATAGATTCCACTAACTAGAATACATGGAGAAAGCACGAGAGCATGAATATGTACACTATATGAATGACAAAAAAAAAATTACTTTACTAAATTTAAAGGTAAAAAACAAAAATCATAAGTTCCTGTGCAACAGAAGCAAACAACCTCACAGCTGTCAATATCTTCTTCTTCTTCTTATGTGAATGTGACTAAATCCTGATTGGTTCACCATGACTCACAGTGAGAAGCTAATTGTGAACGTTTCTTTTACTACTTTTTAAGATGACACACAGCTTGCTTGAAATCATTAATGTTTTCATTATGATCATTATAATCATGTTTCCGACTTATCCATAGTGTTTCAAAATAATAATATAATCAATTTTGATATTGATGTTGGTCTAAAAAGCACGATATTTCCATCCAGTCTAGGATATTTTATCAATTTCTAACATCTAAGGGAAAAATGTGTCCTCATAAGACTTGTATACACTGAATGGTTTTGAGTAATCACATTATTTGCTGTGATATATTGCATCTTATTATTGTCTTTGTGGCCTTTGTATTTTGGTTAATGCTGGGTCAGATATGCTGGAAGGATGAACTCTCATGAGTGTGATTAGGATGAGGGTTAAGTTTAGCATACGCGTCTCGCGAGAATTTTGCAAATCGTCCCTCCGACTCATCCTCATACTCAACCTTGTGTATTTCTTGTCTCAGATGTCCCAGAATACCATGTGTAGATGTTGTTTCCCTTCTAGTGAAGCTCGCTCTAAGACCGCCGCTACATTTATGAGTTTGCTGCTCGGTGTCAGCCTGCACATCCACTCCACAGCCGGTCTAGCTGGAGGAGAAGAGAAGACGAGGAGAAAGAGACTCTTGACTTGAACAGATTGCTCAGGCAATAATTGCAGACCCTTTGCTCGGGGTAATTCAAGCTAAATAGAACAGGCCTGGATGATGCTACTCTACTTGACCACCTCTGTTCCTTCCTACTTCTGATTTCCTCAATCGTTTCCCTGACGCTCAAGTGAGTGTTAGAATAAGAATAGAATCCAATAAAACACACACATACAGTAAAAGAATAATCATGAGCACATACTGTATATGAGTAAAAAGGTTCTTCTGTATGCACTCAAAGAAATGAATTACACCCTGAACTGCAGGAAATAAAGGTGCTAAAGGAGTAACATGAGGAGTTTCTTAGTTTTACAGGTATATAGTTCAAACTAATGCCACTCGAATAAGTAAATTCATTCATTCAGTAACTTTTAATCTAAATGTACAAAATAAATGTTTTGATTGCTCCACCTTCTACTTGTAGTTATAATGTTTTACAAGTAGGTTTGGGATACATTTGCATGTTTGACACATCAGCTTCACCCCCTACAAAAAAAAAGAAAAAAAAAGTGATATAACAACTTGATATTAATCAGAATGATGTGACTAAATATCCTAATGCCCTGCTGTCTGGTATAGAACAATGACAAAAACAATCAGAATGATCCAATCAGTTTATTTGGTACTATCAGTACAACATGGCTCTGATGCGAATGTTTTCCTTTATCCAGAGATGGATCACTCGTTAATACCAGGTATCAGTTATGTCAACACTGCTAGTAAATATTATAGAAGATTCAACAATTCTGGCCTCAGGATTTCCATCTTTGGGTCCAAGTGAAACACAGAAGCTTGCCAGTTGCAGCAATGAAACCTCATGTATTTCCTGGTCCTAAGCTCCTCAGTTCAGCCAGTTAACCCCGCCATACCTGCTGGTAATCCTTCCTCTAACACATCATAAACCACTCAACCTATTATCTGTTCTCCAATCACCAGTTAAAGCTGAGATAAGTCTCCATCTCACCATCAGAGTGGAGATAACCCTTACATTAGCCAATACGGTTGTCCACATCATGTCTCACCTATAATTGTAATGTATATCTCCATATTATAGCAAATGATAACCTCTCTCTCTCTCTCTCTCTCTCTCTCTCTCTATTTCCCTCTTGTGTTTTATCTCGGTCACTCTCCACCATCTCCCAGGTTTAGCCTGGTGCTCATAGAGTTTGTCATTACGCGGTGTAATTGCGCATGCTAATTATTTGGCCATTATGATTTTACAGCACGTCTGTTTTGTCAAGTTTTTGCTGTGCTGTTGTAGGACGGTGCCGATGAAGTCTATGTTTAGTGTTCCTCGTACTGGGCAAAGATTAATGTCCAACATTCAGAAAAGGAATGAAAGAAAAGACAAAAAAAAAAGTTGTACCTTTTTATAATACAAAAGGACACGCATACACACATTATGCCCAATAATGAATACGGAAGATTGTGTCTATGATGTCCAACTGCATGTTAATTCAATTCTGCTGTTAAAATAATATTTGAAAATGAAAGTTCTTTTGAAGCGGACACATTCCTTTCTGTCATGCTGGAGCCTCTCGACTCTGACGGTGCATGTTTTGATTATGAATACCTTTTACTCCTTAGATTATTAACTCCAGCCTTCAAATAAATATAAATATACATTTGTTGTCAGACATGTAATTGTATTTTAACTGTTTTTTGTGGTAATTGTAGGAAATTGGTCAGTCATGTTGTGTTTCATGTCTCCACATGGATGAATGTTTATCTTCTCCTTTGTAGCTGCAAATTTGCATAAGAATATGTAACACTATGGTATCAAACAGCTCAGTATCCTCAGGATTCCTTAGTTCCATGTTTGTTTGTTGTTTTGTTTTTGGTTTTTTTCCTCCTTCCAATGCGAACATTTAGTGGCACTTGAGGAAGAGGTATACACTTCATGTAGCAAGATGGAAAGTCAATGTGTGGAGGTCAGAATGGATCGGTGCATTCACAGATTGAAGATCTTAATGACTCTGGCTGAATTTGTCTCACATGGTGTGGACTCCTAAATAAAGCTACGGGTACGTTCAGTGATTAAAGACCTTGTGCCTGTGAAAATAATGACACTGTCTTGTTATAGTCCGGTGTTTGCACAGTGTTGGAGGCAGTAGGGTAAATGCAACGCAAACAGGATGCACAGGAAAGGGCGGAAAACAGTGGACAAACAAAAACATATTTAAATTAGCATTTTTAGCCCCCCCTCTCTCTCGCTCTCTCGCTCTCTCTCTCGCTCGCTCTCTCTCTCTCTCTGTCTCGCTCTCTCTCTCTCGCTCTCTCTCTCCTGTCTGTCTGCGACTCTGCCGCCCCGGGTTCACGTCACACCATAACAGGATTCATTGAAGTCAAGGGTTAGATAAAAAGCAGTGGGAAGGACTGAATTAAAAGAGGGGGGAATCCTCCTTTTCATCCGAGCCTCTTGCTGTCTTTCAGTCTCTATAAGTGGTTGTAGACCATGATGGAGCGTTGCGTCCGCCCGCAGGTCTCTGCCCCATCCAACTGCTGCTATAATCCTGTTTCCTCCTTTTCACACGCTCCATGATAGACTACTTTAGGGGAGTGTTCATGCTCTGAAATGCTGTGTACGAGCTGCTTCATGCATGTTGTGTTATGTTATCTGCCTGCGTCTGTGGTGAGATACTGATTGTGTGAGCGTGTTGGTCAGTGGGTCCGGCTGAATGGATGGTGATGATATACGGGCAACACACACGCAACCCAGAGGTCACTGTGGGAGCATGGTGCATTACTGTGATTGAAGCCGATAATGCACCAACAGACTCTGTGCTGTGCCCCCTTCTAACCCAATCACAACTCTGCTGATGGCAAGCCCTGCCATCTGTGCTGCTTTGATTGGATGTGGGAGTGATTGATGCTCACTTGAGCCTATTCCAGTGAGTTATTGTGGCCGGCTGTAGTCTTTAAGACAAGAGCCTGTGGTCATTTTTCACCTGCAGATGCCTCATCCTGCGTTCAGTAACTCTTTGATGCAAAGCAGAAATGCAGTTATTGTGTTTCACTATCGGGGGCTGGTGAATGGCACTTCCTGTCTTTCATCCAGTTCTGATTTGCTTCAAACAGACTGTGAAGTTAAAAGGTATCTACAGGTTTCACAATGTTTTTTTTTTGTCAAGTTTGTTTGTGTTACCGAAAATTGGATCCGACAAAAGATAGAAACGAAGCTGTGGATATCAACACACACAAACACACACACACACACATGTGCAGAATCGGAACAGAAACAGGATGTAATGAACTAACACACATCTACAGCTGGGTATAATTTGGTTTTCTTTTCTCAGTACTAGCCTATGATTTTGTAACATTCGAACCCTTATTCAGCCTCAGTTAAGCTATTACTAGTATGAGACAGCAAAGCGCTACTTCACTCCGACAGCCGGGAGCTCCCACCTCCGTGTTTGGCCTTCTCTGATTGGTTAGAAGGCGCAAGGCTCACTATCAAACTTGCTGCCATGCTGTTCAATGAGCCTGGCTCACAGAAGCCTCCACATTATGTGAAGCGTACTTGAACAAGAATACGTTCAGTATAATGGAGTCCATCTCAACACTTTACCCCCACTAACAACAGCCAACCGCATAGCTTGTATTATTCCTACCTGCTTCCACTTGTGTGTACATCTCATTGAGCGTGTGGATTATTATTCCTCAGCATATGATTGTCCCAGTGCGTGTGCGTGTCTGTATTATACGTACTGCAGAGAATAGTAGAAACATCGCTCCAGTAACTTGCTGCATAATTCTCTGCGCCAGAGGAGACTCGCCTGGTTGCTTCATTTCTAAGGAGAGATGTCTCCCAGTGTTTGAAGAGGCTAAAATAGAACAGTACAAAGCATGACAAGGGGAAAAAAAAGAAATCTATATTCCCGCCACACACTCTGCACAGTTCAGCCGGGGAATAGCTGCTAGTCTGTGTGGCTGACTGACTCGACTAATATTTCTTTGCAATCCAGATGAAAAACAAAAATACAAAATAATGGGAGTGACTTTCATCTTTGGAGTGGTTGTAGTTGGAGATCCTCTCTGTGCACAGATGCTTTATCAACTCTACTCAAAAAAACATTGAGTCGAGCCATGCAGCTACGCAGGCAGCTCAGTAGATTTTACCATTCACTCAGGCATACCGGGAAATATATATTTTTTAGACTATCTATGACATCCAAAAACAAAATCAAAAAATTATGACTCTGTATGCTTGAGGACTTTTAATATGAAACATATTCAAAGTGGTTTATTTAAGAATTTTTTTTATTGATGTATTTCTGCAGAGATTAAGAAAATGACAAAGTTGAAGCATTTGGGGAGAGAACAGAGAAACCCAAAGTCCCAGTGGTGAGAAATACGCTATACAATGACCTTGAAAATTCAGAATAAAAGCATGTTAGTCATGAGACATTTAAGACTTTATGTTTATTTGTAAGTAATAATGGAGAATTTAAAAAAAAGGATTAATATTAAATTGAAAAACTTTTAATGATTTAGCCTAAAAAGTTGCTGACTGTCATCTGTTGTCTATTACCGTGTCATAAAAAGGCACTACTTTTTGTCCCAAGTGATTTGTTCAAAATAGAATTCAGTGGACTATTTAATGTAAAATCTAGACACTGTGAAATGAAAATATTTCATAACATATGTTGTTTACTTGTACCTGTTGTTTAGGTAAGATAGATTTTGCAGGAAGAAATAAATAATTTACCTTTCAGGACTGTTCTTTCATCTCAGCTGCTCGTAAGTCTGGTGCCAGCTTTGCAGAACATTAATATGGGATTTTCATATTGCTGACGCACACTGGGAATAACTGTGTTTTATAGTTCCTACAGTTTCAAAGATCTTAAAAAAAAAGTACAAGGTGTTCTTTTTTATGTATTTTGGAAGTTGAATAACAGAAACATTCAAATGCAAAAGATGCCAATTTTAATCATCAAGTGAATGTATGTTGCAACATAAAGTTTGCCAGAGTTCACTCCTGCCTCCTCAACGCCTTAACCAGAGACAGAGGTGATGGCCTGTATGTCCTCAGACAATCAGAACATGTCCGAGTGAATAGTGGTTGTGGAGCTTGTGTGGATGAGCTGGAGACACAACTAGACAGACACCTAGCTGTTTCTTAACCGGATGTCTCACTCAGGAGCAGGTTTATCTGAACATTTTTTTTTTTTTTATCCTTTAACATCTTGACATTTTATTCAATTTGTTTAACACGACTCGTGCAACTTTACATATTTGGTACGGAAGCGTATTGCATTCACTTGAAATAAAAAAAAAACTCCTGTTTTTCAGAGTAATTTTTTTTCCTCCTGTTTTTCTGAGTAATTTTTTTCCTGTTTTTCTGAGTAATTTTTTTCCTGTTTTTCTGAGTAATTTTTTTTCTTCCTGTTTTTCTGAGTAATTTTTTTAACCTGTTTTTCGAGGTAATTTGTTTTCTATTGAGATACTTAGAACGGAAGCAAACATGGCCGGCTTGTTTAGTTTAATTAGGTTTTACTTTGATCTGGGTTTAAGATACTGGGAGATAGTCCTGTCTTTAAGTCATATATGGTATTACTATTAGTTTGTCGACTTTACGCAGGCACCTGAAGACTTTGCGGTTGTTCAGAAGGAAAGCCCATTCAGATCTCATAGACATAGCAATGTTTCTCCAGGATCAGCTGGATATATATGGTATGCTCCATGGATACAAGATTATGTATCCATGGGCATGTACGTGCGGGACAGGAGTCACCATGGATGGACGGGAGTCACTTGCAGGTTGGATTTTCTCGCGGGGTTTAAAAAGTATCGCGATAATTTAGAAAAAAATTTGCACGAAAAACAGGGTGGAAAAAATAACTCGGAAAAACAGGAAAAAAATTACTCAGTAAAACAGGAAAAAAAAAATTACTCAAAAAAACAGGAGTTTTTTTTTTTTTTCCAAGTGAATGCAATACGCTTCCGTAATTTGGCAACATACAATCAGCAAAACAAATGTGACGCATGGAACAGGCTGTGATTGGATTTCTACAACCCCATTTATCACAGTGACAAATAGTGATTAATTACTGCACAACCCCTGGTGATTCTACATCCATCCCTACACGGACCTCTGTGTAGCACACGGTGCAGTATAAATGAATATGATCACCTTCTAATTCAGTGTTTGCATGGTGTGTAAACTGTTTACATTGAAGATATCTGGTAATTAGAATGTGCACAAAAAGTTACGTCAGGCTAAAAAGTAATGATAATTGAGTCACAACAGCCCTGTGAACAATGATGAGACTTTACAGTAGTATTATTATGACTGAAGATGTGAATCTGTTGATATATGTGAGCCCACAGTTCTTTAAATGATGAAGTCAGGGAGCACACTGTTGCAATATGACCTCACTGAATGTAGGCTTGATGATGTGGTTTTATGTTAAAAAAAATTAAGTGTTATAATAGACACATTCCAGTAAGAATCAATCTTCTTGTCTTTTTTTGACCATTGAGCTGGGCCATCTTCATTATATATTTCCCCTGGTCAGACATAGTGAATAGAGCAGCGGTCTTTAGCTGGCTCCATACTCTGCGTTCAATAATTTGAGAGCTGTGATATAACATAATAAGTAGTGTATATTGAAGGGCTTCTAAATATGGTTTTCAAAGTCTGAAAGTTATTGTCATGATTGATAGAATTTTTTTTTTTTTGCTTTTTAGCTTTAGTAATTTCCCATGGACAGTTGCCTTCTATTTTCTACTATACAAGTAAACAAGCTAGCAAGGTTACCAAGAACCAGGCCAGTAATGACTTTGGTTCCGTGTGTCTGTCGGTCACGTGTTCCTCATCCACCGCTCTGTCGAACGTTTCGTCACGGTTACATCTGCTACTTCACCCCCTATCCGTGATCTCTCATGCTCAGCAGCGTCGGTGTCATTGTCAGGATTCGACTGAATGCTGTTCGTACCGTCGGGTGACCGTTACCTACCAACCCTTAACAGCTGCTGCACCGTCACAAGCTTCTCGTCTTATTTAAACCCTGCAGTAGATACTAAAGGTTGTACTCCTTCCAAACATGTTTGGATGAAAGAAAATCCAGACTGACTCATCAGAGTGCATTACTATTTATTTTTTCTTTGTTGCTCAAGGCTCCAAGTTTCATCCTCTTTTTACTTTTAGCTGTGCTGTATAAACACGCTTCGTGGGTGACAGCTGGGCTCCATTACATTGCAGGTCATGTTTAAGGCTGCAGATTTCAGTGTTTGCTTGTGTCCCAGGATCATAGTTCCTGCTTTAACTTATGTAACATGGATAAACAGCAGCCCTTTAACATTGGGGGCCAAAGGTGACGACCTGCATATATTTTATTATCCGCGATACAATCGATGTCAGAGTGAAATGCAGTATGTAGGTTTTGTATGTATATAAAGTGAAGGAAAAAAAAAAAATGAGAGCCTGAGGAGATATGAAGTGAAAGGGTTCAAGGGTTGGGATGAGGAGTGGAATGGTTTCCAGGGTTACAGTCAGGGTTGTGACCCTTATGTCAATCCATCCATTTGGTGCATATTGCAGAGTAAGAGGATTGGATTTTTATGGAGATGGATTTCATTTGCTGGAAAGCTCTCTCTCTCTCTCTCTCCCTCTCTTTCTCCCTCTCTCCCTCCACATCCCCCTACCTATAGCACCTCTCATCCAGGCACCTTTTTTTTCTTTTTCTTTCCTTTTTCTTTAGCCTCCTTCTTGTGTTTTCCGTGTGTGCCTTTTACCCTCCAGCCTCCTCCTAAACTCACTACGAGTGTATTTATTCAGCCACATCAGGATCAACCTGATCCCTTGTGATATTTTCCAAATGCCAATTTGTCCCTGAACTCGCCCAGAAAAGGATTACAGTATGTGTTGTTGTGTGTATTTGAGGTTCTTCTCGGTGCTTTTGTATTTGTCAGTGAGTTTCAGTCAGAGGTGACAGAGCGGCTGTAATGGAGAGGGCTTAGCTGGCTGCCATTTCTTCTTTTTTTGAAATGTCACACTATTCTCTTTCTATCTGCTGCTCACAGTGGCTGGTAGAATGTGATTGTTGTTTGATGCGCTCCACTACGCAGGCACAAATTAAGCTTTAGATCCTATTTACACTTGGTATTGAAATGTGATACTAAGTTGGATAACCTTTTGGGATGCAGCATAATGGAGTTATGACAATATAAAGGAATGCTTGGACTACAACGTCTTCTTTTAATACATGGGTTCACCGGGACAACCAAAACAAATCCAAGCCGGAGTCACCTGGAAGAAAGCAGAAAAGACCTTTCTGTTTACATCATTTCATGTGCCAGATCAATGATCTGTCTATACAGCAGGATGTTGTGAAGCTGAAGAGCCCAGTGTGCAGAACAGGCATGTTTTAAGTAAATTAATAACGACTGCTGTCATTTCATTTTGCCCTCCAGTACAAAGATCCTGTCTGTGGACGTTGTCCTGCTTAGAGGTTATATGTAGAGCTGAAAATGGACTGAGCCCTGTGGGATTCTAATGGGACAGTTGGGCAATCGCATAATAATCGAGCCTGAGAAGTGAACATCAGTCAGGGTGATTCACCTGACAGTCGCTCTATATGCCATGATGCATTGCTTTTTTGCTCCATATGAATTCAAATATTGGAGAGTAATTTGCTCAGATCATCTGCATTTTGTGTTTAGACTTTCCAAAGGTACAAACTTATTGTTAAAGTTACCACAAGAAAGAAAGAAAAAAACTACAGGAAAGGAAAAACTGTGAAAGTATCATTGTATAATTTGAGAGCTGACTGGTTGTATTATGTATCGTATACAGGCCGAGTAGATGTAAAACATCTTGTACTTAAAGAGCTGCATTGATCCAACCACTGACGGATTATTTTGATCTTTCATCTTCACATTTTGGCACCACAAATTCACCTTTTGTCTGTAACTGTGACCTTTTCAATAACAGTCCAGAAAAGGAGTCTTTTGTTCACCTGCCAACATGCTGCCATATCATGCTGCAGCTCCTCTCTCACTGCCTTCATTTACACAGGCGTCTGTTCTCTGAGGTACTTCAGTTACCATGCTTCCTACTCCTGCAGCTGCATGGATCCTCACATGGGAGCTACCTAGAGGAATCAGGGCTGAGGGGCACTGAAAGGCACCTCATCTGCTGGTGTGTCTCCCACCTCCCCAACCCACATAGTTTCCCAGCACTTCCATGGATTTCAATGAGCGACCTTAGCGGCATAACGCTGCTTCTTGAGGGTATGCACACCCACGTTCCAGTATTATGAGGAGATTTTATTTATATATTTATTTATTTAATCCTGCATTTCCTCTCAGTATTTGCAAAAGGATGAGGAAAAGAAAGTAAATTCAAAACAATACAGCGATGACTGATTGTATATACAACTAGAATTGGATGCAAATGTAAAAATGAAGAATCTTTAGGATGTCAAACAAACAGCAGCAACATACTAAGCTGGCCAGGGAGCACATGCTGAATGTCAATCAATCTTTAATTCATGTAATCTCTGCCTCCTCTGTGCTGATTATGCAGCACACCTGCTTTGTCATGTCCCCTGTGTGTGTGTGTGTGTGTGTGTGTGTGTGTGTGTGTGGCTACCAGGTTAATATGTTACTCAGTAGGTGAGGTTCAGGTAAAAGCTGACTTTTTGTGACACTCCACATTGCACCAGTGGCATTGCTTACTGTATGTTTGTGTGTGTGTGTGTGTGTGTGTGTGAGAGAGAGAGAGAGAGAGAGAGAGAGAGAAAGACAAAAAGAGATCCGGCCAAATCACCTCCACCCCAGCGCGAGTCACAGTGGAAATAGCCTCTCACCGTTAAACGAGCCCATCCTTCAGAGATAGAGCTTTCTTCTGCATAATGTCTCTGCCGTAGGGGCCACACACACACACACACACACACACACACAGGCGCAAACATACACATGTTCCTGCACTCACACACTCAGGAGAAACTAAATTTCAGATCATTAATCTCTGTAGCTCCCACCCCCTTAACCCCCCCACCTCTGCTCCACTGTCCTCACTCCCTTTGGCAAAGTCATGGCTGTCTTCCTTGACCAACACACACCGCCCCTGAGACCCTGAGGGGTGTGTGTGTGTGTGTGTGTGTGTGTGCGTGTACTTGTGTGTGTGGATGCCTTGGTGTGCCTGCAGGCCAAGCATGTGTTTGCACTTGTACGTGCCAATATGTGCGCACTGTGGCGATGTGTGTGTGTGTGTGTGTGTGTGTGTGTGTGTGTGTGTGTGTTGACAGAGACAGAGAAAACGCATAGAAGAGAAGAAGCAGTGTGTGTGACATGGAAAAGGAAAGAGCGTATATCCTTATTTGACTGCCAGAAACATAACTGCACACCAGCCAACAGAATAGAGCTCTCTCTGGAGGATGCTGTCCTCCTTTCTACTCCCTCTCTCCCAAAAAGAAAATCACCAAATAACATGCTGGCACACAATACATGGCCTCTCCATTAGTGTCAAAATGTACTTGTGAATACTGCCAATTCTTGTTGAATGGTAGCTCCAAACAGCTTGGGATTTTGCTTTAATCGCTTTAGTGATTTACAGCCCTTAAGACATTATAAGACACTGGAATCACATTAAAACAAATGTTCAAAGAAAAATAGAATTAGTGGCCGTCGATTTTTAGGAGTTTTCGTAAAGCTTCATGAGCAGTGTGGACATGCACTTAATCATAATGAGCTCATTTGAATGATAATACACACGGTGGAAATGAGTATTCGCAGGGTAGCTAAAGTAGTATACATAAGGCATAATGAGGTATCAGAGGTATGTTATACAAACATGGTTAGACTAAATTGAATGTAAATATGAGGTTAATGACATGGCATTAAATTAAATGTGGTTTGCAGGTGTTTGCTGATGAGATTCGATGAAAAGTAAAAAAAAAACAACAAAAAAACAATCACAGGGACATAAGCTTTTGGGGAATTCAGCTTTCTACCAAGTTTGCATTAGGAAAAAGAGACATCTCATAATGCAAGCAGTCAGATTCACAGGAAGCCAGTGACACGCGACTGGTCGCTATCGTAACGTTCAAAATAAGATTCAGATACGCCACAAATACATTTATAAAGAAACATTTGTTTTCAGGAACATTTCAGAATATGGAGTCAATGTCAAGAAACCTTAACATTTCACATAGAGCTGTTTTTCTTTTTAGCTTCTGCATGTTTGTGTGCCCGCTAAGACTCGCTAAGGTTTTTCAAAATAAAAGATCGTCCAGACTCAGTTGATACAAAAAATGGAAATAATGAATTATTTCTTCTGCCAATTGATCCACAGACTGGTACCGGTCCGCGGCCCGGAAAACCAATACAATACTCAGATCATTAATCTTATTACAAACGTGTCTACATTTGTAATTTAGTCATTTAAACCTAATACATCTGATGAAGTCTAAGCGACAGGATAGCAGTCATATTCAAATGCTTTTAAATTGCTGTGTGTCTGCATAATTCTTGTCTTGTTTCATTGACTCTGTATCTTGACACATAGTATCCATCGAGAGATGGATCAATGCATACGCCTTATGAAAATGCATAAATTTGCCTGTTTCAGTGCAGGAATGACTTTGATAAAGTTTCGATGCTAACATTGTTAGGATATGTGTAGAATACTGTACTTGTTTGAGTAATCAAGGTTAGAAAAGCAATACTGCATTGAAGTGAATTGAACATGTACAACCCGTGTGGTTTTATGTGTAAAATAGTGAGTAAGATACAGTTCTAGTTTAGAGCTGTTAGAGCTGCTGTAGGATAAAGCCTCCAATAAAATGTCTGTGCTAACACATTTCTCCTCCATTCAGTGTGTGTGGAAGAGCTCCACATTTTACACCTTGTAATTGTATAATTACCAATCCATTAAACAATTACAATACATGTCCGTGTAGTATAATTTAATATGTCAGTTCAGATAAAGAGAGAGCCAATACACAGAGGCACATTGTCTTAACATAATCCCTGCACAGTGGGGCCAGAAGCCCCTTATTCTTCTCCCCTGACACTATCAGCCTGTCGCCACAGCGGGAAAATCCTGCCGTTGTTGGTGGAGGACAAGGAATTACTTCCTGTGTCAGATTAGGGTTATCGTAACGGGGCTGTGAGTTATTATTGTGAGACAGACACACATATATGCAGACACACAGACGCGTTGCAGAGGAAGGGGGAGAGTATTTACGCAGTTATCGGCCTATTCTAATGTTGGATAATCTGCACTCCGGGGCAGTTAGCTGGCAGCGAGATTCTTCATGGGGAATTTGGCCTACATAAAAACTACAACAAGCAAATTCACAGTCATATTCTGGAGAGACGTGCTGTGTGTTGGTGTTTCAAAATAAAAAAACAACAGTTTCACTTATGCAAATGTGAGATTCCTCTTATGTTGAAAGCTGTTAGTCAGCGAGGCGATTGTTCGAGGCACTTTGGGAATTTTATTCCACTGGCTAAATAGAGGGGAAAAAAACCCAATAATAATAATTTAAAGAAATGGGACAGACAGCATAGAAGAGAGGAAATGGCTCTGAGCACTGATTGTTTGGCAGTTCAATAAATAAGACATAGATGGAGGAGAAAGGGATGAAGACAGAATACAAATGATTAAAGTAAGCTGCATTAGGTAGCATTGATTGAGATATGGACAGCTGTATGTGATTGCTGAACATCTCGTTCCAAAACTTGAGGCTCCACTCATCCAAGAGAGCAATAACAACCAAAAAAAAAACAACGTTATTCACTGTTGATGTGCAATGTTTCAATTACGCAACATGTCTACAATTACAAATGCCAAAATTTCTACAACCACCATGCAGTCACAGGAGCATCAGCACCAATGCTCGAGGCGTCAGGGCTCAGTGCAGGCCAGTCAGGTTCGTCCATATCACCACAAAACAAAGACAAAGAAAGAAAATGTGCCGACCACTTACTTTTGGCTATATAGTGTATGTAGATATATATATAATATATAAGTCGGGCAGCAAAATCATATTTCATTATTTCAATTTTGCTAAGGGAATTTAATATATGCAATAATATCATTTTAATTAGCTCCCTAACAACAATTACATCAAAAGAAACACACAAGATACAGATGTTGACAGATCAGTCTCCACTTACTCACTTATTCTGGACTGTATATCTACAGTTCCATGAAAACGCTGAAAGCTTCGGGACAAGTGAGTAAGTCAGTCTTAAATGAAGATTATTTTATTATTTTAACTACTGTTTCCATGGAAGAGTGAATAGTCCAGCTACATATTAAGATACTGGGCATACTTAGATGCATGTTATTGAGATTATTAGAATGTAGAATTTATATATGTTTGATCTAATTTTGGTTATTTTAAGATATATTTCCTGGTTTCCACATTTCGGTTGAATCTCGTATCATTCGCTTGCGCAGGATAAAGTGTGTATTCTTTTCTTGATTAGGTCACTTGCAGTGCAAAAGTTTCATCTTCAGACCTAATGTAGATGACTTTATTTGCATTTGTAACAATGTGATATGTCGTTGTTTGCATATATTTATGTGTAGAACATTAACTTTATTCTCTCGTTGAGTCATTTATAGGTTAATTCAAAGGCAGCAGACATGCATCAGGCCCCTCAGTGTGATTCATTTACTGGATGTACACAGGATACACATCCTTCCCTTGTTTTGGCTAATTTCAGTGTAAAGGAGATGTTATTGTGTTGATACTTTTCAATGAGAAGGGAGAGTGTTATGTCATTATGAAATAATATTAACCTTTATTGCTCCTTAGTGGGAATTAGTTATATTGTTACTTCTAATTCAGATTAACAGGCCCTTATTGATAATCAGTGTAAGCTCATTTTCTGTTCATTTGGGTGCACAGTGCTAGAGATTAAATGGTTTACGTAGATTAAATGTCTTGCGTACCTATTAGTGTGAGTCATTGTAGGTAATGAGTGATCACTGTATGTGTGTGTGTGTCCAGCGGTGTGAGTAATCAGAGTACAGAAGGACAACAATAGCTCTGGTTTTATTTTAGGTACCAGAATGTCCCAGTTGGGTGTCGGTGGAAGGTCAGAATCCACAGGTCAGGACACACAGACGGAGGGATGTTGAGTGTGTGTGAGAGAGATGACAGGTCTACGGGCCACGCAGGCAATATGGATGGATACACACTGAACTCAAACCTGGAGTGTGAGGTTATAAATCCTGGTTCCAAGCAATATGAAACCAGCGCAGATGAGGACAGAATGGATGAAGGTTAAAAGATGAGATGAAGGATAAGAAATTAAAAAAGATGAAGGGTCAGAACTGGGTTCACGGGGACATTTTTAAATGATCAGTGTGTGAGCGATGATGAGGTTATCCATGACCGTAGATCAGCTTTACTGCACATCAGTTTGGTCTTTGGTTTTTAATTAATCATAGATTTGTTGGGTCATTCACACCACACAAGTACAATATTAATTTAAAGCGACACCTGTATTATTAAATAATCTGACGGTCTTGTCTTTCAGAGTGGACTCTGTTTTTATTTTTTTTATTTTAAATTATTCCGGTTTTTTTTGTGCTCACATGGTACATATTACTGAACACGTTTGTGGCATCTATGATGGGATTTGTCTTTTTAGTATAATATTTCATAACATAAAAAAGAGAACATAAGCATCCTTATAGATTTCTTTAGATAGAATCCTGTAATAATATCATTTAACATCCTCTACCACGTGTCCAGTTGTATGTGTGGAAAAGGTCTGGATGAGATCAAGCAACACTTAAACCGCAGTATTAAAGTAATACTGACGTTTCCAGCAAACATTTTGAAATCCAACAGCACATCTGGCTGTAAACGCTTCCATAGATGCCATCTGAAAATTACCTGTGAATTGATGTCTTGGCTAATCAGTGTGTGGTCATTAGCCTGCTGAGTGCCTTTTATTTTTTTCCTGCAGCCTTGGCTGTATTTTCTGTTTTTACTATAATGAGTGGCATTTATAGATTTATAGTCTGACAGCAGTCGCAGTTCATATCCTTCCCTCTGTATTCCAGCACCTCTCTTTTCTCTGAATAAGTCTGAAAAAGCAGTCCATGCTTTCTCCTGTTGCTTCGATCGTGCGCATTACTGTCTCTCTTTAAAAAAAAAACCAAAAAAAAAAAAAACTCACAATCCTAATAACTTGTAGAGTTGTTGCTACTGCTGTTATCAGCATATTCCAACGGCCCAAACAGCTTGTTGTCAAATCAATAATAATTACACAATGAAAGGCCTTTTCCACTAATGATTTTACACAGCAGAGCTATATTAGAGGAGTCGGGGTAATAAACAGTTCTCTTTTGTCTATACAGAGAGGAAAAAAAAGAGTGGAGATGGATGGAGCTGCAGTGGAAATAACAGGCAATAATGTGGGAGATTTAGTTGAGGAAAGAGTGATGAAAGCAGGCGAGACGACCCTCCATCACCGTGCTTTGACTTTGCATTTCTGATGGGAGTAGATGGTAGATGGAGGCTCTTCTTTTTAAGGCATTTAATGAAAAAAATAAGATAAATTATACTCCTACTTTTATTTTAGATTAGATTAGATTAAAACGTTAATAACCCTCATAGGGGAAACAGGGCTGTTGTAGCAGCAAACAATAACAGCAGACAGCACTGATGGATATAACAAGGGAGCTAAGAGCAGAGCACATGGAGGTGATATAACATTCATGATGTGGAATAGCCGCAGTAGAATTAAGACACATTATTAAAAGCAAAAGAAAAGAGATGTGAAGTGAAGATTTGACAAGGTGATTGGCTTTTTCTCTGTGTCGGGCCTTTTTTAGACGGCGTCAAAAAGTCAATTTCCTTTTCTAATATTTGAAATAATGACTCGGGGTTGAATTATTAATGTCCCCTATGGGCTCAGCAGGGTGAGGTCCAGTGAGCGACAGACATGAGGATAGACTCACGAGGAGCTAACAGGAGAGTCATTTAGATTCAAAGCATCAGGATGCTCTTGACCACACACACACACACACACACACAGTATGAGTCATGCATTGCAAAATTGCACAAAACAATTGCAGGCGTGTGCTGCATATCTCTGTGATACACACACACACGCATATATGAAGAGTTTGCAGGGGTCTTATCTGAGGTGTGTTACGGATATTTTACATGGATAACAATGTCATTACAATGTAATCACACTACAGTACAGCAGCAAGAAATCACATTAGTCTGGCTCACACTGCTCCTCTGGCTACTTATTACATAGATTGTGCTCTCTTCTCTCTAGCTGCCTCTGTCCCTCCATTATAAAAGCACTGTTTTTATCCAACACATCCTCATATTGAACAGTATTAAACGCTCCTCGTTTACACCCATCTAGCGGCCGTAGTAATCATGACCCAGGGAAGAAGCGTAATATGCCATAAACAGATCACTGTTATAAATGAATGATGTTTTATGGTGTGACAACGCTGTGGTTAAGGTCCCGGTTCGGTTCGGTTCGCTTTAGGGAAAGATCGTAGTTGATGTTAACATGACTTCCTTGAAATGTCCCGACTCACAGTTGGAATCAGGAATCTGCACCGCGTCACTTCCTCGGTTATAACTGCTGCGGCCAGAAACGTAACTGTATGCCGTTTTAGTTTTAGATTTTAGACCTCTGAATTGTAAGTGGCCTTGAAAATATCAAGCGTGTTCTCTCAGCCTGCCTCCCTCCCTGCCTCCCTCTCTCCCTCCCTCCCTCCCACACAGCACTCTGAGCTGGTTTGCTCATTATTACTTCATGCACTGTTTATGGTGACCCCTTGCAAAATCTGTTTTGCATGCTTTGAGGTTTTTTTTTTTTTTTGGCACTTGGAATTGATGTGATATAGTCGGAACTCGATGGGCCAAGGCTGCTGTTTGTCCTCCCCGTGCCTTGTCTTGCTTCTGATAACAAGGTGAACTCAACCTCAGGTAGCGAGACGGCAGCCAGTCATACATGGCAAATCAGAGATTTAATCAAAAACCTCATTCTCATGCAGGAATAAAATAAGGTGTTTGAGGAGCTCTGACTGAATGCAGAAGTGTGTGATGTAATATGTTAGTTGTAGCATTTGGTGTAATCATGAGCTAATTGCTGTTTTATGCAAATCACCATGCAGTATGTGCACATGTTTTATTGCTTTGCTCGCTTTCATATCCATTCCTTCAGATGCACTGCATTTTGTTTTCATATTAAATATTATTGTTATTTCTCCAACATGCAATCCCCACACTGCTGTTAATAATTAAGATACTGATAATAATGATTCATAAAGATATTATATATTAAACCAATGCAATCTCATTAGTGGTCATTGTAATGCATGGAGCTGGAGTTGACTCGAGTTAGCCTGGTGCTCTCTGTAACCTGCAGGCCTGTTTTCTGTATCCGGTGGTGGTAAGTAGGCGGGGGGATCACCCTGGGGCCTAGTCCTCCAGGAAGAACTAACAGTGTATCAACACTTCCTCCAGCATCGCCCACAGCTCCACACTCAGCAGGAGACACAGCGGGAGCATGCTGATCTCAAACTGTATGCCTCCTCCTGGCGCGATACCTGCTGAGACAGGTAGAACCATCAGGCGAGGGAAGACAAAATCCACCACGATGGCTCCAATATGGAAGCAAACTGACAAGCTGGGATGGTCGGATCCTGTAGAACCACTTGCTGTGTTAATGAGGTTTCAGTGTATACCCTCAGAGATGATGCTAAACATCCATAAACTGCTACACATCTTTTTTTTTTATTTTAATTTTTTTTTGTCAGTTGATTCAGTCTGTCCGGTGTAATCCAAATGCAGCGTTCGATAGACAGAGGAGGAGGAATGTGTGTGTTTGTGTGTGAGTGTAAGAAGTAATGGTTGGGGTTGGTGGGGGTGGAGTCCTGAGAGCTCTGCATGTTTCCAGTAAGAGCATCTCCCCTCAGGAGCACGGCTCCTCATCGGCCCTCAGGGTGACTTTTATCGCTGAACACTGTAACGTTTGAGAATAACTGGTTGACAACAATTTAGCTTTCTGCATCACTGCGCTCCTACTGGGCATTCTGGAAGACTGCCACGGTACAAACATGGATGGATGGACGGCTCAATGGATGAATAAACAGTTCTAAAGATGCAGCAGCATGGAGGAGTGAGAAGAAAAATCAACCAAACGCTTTTTTTTTCTTTTTTTTTTTCTTTTTTTTTCCTTTTTTGATAGAATTGGATTAAAACACATACAGCTTTTAATAGTGTGACTCGGATGTTTAACTTAAACTGGTGTTTAAATTCTCATCTACTCAACTATTTTCTGCATATTTTTACCGTTTATGAAAAGAGGATAAAACCATCCTGTTTGCTATCATTATGGCAGAAATAAAAATAAAACCAATATTTCTTCTTATTGATAAATACAGTTCTTAATAAATAAATAAAAAACTAAAGACAAACACCAATGATACTGAATTATTGATAAAATACTCGTTAAGAAATTGAACATTTTACAAGGAAAAAAAAAAGATTTAATCAAAACACACAGGAACAGTGAATAAGTTCTCCCCAAATCTGCTTTACTCATACTCATCAACACGCATCCGTGCTCTCTCTCTCTCTCTCTCTCCTACATAAACACATACATGAAAATGGAGACACACACACACACACACACACACACACACACACATTACGTGCCACCGGCAGTACTGTGCCATCAGCCCGTCTGCCCAAAAGCACTAACTATGTAATTGTGCATTTAAAATGGCCATTGTTGTTATTGTTGTCGTGCAGAAGGAGCTGAGAATGAATGGACACATTTGGACTTTATGGTGCACCGCATAATGTGGCGGCAGACACCGGTTGCTGGAAGCGGATATCAGTGTTGTGTATGTGTGTGTTGACAGCCCAGACATCAGTGTAATGGACTCGGTGTTGATTGAAAGGCCCAGTAGAGGAGTTTGGGGACTAATAACCATTATGAAATTGATAACCTTGGCAGGCGTCGGCTGGATTCGCACCTGCTACTGTTTTCAATAAAACAAGAGAAAAGCGACATCATTCACAAATGATGCCCCAAATATGAACCCACTTCATTTTATTCTGCCGTTTCCACTCCGCTGCTACAATAGCAGAACAGAGGTAATAGCTGTAAGTAGCAGGCTGATGACTGCATGACATTGATTTGAATAGCTAGATCAGATGTGAAATCCTGGTCACTGTAGCTTAAAGACAAACACTGTGCAGCAGCTACTGCCAGGAGGAGCCCTGAAGCAAGGCACTCATCCCCTCCCTGCCCTGCCTCTGGACATAAATCTTAAAAAAATAAAATAAAAATACATAGTTCCATTTTTGATGTTTCAGTAAATTAATAATAAGTAATGAGTTTTAATTCTAATAATAATAAAAATGAGCTTAGTGCTGTAGCTTTTAACAAACATTTGAGTAAAGAGTTTTTTAATTTGATTTGTCAGGAAGCAGCTGTGTGTGTCTGTGTGTGTCTGTGTGTGTTTGCGTGTGTGTTCATAGTGATGAAGGAACATGTCACCCAGTGCAACAGTGTGGCTCACTGATGTGTTTCAATAGTGTGTGGACAACAACGGGGCTCTATGACACAGAGGAATACCATGCATCAGGCTTTGGATATCCAATATTTATTGATTGCCTATTAGAATCAATGTATTATTGGAATTCACTGACCATATGTTTTTATGTTTGAGTCTACCTTTGACCAATTGAATGAACTTAATACAGTTAAGTAGCACTGAGTCACTCCTTTGTTTTTCCTTTTGTTTTCAGTGATTTCATTGAGGCTATTCTTGGAAGTGTTTATTGAGTGATTGTTATTGATCTGATTCCATTCTAGTTCACAAAACATCATCAACTCAACGTCTGCTTACTTCTTTATTCTGGATCATTTGTCTTGTTTAGTTGTGACGGAACTGTAGAAGTTCAAACATATAGGATGTACCGCTAACTCTACGCCGTAATTGTTGTTTTTTGGTGTTTTTTTTGTTTGTTTTTTTGGAGTTCGGCAGGTGGAGAAATATTTAGAAACAAATTGGATGGTGTCAGTTGTTTAATTTGAGAGAAGCGATAAATAATTCTTAGTCCCGAGTCCTGTTACCAGTCCCATTTTTATTTCAGAATGTTGATTTATCATGACGTTACTTGACAAAACTCAAACAGAAATATCTTGTTGTGCAGATCAAAAACTTGTTTTAAATTTAGCTAATTTTGTCTCAAAAGCTTAGCATTGGTGGCAAAATGGACTATTTAGAGTATTTACTTTATACCTCTACAATGTGAAATATGTCATAGACATGAAATGAGTTATCCTCCGCCTGCAGTTATATGTACTGTTTGCACTTCTTCTCTCTTTTGCTCTCTGCGCCCTTCTCTCTCTCTCTCTCTCTCTCTCTCTCTCTCTCTCACACACACACCTGTGTGTGCATAGAGAACAACAGGACTTTCCGCCCTGTAAAAGATGGAGGTATCCATGCAGAGAGAGACAGCAGGAGCAACATTAGGAGAGAGGCAGATGAGTGAGACAACACAGAGAAATCTCCCTCATACTTTATATGCTAATTGAGGTGATGCTCCGACACGCTGTAAGCATCCTGCACCCAGCAGTCAAACACTGACCTCCAGGTGATGGTGAAGTGTAACACACAGTCAGTCGCTGAAGCCAGCAGCAGTCTGAGAAGTATCAACTAACCCTGTGCACAGTGCAATGAGCTTATGCGTTTGTCTGATTTACATTGAACTCATGAACTCCATCTTATTTTCACTGATTGGCCCGTGTCAGCTCGATCAAAAGTTTAAAAAAAATATATTATTATTATTCAGCCTGGTGTTTCACAGCTGCATTCAGTTCTTCTCTCTATAAATGAATCTCCAGCAACATCTATGTGTACGTTGTTGGATTTATTTTCCCCATTTAAAGTTTCTCCTCATTTACTCAGTGATCAGTCGAGGCTGCGTTGTCTGTGTAATCTACACACACACGAACAAAAGACTTATGCAAATAATTATTATTCCATAATATTCCCAGAACTCTGACTTTTTTCATTGTTATTTTAAATGTTTTTGTTGCTTTATTCATGGGAACATGAACAGATCTATTGTTCTTCCTGATATCAATCTATCATTATATTGGAGCAATTGACTGGTTCAAGTCTCGTCAATACATTTGTATTAGTGACATATTAAAAACTAGATTCCTGCTCTCTGGCAATAAAGGAAAGAAAAAACAGTCTTCCCTCAGTTTCAGTGAATGTAGCTGCAGGACGACATAGGATTTTTGTGATTTTTCTGTTATTTATATCACGTTCATATTTATATCACAGCATGCCTGCTGTTAATATACGGTGAAAGTTCCAAAATGTGACGTTAACGTATGTAGAAATTTTGCCTATGTAACTGTAAATCATGTAAATTCCAGTTAAGCCCCAGAATATAGAAATAGACCTAGAAATGTGCATAGCAACATAAGCAATGCTACTGAATGACTCATGTGAAGCAGCTAGAAAGCACGATGCCGGTATATTACGAACAATGGCTGCTGACAAAAAATAAGCAGAGACGGGGAAACATCTCTTTCTATAAGAACTATAAATGGTGATTGGCTCAGTTATATCTACACACACACACACACACACACACACACCATGTAAGCTAACATACAAGGTGCTGGCCTGACCATCAGGATCTATTTGCTCAAGGACGCTTTGACACAGCTGTAAGAACTGAGACAGACATTTTTCTTCTCTCTTCTTGTTTCTATCTAAAAACTAGTTCTTGACTTTGCAACAACACATGTATTTACAACTTTTATGCAGTGATTTATTTACAACAACAACGCATTACATATTTGACTTTAAACCTTCACATTTCAACAAAGGAAAACACTGCAACACTATTTATTTATTTATTTATGTATTTATCTGCTTACCTATTTTTGCATAACCATGTTTTCTTTCCAGTTTTCCACCTCAGCTAAAGCCAAGAGTTTTTACCTAATTAACACACACTATTTTCAAAGGAAAGGTCGTGAACTTGGGAGTGGAAACCAGCTTGGGGTCATGGCATTGTGTGTGTGTGTGTGAGAGAGAGAGAGAGACAGAGAGAGAGAGAGAGACAGAGAGACACAGAGAGAGAGAGAGAATCTGTATGGTAACTAAAGCCACAGCGGCCACAATACCCTAATTGTTCTTTTGGTTGACTAATAATGGGAAAGCCTTGTGGACACAAAAGCTTTAATTAAATTAGTTGGAGGGTTTACAAGTTTGGGAAGCTGCTCTAGTGGATGCCTCTGCATTCCAAAACAAATAAATAAATGAATAATTTAAACAAAAAACAGAAATAATAAGCCTAACTGTAGGACGTTGGCCAAACAAGACTCAGTTACTGCGGTGACCCATATGTCCTCACTACTGTTACTGAATGATTGTAACTCCATGCCACTGCTGTTCACTATATAAGTCCTGTACAAACTGAGAGTATAGTGTCCTTCTTTCAATTAAACATTTTTTGTTTACTTTATTGTTTTTGTGCTGGGGTAAAAAAAAATGGAGATGGAGAGGCAGCAAATAAAGTGCGAGTCAGGCAGGAAGGGTGTGTGAGCGGAATCCTTAGCGCCAACAGGCCAATTTGTCATCACCCCCGTTGCTATGGGAACCAGCATTCTGGGCAAATCACGGGATGCTGGAGTAGTGTTTTTTTTTTTCCTCCTCTTGTCTTCAGCTCGGATGAAAAGGGACTTTAGAGTTCATCCTGTGTGCATTAGAGAAGGAAGGAGAAGAAGAGGTGTGTGGGGAAAGTGTTGCTTTAATTACTAATTTAGTCAAGCGTTTAGGGTGAGTGAGTGCTGCTTTATATTGCTGTTCCTGACATACGCCGGGTCATTATGCTGTTCCATCATTTTCAGAGATGAATCCGTGTTTGTAGAACAGGAATATCAACTCTCTACTTTCACACACAAAACAAAATTTCAAACAAAATTACTAGCTGGATGAATGAAAGCACTTTTCTGTAATGAAGGCGGCAACCTTATAGCAAAGTAACATGTCCGACATTTTATGCCCCTACAGTTACATGATGATGATTTATTAAAAAAATGTATCATAAACTCAAGTCAAGAATAGATTCCAAAGCTTTACAGTGTTAAAGGTTACTTCTCCACCACTGTATATGACACAAAGCCTCTCGTTGCTTTATTATACACGACAGGGAGGGCTGGTGAATGTGAGCTCAAACGACTTTACTGCTTTCCATCGCATGCTCCAGAACACTTGAGCATGCGATGGATTTCTCAGTATAAATGTTCTTATTTAGCTTAAGGAGGAGAGTAATTTGTTTTGTTTTTGTTAGTTTTTTATGTGACATTGAATTATACAGTATATTTTCTGCCTATGTGCTGTTTGTGTTTCTTTTTCTTTCCATAGTCAGTATTTGGAGAGGACACATGGGATGTGAGTGGGAGGATGACATTGCGTACATCCATACAGCTGACCACTGCAAGCGTTCAATGCTGCATGTACAATATTCATCCTGAGACTTCGCAGAGATGGCAGACATTATTAGCATCAGTTATTATTTCATATTTGTGGCAATTACAGCACCCTTGTGGATTTCCATTTCCTGCGCAGCACGCCATGCATTGTTCTTCTCAGAGCATGGCTCCTAACTCCTGCCTCAGTATACTATACAATATATTAGCCAGTAATCAAACTATAGGCTTTTAAAGATATTTGATAGGCAGACATGTGGTGGTAGTCAGAAAGAGGGTCCACTGTATGAACTGCAGGCGGTGATGAAGACTGAAGACTTAGAAAATGAAGACATATTGTCAGAGACTTGGTTATGAATATAAAGCCTCCCCGGCACACAGAGCAGCTCTGTGTCTGCTGTGAGTGGGCAGCAGAGAGGAAAAAAAAAGGAGAAAAAAGAATGCTGTCTGCAGTCGTTGGTCCATTCACTTGGTGGTCTGATTCTCCGAATGGAATCCATATGATTGTTTTAACATTTTTATATTAAAAACTATGTATGACATTGACAGCTCATTACTAACAGCATGCAAATTAAGCAAGGCAACTCACAATTGGCAAATTCCCCACAGGCCATGCAGTATGTATCCTATTGTATCTAGTTTATGAGATATTTTAGTATAAAGGAGAGTTTTCCCTTTTAATACAGGAGATGCGTGAATGCCTTGTTCAACCTGTGTCGGACCCTCATATGAGCACTTCTAAGCCATTGAATCGCTAAAGAAGGAAGTAAGAAGTTAAGTTGCAGTATCGTGAACACTTTCTATTCATAGCCGGTTAAATGACGTCAACTCATCAGTAACATCAGTCTGAATGGGGTATCAGATCGGACAGCGGTGATCGACTCTTTCTGTCTGTCCATCCTTATAATGTCCAGACAGATTTGATTAGATGTACAATTATGAGAATGTAATGACATTTTAAGTGTCCATATAAGAATGCACCATTGCTAGTGTATAATTCAGTGAGTCTCGTTTTAATTGAGATCCCTTGTTCCATTGAACTCAGTTTAGATGGCCAAACTCAAGAGACGTAGACCACCAATATGGCCAGCAAACACTACAGGACCATCCTATTACAAACTGGAGTGAGGCCATGGGTCTAGAAAAGCAGTTTCTAACTTGGGACTGCAGGATAAATCTGGTGGGTATGTGCTATGCCTGTACCTGCTGTACTGTGTGTATTAACCTTCAACCAACCGCCACAAGTTGACTCAGTTGGTACTTACACATAGCGCGAGTTCTCTGAGGTCTATTATTACATTTGTAAGATCAGTAGAGGAAATGTCTTCGATCAGGCAGCACTCCCCTGACCTCGTCTTTGCATGAAGATGTTTTGTGGTTTCGATTTTCAATGTGAGGGATTATGAAAAAGCATCCAGCTGTATTCACTTTTTCTACCCTCCTCCTTTCAAATTATGGTAGGAAGGAGGAAAACATGTTTACTATGCTTTCTCATTCTCTCTCCTTCTCCCTCTGCAAGTTGACAGCGCATCATAAATCCATCTCAGCCTGGAGGAAGAGCGTCTCAAGGCTGCTGCTTCTCTCCTACCAAATTGTCTTATTCTTCACACAAAAAAACTCCCGAACTCCTGTGGGAAGGGAGTGAGGGAGGAGTAGCAACAGCAGAAAGAGGGAAAGTTAGAAGAAGGGAGGAGGATGAGGCTCAAAGAGAATTATTCATCCTCTGTTTGGAGAGCAGGTTTATCTAAATGAGGCTTGGCCAGCTGCTATAGCAACATAGAGATACATAGAGAGTCGCAGTTTACCTTCAGGTTACACACATGCACGCTTTTACATTCCTGCTGTGCATATACAACCCCCCCCCATACACACACACACACACACATGCACACACACACTTTTACACTTTTTGACTTTGTGAGGATGATAGATATTTCAGGGCCTTAGGCAAGGTATTTGCAACCGAGCAAGAGTGAGCCTTCCGATTACAGTGACTGAACGTGACCACCGGTACGTGTGTGTGTGTGTGTGTGCTTGTGCGTGTGTGTGTTTGCCTATATGGTACACTTTAATATGTTACTGATTGTATTTGTCCGGTCATGCTGTGCTGAAACAATGTTTCACTTGCCTTTCGCTGTGCTCATTTAATCCCTAAATTGGCTGATTACTAGGGCCAAAGGTGTGTTGATGCATGCTAATGAACTAGTAGCTGGAGTGAAGGGGCCTTGTGGTGAGTGTGCCTGGCTCAAAAGCACACTGATGTTGCTAGTGGCTCACCTTTCCCTTCTTCAAGAAGTGGCAGATCTTCTTCCAGAACAAAGCCCCTCTTTTTTTTTCTTTTTTTTCCCTCTGGAGCCTTTTCCTCGACCTCTCCCGGAAGGTCTGTATAGTACAAAGAGTCTTTTCGTCCTGCTCGCAGACCTCATCTGCGACAGAGAGCCTGACTCGCCTCTTCTTCAAGGAAACCCTTACTGTGAAAACAGGGAAACGGTTACTGTGCCCGTCAGCAGTTGTTGGAGAGAGAAAAAAATAAAAAATAAAATAAATCACAAAACCCCCATTTTTCAGACGAACTGTTTCAAGTCTTTAAGCTGAGCAGCAGGTGCAAAAAGGCTCAGACATACATTCACGTCAGAAAGATAAACAGTACAGCCGAGATTGTAGAAGATGAATCTAAATGATGGCGATCACATTTATGCTATTAGGTGAAAGGCTTCTGCTAGTATTCAATAGATTGTCAAGGTACGTAAAGTTGCCATGCACACATATTGTAGAGAAAGCATTTTGAAACATGGGTGTTTGAGGTTAAAATAAAAGACTGAATCTAAATATACACACAATGTATGCTCAGCAAGTTTCACATTCTATGCCTGAAGGAGATGCGATGTGCCTACGTATTCATTTGTAGAATTAGCAATAATTATTCAGGAGAAGACCGATGTGTTAGTACGTCGACACAGACTCATACACAGAGCTCGTGTTCCCAGCTCAAGCATTACTTGACCACCCTTCTCATGATTTCTAAAGGTGCCATATATGAGTGTGATAGAGCTGCTTCAGGAATAACAAAGCATTCGGAGCTTCCACTTGAAATAATAAAATAAATAATAATGAAAATAAAAATTCTTACATGATACGAGGAGACAAAACACTTAGAGCCAGTGAAAGCACAGATATACTCCAGAGAGGCATTCCAGGGTAAAACACTCTTCTACATGAGTGAAGATGATCTAAGAGAGTCTGCAGTAGAACTCAATACAATAGGAAGATCATTTTCTCACTAATTCTTTATGGAGCTTTATTACGCGGCTTTGTTGAATGCTTGATTCTGTTTGGTTAATTCCGTCATTCTGTGGTCTGTTATTTCTGGACGTCAGAGCGCTGCTATGAATAACAGAGCGTTGCTATGGACACAGTTCTGATCATAGACTCGATGTGTCAAAGTATTGATCTCTAGTAAGTAGCCGTGTAATACGAGATAATATCCTGCATCACCCTCTTTTATTCGTAATAATGACCTGCTCTTTCCTCGTAGTCCTGCAAGCTCATTAGCACTGATGACACTAAGATCGTAAGGGGAACTTGTTCATTTGTTCAGTTAAAATGTCATAATGAGTACACGTGCAGTGCAAATAAACAAGAAAAAAAACAAAAACAAAACTATTTCTGATTCAATTAAATGGAATCGACAACAAAGCGTAGATGAGATGAAACGGACACAGCAAACATGGAATAAAAGAAACATTAACAGAACAGGAATATGCCATTAGTGAATTAAAAATGGTGTGTCTGTGTTTGAGGATTTATTTCTGAAAGTAATATACTATAAGGAGATGTTTTTGGCCTTTGCAAACATACATGTCAGTCACCGTCTGTAATTCCAGGCTTTACACAGAAGAGTCCTTGTCCTTGTCTAATGAGTCAGGCTGCCTGGACACAGCGCTTGCTCTCTTCTGTTTTAAGAGCACCTTCACGTTTTAATGTTGACATTAAATAATTGGGTGCAGCCATCTTAAGCTGCAGATGTTCAGACGAAACTGCCAAAAAAAAAAAAAAAAAATCACATCAATGGTCCTTTTCAGGAAGACTTAATGTTGTCGTCCTCGTTGTAGTGCTGCAAAAGCCCTGACTGAAGAGGGTGGAGTGGACGGCTGAGTGTGCAAGATGTGTGACTTTGAAAATATGCACCACAGTTTGTATCTCATGTCAGTCCACGTTGAGTTTATTGTTTATCTAACTTGAACTGAGTAAAGTGGAATAATTATCTTTCTAATCTGCAGTCTGACTTTGAAAGTAAAAAAAGTCTCGGTGTAATCATGGACTCAGGGTTAAAACTCAGCTAATTAACTTCCATTTACAGTAGTAAAGTAGACTGTAATGGTTTGTGCTCAGGTTTCCCCAAAAACATCTATCGGTGCATTCAGAATGTAAAAGACAATAAATAAATAAATCAATAAAACACATCACAGCGATGCTCAGGGCTCTGCGCTGTCTCATAGAAAAGAATTCAAAAAGATTCCTGCGTGTCTATGAATCTCTCAATGACCTCGGAGCAGAACAGATCTCTCAATGTTTTACCACATAAACTCTTTCCGTCTCGCTGTTTGAAAGGCGAAGCTGCTCACACTGAATACTGATTCCATTTTGTTATTGTTTTGTTTTTTCAGTTTACTCAATTTTGTATCAAGTTGAAAAAAAACTATTCGAACTATGCGAGTCACATACTTTGACTGGAACACAGTTTGTCTGTTTTTCGTCTGTGCATCAGTATGTGACGGATCCTACAAATATATCACCTCAATCTACGCTTTCACTCTGAACACAGTTAAACGTATAGAGCTTATAGACAAAGACATCACATATCGCTCGACCTGCCGCGGCGCACCGTTTAACCCAACGTTTTAGTCTTTAGACTGTAACACATCTGTCACCCTGAAGCACGAGTGAAGCCCCGGCGATGAGGTTTCTCCCAGTCATTAGAGGGTTCGAACTGAAAGTAGGCCAGCTATTTCGGACTCATTTTCATTACCGCTAAAAGTCAGAGACACTGTAGGAAAGTGGAACACAAGTAGAATGGAGCTGGGAGTGCGCTCTCTGTGTGTGTGTGTGTGTGTGTGTGTGTTTGTGTGTGTGTGTGTGTGTGTGTGTGTGTGTGTGTGTGTGTGTGTGTGTGTGTGTGTGTGTGTGTGTGTGTGTGTGTGTGTGTGTTTCTGCAAAGAGCCAAGAGGCACTCTCACCGGTTCACTGAGGGGCCAACTACTTACATGCCATCACTGCAGAGCAGACATGAGGAAGTACATGTGAGTACTTTGTTTCCTGTCTGTCTGTCCTGGTTGATTGATGGGGAGAGGCAGACAGAAAGTATAGCGAGTACTGCGTGGTCCAGTTTGGTGACCTGTCCAGGCCGTCCCCCGTAACACTTCAGCCTCCCACCATCCGTCTTACAATAATAATCGGTCCATTTGTGTCTTCAGATGTAATCCGACGTTATGCTTGTATTGATGAACAAAATACGCTTTGAGATGAGTTAAATTAATATAATAAACGCACTCTGTTGCTCGTCATAGCATGGTATAAGAAGGGGGAACATAAAAGCTGAAATAATGGACAGACTCAGTATCCACACTACACAGTAGGTCTGAAGAGGCTTTGTGTATGTGATGTGTTGGTGAAACAACTTCAGAAAAAGCTTGGAAACAAACAAACAAAAAATAGAATAAGATATTGTACGTATTATAAAAAAATGGTAAATATGTAGTAAAACCATATTATACACATGCTGGTGTATATATGTATAGTATTGGCATGCGGTATGAATTTGATTTCTGGATAATGCATGGTCAATGAGAAAGACCTGTTGCATAGCCAGTGTTTATATTATATTGCTTAGTTTTCTTTTTTATTGGGAAATGTCTGCAGTGATAATTTGTCTTTCTTTGGACGTAAATGTCAACTCCAAAATGCGTTAATGTATATATGTTATTACTGTGTGTAATATACATATATATTTGTTCATAGATTATTAAAATTAATGGGTGTCAGCCACTGCCCACTTTATAGACACAGCCTGCAGTAGGTACATCAGAAACAATGGAGCCGATTTATCTGGACGTACTTTTTTCAGAATAAAGAAAGACAGAAGGAGTGATAGAGAGAGGATGAACGAGAGAGAGAGAGTGACAAAGATGGAAAGGCAGAGAGAGAATGACAGAACAAGAAGTAAAGCTACACAGAAAGAGGAGGAAGTGAGAAAAGAGGCAGAGAGATTGACACAGAGAGACAGATGCTAGAAGAAGACGGAGACATTGTTATGCTGGCTCTGTCATCTGCACTAAATGAATCCACCACATCTTATTATCCATCTAGCTGACAAAGCTAGAAGCAGCATTGCATCTCAATGATCCTTTTTTCTTTCTTCTTTTTCTTTCATAGCATGCACATCTATTTCTGCTTTTGTTTTCCAGGCAGTCAATAAAGCACAGACCCTTAACCTTTTTATTATTTTATTTTTTTTATTTTTTTATTCCTCCATTAAAGCATCCACAGAGAGGAGAAGAGAAACAAAACGAGAGCGCTTTATTTGTCAACCCGCCGGGAAGCTCCCGTAAACCTCGGCCAATTAGCAGATAGCTGTGTTGCTTCACGGTGCTCACTGCCAACAGCTAGTGACATTTCACTCAAACACACACGCACGCACACACACACACACACGCAGTGACATACACACACATGTCCAGAGGTATGCACTCCCACATACGTGCTCGCATACTGTACATGCAAAGACATGACACAACCATCTCTGTAAACTAAGGTGCATACACATGTATACTGCATACACAAAGGTGCATGTGTATGTTAGTACACACGCAAAAACACATTTCACACAGACTGAAAGAGTGAAAGAGGGGATTAAGAATTAATTTGGTTCCTTTTTAGCAGCGTGGTTCATATCAAAGAGACAACTGGCTTTGTCTACATACTGCTGTTAGGCTGCAGGGCTGATTGGTCTAAATTGGCTCTCTGACAACCGCATATGTGTGTGTGTGTGCATGTGTGTGTGTGTGTGTGTGCGCGTGTGTGAGTGTGCGTGCGATGTGATGAGGCTGGGGTCACAGTGAAAGGACTCTCCTGGTTATCAGTATTCAGAATGCCTACCATACTCCGTTTTTATTTCAGTTCATTTCAATAGGCTTTATTGGCATGACGTTTGACACGTGTTGCCAAAGCACAATTACAATTATGAAAGACAATGTTAAGAAATGAAATGAACAAAATCATGAATGTGAATAGCAATATTAGTTAAGAGAATAATAAATAAAGAGATGTTGATGGTGAATGTTAAATAACCATACATATGGTATCTGTATTTCTGTCCTACTCTCGTCTCTTTTGTTGTGGCAGAAGGGGACATATTTAGCAGCCAACGCTGCACATTCTTTCCTTTACACCACAATGAGTCTTTTTTTTTTTTTTTCCTTTCTGTAATATATAATTCCAATATGTGATGTATTTTTCTTTATCTTTAGTTATAGTTTGGTCAAATCTTCTGAGTGTGAGATGGCAAGACAGCAGGAACGATGCTGGTGAATATCTGAAAATGATTGGTATAATTACTTACTATAATCAGATCAAACCATCCTACACATGACTGGTAGCCTTGTAATTAAACTTAAAATGCTGGTGTTGCTGAAACAGGAGACTACATTTCCCATGAACCATTGTTACTTATTGTTCAACCTTCCTTGTGTCCTTGAATACCAGTTGAATACCAAAAAATAGTCTTTTCTCCTTTTGTAACTACATAGAGGGATAATTTATTTGGAGTTGCAAGAGGACAGTCGAATTTATACCTGAATTCAGAAAATGTATCCACAAACACTACAAGTCAATTTTAATGTTTGAAAGACCTGGATGTAAAAATAACCTACTAAAAAAATAAATAGAGGCAGCTTTCATACTTTTCTATTCAAATTTACTAGAACATAGAGGTCATTTGCAAAATATATTAGTATTTATTGTAGGGATTCTATAACAATAATGGTGAGTGACTTTCAAACAGGGATTTGTAACACTTTCTAAACATGTAGGTAAATGTAATCTTGTAATCCAGCGCTAACATTTGAATTTCCTCTAGTGTACCAGAGCGTGTAATCATTTTCCATCATTTTACACAAAGTATCACATTCAAATCATTAAAATCCACCGCCTGCATAGAAATCACAAGTCATTTATTTTTTCATTATCCTTTCCAGACTTTGAGTGTCTCTTATATAGAATTTCTAGTTGGGGAGATTTATTTATTTATCTGTTAATATTTAGATGATATTGATAAAGCAGTGATGGTTTGGTCTGTTTAATAGGTAGTAATGACATTACATCTTAAATTAAAATGAAAAACATATGCTGTTTTTGTTTGTTTTTTAAATAAATGTTTAAGGGACAAGTAAGCGCAAAGAAAAATAACAGAGGCAAAGAAAAGTGAGAGGCGGATAGATAGGGAGGGGGGTGTTTGGAATTGGGGGCAGGTATATGGTACAAATGTGGAGGAGGAGAGACTTGTTAGGAGAAGCAATAAAGAAGCAGGGTGGCTGGCAGCTCCAAAATGTAACAGCGACGGTGCTCCTGCTGAGAGGAGGCGAATAGAGAGGAGGATGAAAACATGGAGGGAAGGAGAGGGAGTGGCAAATAGCAACAGAGGTATTAATGGGGCTGGAGGCTGTATCAGTTTGTCAGTGTGTTCTAGTTGTTAAGAATTTCGCTGCAGCACCACGGTTTGTCAGATGACACGGGAGGGGAAATAGGACAGTGGCGTTCTAGACGTTACAATAGAAGCATTTTTTTTATTTATTTTTGAATCCGTAGACCTGCATCATGCGACTTTCTCCAGACCTTGTAGGTGCCGCAACATCTACTTTACTTTAGAAAAGAAAAATCTGGTTTCATTTCCAAACACACATAGAGGCAGCTCAGGAAACAACATATTGAATGCTACTGATTGTTTAGGCTCAATGCAGTTGCAGGATTTTGTATGGAGCCTTACTAGAAAAACTCAATCCATATAGGGGTGAAAGTCTAATAGGGAAGGAGACAGGAAGCAGAATGTGTCAGGTGTGGAGGTGAAGAACCTGCTAATGGAAAAGCTTCCAGCCCGGTAGAAAGCAGTCCAACAGAAAATTGGTACACAGAATGCACCATGTGAGCATTTCCTATAGCATTACCATGCCACACCATGGCTTTAACTCATTTTCACAGTACTTTAATGCATCAGGGGTTGGACGTCATGTTTTTTGTAGATGGTGTAGAACAGAACAGTCATGCAGGTGAAGAAGTCGAAGGTCTGGTGACAGTTGAGGATAAACTTAAGTCTATTTAGTGAATGAAATTCCAGTCTTTATTTGGGTTAAACGCTAAAGTACTAGTGTAAATAACTCTGTAATCATGCTCTCGTGACACGCTATGATGCATTTTGACCAAATTATAGCAGTCATCCTCGAGAGGCGAGCTAAACCGAATTACTCTCCTCTAAAAAGCAAATTCATGAACTCATTGATTTTCCATTTTGGGGTGGAGGATATGAAAAGCTCTCTTCAAAAACTGGATGCAAAAAGCCATGAGTGATCGCATCGTCGGGCGGAGAAGCCGCTCCGCTGACAGCATCTCTGGACTGATGGCGTGTTTTTAATTCTGCCTCGTGAAGTCACTTTGTAACCCATCAGCCGCAGTAGTCGTGAGTTCTGAGTTCTGAGTGATTTACGCTTATATTTAATTATTCCAACAAAACGACAATTACATTCTCAGGTTTTTTTTTTGTTTTCTCGGAATTTTTTCACAAAGGATTTAACTAACGTCTTCTTTTAATTATACTTTTTTTTCTCATTTGTTGAGACAAATACTATAAGAAAGAAATGAAGGCCAGACATGTTGATGAGGTCAATAATAGAACTATATCAGGTCCAATATAATGATAGATACTGTTGGTCACTGAGCAGCCAGGAGTTTTCAGTAACTTGTTTTTATATCAGCACAGGCTCTTAAGGAGAAGGACCACTCAAATCTTTCTCCACTCAAATGTTTGAATCACAAAGCCATCACAACTACTACTGAGTTCAATGATATCCCATAGAGGGATGTGCTTTGATAAAAACACACCTGAAGAGCATCTTAGAGAGTCAAAAACCTCAACTTTGAATCTCTGCTCTTATCTGTGTTATCAAATGGTCTACTATAAGTGACATTGTGTGTGTGTGTGTGTGTGTGTGTGTGTCTCATGTAAGCGGTGCCCCGCTGAGTCAGGATATTGGCCAGCAGCCTTTTGATGAACAGAGAGAGATTGTTATTTCCTCAAATGCCTGACCGATTAATCTGTGGTTCATCTTCTATCGGATGAGTAAAAGCTTGAGTTGTGACAAATCGTCATATGTGTTTGTGTGTATTTGCGTGTGGGCGTGCGCATGTGGTGAAAAGATGTCGAAAAGGTTTTAGATGATGTCATTAAGTGCTTTGTTTCCTAAGGAAAGTGTACACTCACTACCCCTGTGTCTGCTCTTATTCTCCCTGACACTATCGACAAAGTGTAGATAGTAGTGGACCCTTTGGTGCCGAGTATTTATGAAGGATGCCATAGAAGCATGTCAGCTCGCGTAACGACTTTCTCAGTGTGTCGCAGCAAATGAGATTCATCAGGAGCGGCGTGCTGCAAATATGACTGAGGAGATGCACTTCATTTAATAAGGAAATCCATACTAATGATACAAAGATGCCAAGAGCCAAATTACCAACTTACAACAAAAGACTTTGCAAAAATAGAAGCATGATATTAAAATCATTCAAAGGGCAAGAGTGGTTATCATCATTTAACAAGCAAAACTGCCAAACATTTAACGATGGCATCTGTTCAAATATTAAACAACAATATGTAAAACAGGGAGTTTTATATCATTAAGAATTAAATATATTTGACCTGATGAGTGGACAAAATAGCCTTGTATGTACAATGTATGTTTTTTTATTTTTTTTATTGGCCACACAATTAATCTGTTAATTTTATTTATTTATTTTTATTATAGTTGAAACATTTTAAAATGACAACCCTCCTGTTTGTTGAGACAGTACGTCTCATTCTTCGCCAGTGAGTCCGTTGTCAGTGTTTGTGCACTGGGGGCTTCACGTCTCCACCTCACACGCGTGTAAGTGACATACGGGATCACAGTTAGCTCCAAACTAGTTGTGGTTTCATGAATTAATTTCAGCTTTTACTCAAGTGTGTTTGTTCATAGTTTGATGATACTCCTGTGAACTTCAGCGCTGGCTGAAAAGATTTAAGACTTGAGTGAGTTGATATTAGTGAGTCAAAAGTAAACATGAAAATAACCCACGATAGGTGAAAACTGCAAAGTAGTCAGCGTTACTTTTTTTTAAATAGATATTATAGACTTACGGATGTAAAACCCCTCACTACACACTTTATACACCTTTCTCTCTTGTTTAAACAGTATTATAGAATGAAACTTACAAAAACTTCAGAGTCACACTGCTAGCTATCAAAGGTTTATGTAAATTTGGCAAGCTGAACGCATTCTGTACTGTGCAGGAAACATGGCATGGAGGAGATTGATTGACTGTAAATAAAAAAATAAAAAATATAAAAACGTGCAAAATTGCATCAATAAAATACGTGCGAGGATGCGAAAGGTGAACCGCATTATAGCGAGGGACAGCTGTACCTACAATTACACAAAAAAAGTGGTGCAACTCCCCTGCCAAAAGCAGCAAGTGCAACTGACAGACATAAAATCCTAAAAAGACTCATAAAACGATTACCACAGGCTGGTGGTTAGTGTTAATTTCAAGCTCTACTTGCAGTATTTTGATATTTAATATATGTGATGGCTGCCAGGAATTCCCCAAGTCAACAAGCTTCCGTAACATGACAGTCTAACAACCAACAGAGCAGGAGGATCAGACAGAGCAGCCTGTTGACACTGTCTGGCTGCTTCGGTAATAAAGCCGAATGATGGCAAACAGCAAGACACAATTTCAGCTCAGCGATGGAAAATAAAGCTGTGTAATGAAAGCACAGATGTCATCTGTACACTGTCTGCAGAGACAGAGGAGAAGAGGCAACAGAAGAAAGACAGAGGCGGAGGCAGAGAGTCATTCCATGCAGGTTCATAGAGGGATGAAAACATTTGTTAATGGTGCAATAGTGCAGTTTTGGTAGGAATCCATGATTTTTATTTTATTTTTTTTTTTTTTCGCTCAGTGTCTTATGGAAACTGTAAAACAAAATCTATTTTTGTATAAAGTAGCACATGATTCATTAAATTAAACTTGTACATAGAGTAGTGTTGAGAAAAGGAAAGAAAAAAAGAGTGAAAATAATCAAATTCTGTAAAGGGACAAGTGCAGTATTGCAGAAAAGCCACTTAAAAGCTGCGCTGTGCTCTCCTAAGCAGCTGTTTGAGCCATAAAAAGTGCACAATTGCCCTGATTTTCTGCCAGGTTTTGATGTGGAAGTTAAATCCAGCACTGATGAGAGTTGGAAGTTACGATGGCACCGATTTAACTGTACAAAGGACCAAGTCGAGGTTTTTATCCAAAACATGCATGTTAAAAAACAATAAAAACTACACGATCTATCATGTATTATACAGCATAGTGTCAGATTTCCCTCCATCCACTCCTCCGCTGTCTCCTCACTTCTTTAGTTACTCCTCTGGTTCTGTGTCCTTCCCCTCTTTTGCTTTCTCTCACAGTGCTTTTAGTAGCAATATATGGGTCGGTCAGCGATGATGAATTAAAACTATGTGCGTGTGTGTGTGTGTGTGTGATATATTACAGCACTGTGTATACATGCGTGTGTGTGTGTGTGTGTGGTATATGTTTGATATATTAAAACCATGCGTGCACTGCATCCATCTCAGGCAGCCATTCTGTGCCTGCTATAAATCACCATCAGTTTCTCCGTCACATCCAGGAAACCTGACAGGAGATTCCACACGACTAGTGTCAGGACGCTCTTTGTGTGTGTGGGTGGGTGGGTGGGTGGATGGGTGGGGAGGGCACAAGCTACTATGCTAATAAATGTCACTGCTGCAAAAGGTGGAATATGAGCTAAATGTCCTGGGAAGATTAAGACAATAAAGACACACGATTAATGTTGGAAATCTACATTCTGGTTTTTTTGGGTTTTTTTTTTTGACAACCTGGTTTGCTGAGGAGCAAAAATAAAAAATGGTAATCTTATGTGATAGAGACAGTGGGAGATCACTGTAGATCTGTTATATTAAATCCCACCCATGACTGTGTGTAATCTCTTAAGAATTACAGGCATGCCTCATTGTAACGGCGACTATTTAAGAGCGAAATTAAGAAGGCTTGTGGGGGATATAAATGATCTGATAGAGGATACTTTTAAACTGAAAGGATTCCAACTCTCATCTTTAAAGTGGGATCTTTAGTTGGCTGTATGGAGAAAAGTCAGCTTTTGACTTGTTTTAGAGGAGAGAGTTGAAATGAGAAATATAAATAAGTATAAATAAAAATGACCCTTTCATATTTCCATAATGAGGCTGGAACAGAGAAGGAGATACATACAAGATGACATAGAGAGAATATGCAGTGGCCAGGCTGATATATCTGCAGATTATTTATATATGCGTATATGGTAGTTATCATTTTAGCTACCTCAGCAGAAACAGTGTCATAAATCTGAAGAGGATGATGAATCACATTTGTCATATAATAATTATTGTCACATTGCTTACTTTCTTATCGTGTTTCTTATAGGTTGAGAACATTCTTAATATGGCTTCATGTTGTTTTGTTCTTTATGTAGGTAATATAATGTATTCATGAACAGTGTGTGAGGAAGGACATCTTTTTTTTTTTTTTTCAGGAAACAAACAAACTGAGTTTAAAATCATTCCACATCACCTTTCATTATGATGCAACCCAATGTTAAACTGATAAAAGAAAAGAACAAACAATAGATGCATCAATGGTGGTGATGCTGATGCTGGAGGAGGCCTACTGGTCTAATTTGCTATGCTCAGTTAGACTCAGTAATAGCTAGTCATGTATATTTGGTGTTGGTCCATTTTTTGGAAGCTAACACCTCCATAAAGAGAGAGAGAGTACAATACCATAATATTCAACACAAGGAGGCTATAATCCATGCTTTAATGTACAAACTGTGCACAAAAAAACATAAGGCATTCTCTAATCTGAGGGAAAAAAAGGGTTTTATATTGTTATTTCATTGTGTAAAACACACACACGCACACACACACACACACACACACGCAGTGAAACACCTCAACACATGGTCTGTATGAGATGGCAGTTGGTCACAGCTGTACCCATCTGGTCTCTGAGCATGTGTGTGTGTTTATCTGCATGGATGCATGCGTCTGAATGTGTGTGTGTGTGTGTGTGTGTGAGCAGTGAGTCCTAGAAAAGGGCAGGATTACTCCACATTAGTAACCTTCTGACAGACACCTGGGGGCTAGATTAGGGAGTATAAGTATTGTATCAAAAGAAAAGGGAAAATCTGAGATGAGATTGTGTTGTTGGGGGTGTTAGTGGTATTAGACAGATAAAGTCTGATAAGGAGAAACGGAGGGTTTTTTTTCCTGTGGCTAACTTCAGCAAATATGTAGCCGGTGAACCTCAGCATGCCGTGTGTTCATGCTCTCCAGTGAGGTCATGTAAGTATTGTGTCTGGGAATTGGGGTTTTTATCAGTGTTGATACGCTTCATGATTTTGTCTTTAATTGTTGTGATCCAGCCACTGTTAGTCGATTATCATTAGCTGAGGTTACATGTGGTGTAAGCAGCGATCTCCCATCTAGTTATTGGTTTACAAGACAGAAATGAGCAGACTGACAGAAAGGGTTTGAGCTAATTTAATATTTTTAATCCACAAAACACCAAGAAACACCAGACTATCCTGTCAGGAAAAACACAGTAGTTCATAATGTCAGTCGGTCCCAAAAGTGATCTATAGGTAAATGAGTGACAGATGCCGTCTCGTAGTCGTAGTAACTATGACCCAGAGAAGTGGCGCAAATCGGGACCTTTTTTTAGTAACTTTAACCTCACACATTACATGTTTCTCTAACCTTAATAAAGTGATCATTCTGACTTCTCTAAACCTAAGCAGACTTCAACCACAGTGCTGTCATATCATAATCTTCCAGCAGTGATGTGCAGATGTAATGCGAGGCTCCGCATGGTCAAATAACGTATTAGGTTGTTTAATTTGGAGGACACGTGTAGAAAGTTGTTTTTTTTTTTTGAAGGAGTGATACTATTGAAAGCTCCACAACTACTAATTAACCCTTGGGCTGTATTGTTTGTGTCAACAACAGTGGAAATATATATATTTTTTATGGATTCCTTTTGTTTGATCCTCTCAGCGGGGCCCATTCAGAAGCTAATGCTGCTGCCTCCTGCTGAGTCTTTTGTCTGACAGTCACAGCTTCCATGGGCTGAGGCTTGAATCAACAGCAGCATGTATAGTTGCAGTAACTTGTTTCTGGGAGCTATCGTTGCTTACAGTAGAATGTTTCCGTTAGCCTCATTTAGTCGCCGTTTTTATTTTTATTTTATTTATTTTTTTGCAATCACCCGTCTGGCCTCCAATCACCGCGAGAATCGGCCTCATAACCCCCTTATGTGCAGCTCTATTGTCTTCTTTTTAATCCTCTATCCTTCACCTCCATCTACCAGGTCAATATCCTCCATCTCATCGTCCACCGTGCTGTCCACACGTTCCTTTTTTGTTTCAGTTTATTTCCTTTATCTCTCCTCTTTCTTTCTCCGCTCTCTTTAACCTCCATGCGTTCTCTCTTCTGTCGCCTTGTTCTGTTCGGGGTCGATCCCTCCGTCTGTCTCTGGCTCTGTAGAGGAGGGGGGGGGGGGGGGGGGGGGGGGGGGAGGAGGGAGAGGAGGAGGGTGTGACTCGCCCTCCTTCTCTCGTTACCTCATTAAGATGGCTGTCAGAGCACACTGCAATTACCAAAGCCTCCACGCCACTACTCCTCCCTACCTTAGTGTGTGTTTGCGTGTCTGTGTACGTACAGTATGGCGCGTGTGTGTGTGTGTGTGTGTGTGTGTGTGTGTATGAGCGTGCACGTGTGTGTTAATTGTGCTGGGCTGGATATGTCTCATTTCAGACAGACCGCAGAGGCTCGCCACGACCTGTCTGCCACATATAAAACACTGTCCACAGAATACTGATGGAAGCAGCTGTGGAAACGGGCTGGTGTGGTTTACATGTGAAACTCCCAGATGTTCACTGATCAGTGTTTCATGAATGCATGAAGCCATTCTATCCTTCAAAACACAAACCGACGGTGGGTGAATTTAGGATTTGAAACTATAGTGATTTTCAGATTTGACTTCCTAATCTTCAGACTCCCTTGGTGTTTCCGCTAGAAACAAGCTCTAAGTCAGGAACCCTCAGTTGTGTCGCGACTCGAGGCCCTTTAAAGATGAACGATGTTAATGATGAATGTGATTAAAGTGGACAGTGATTGAAACATCTTTAAACATGTATGGAGCTTGTTACAGTGCGAGTGCGTAACAATTGCAATACAGTTATAACTGAGCATTATATAGTTATGGCGAGTAGACCTTCGTATGTTCCATTAATACAATGTAGTCTTCATGCTAAGCTAGGCTAACCAAAGAAAGTGAATGAGCATCATTGCCTCAATGTTGAGCTACGCTTGTAAGAAACAAAACATCTCCTTGAAATTCATGAATGCTTTTTCGCTGCTAATGTGCAATCTTGAACTTTGCATTTAAAACGAATAACCTCGCACTCAACACAGAATATTTCAAGCTCTCAAAAAAAGAACGTAGAGCCTTTAACTTCCATTCCAGGACTTAGTGTGGGTGATAATTCTGCACGTCTGTGTTTTGGAGGCAGAGCCTTAACTGAGTCAGCATTTCATTGCAGGTTTGATGCGGTTATACGTAGTATGCAGGCAGCTCACAGAAAAAGCGTCAAGAGAAAGAATGAGACAAAGAGCTTGATGAAAGAGATTTATTTTGGGTTTAGATTTGATAACCTGTATTCAATCTTCCCTCCAATGTCCTCAGCTAGGCTCCGCAGATGCTGTGTGCCTCTTTTTCTTTTTTTTCCCCTCCCTCCTCTCTTTCATAATTTCTTTTCAATCAGTTCCACCTGCCTTCTGCGATGCCGCTGAGATAAAATATTGGGCCGCTCGGAGCCTCTAAAGTGGTTTATCGCCATAGAGACATGGTGCAATTCTGCACTAAGGCCTGAGATAAAACACTGAAGAACTTCAACGTACAAAAGCTGTATCAAAGAATCACCACAGCCAGTTGTTAAACCAAAAGCACCAAACTATTGATGCATTCACATCACATGGACAGCTGCTCACCTCAGCATTTAACATGCTACATATTATTTAGAATTTGTCATCAGTCCTGGTTTATGTGATCCGTTTCATATAAAACCCAACTGCATGCTGATGTTTGTTTCCAAACCAGTCCAACCTTTTCTCACAAACACTAAAAAAAAAAAAAAAGTTTTAGAAATTATGTTTGGAGTATTGTTGTATCCATCATGGTCAAAACAAATGGTCAATAATAGCATCATTTATGTAATTTATGTCATCTGCACTGTCTGCGGTTAATGGAAACTCATGTGGAGTCACTATGAAAACAGGCTATATTGTATTTTCAGTATTACATTACTGACTGACCACAACCGATTCTCAAACAAGACCAAAATATAACTGATCACAGTCAGACGTCGGCCAGACAAAAAGCTGTTTGCTGGTAATGATGCTAAAAAAATATAGACCAGTCTGAAATATCAAGAGCACTGAAACATACAACATATAAATATATACCAGTGTTGGTGTTGTCTTATTTATATCCAATTTAGTCTGGATTTTGCATAATAAGTAATATAGCGTAAATAATTCACAAACAGGTGCATGTGTCTCCCTCTGATAGAGACCCAGCTGTGCTGCTAAATCAGCCTGATGGCAGGAGCAAAGTGTCAACTTCAGTAATCTTAGCAGCCTGAATCACAAAACAGAGGCCACAGCAGAGAACATCAGTATGAGACGTCATCAATCCAAATCATTCCATTCATTTCAGGTGTTTATGTTCCAGGTAGGAATTATTCTTTACCCAGGAAATAAAGAATCAATATGTAAGGGTTAAAACATATTAACACGCAGCTGCTTCGGGTTGCTAAACAACAGCCTTTAATCGTACTGATATCAGAATGTGGTGTTTTTCATACATTTCCCACAGTTGTATTTGAATCCTTGAACTGAACATGCAGTATTTAATGGATGCGATATAATGACGAAGGCTCATGCTATGTGTTGCATTAGTAGCATCCAGCCTCATGGTTAAGCTGTGGCTGTTTCTATGCGTCGGGAGATATATCTGTAATGTTATTGGTAATTAACAGATAACAGATTAAACAAACCAAAATGTGAAAAATACACAAGCGGAAAAACAGTTGAAAGATGAAAGCATTAGTATTTCCAATCTTTAAAAGACAGGGCATCTCTTTGTGTAAGATTTTTATTTATTTATTTATTTTTGATCTTCTTTATATATTTAAACTCATTAAATATACATTTGCATATCTGTCTTCTGAGACACACCGATGCTGAAGCACATCTACATTTTAACACACAAATTGTTCTCGCTCGCTCGACTCGATTCTACATCTTTACAAGTGCTAATAACATCCATCCAGTCCAGAGTGTTAAATGGGAGGAAAACATATGTTTTTTGGTTCAACTGTTTGTATGTTGTCATACTTGGAAAAGTTTCTCTTGTTTTTGAAAGAGGACGCTATTTAGCACAGACAGTGCCCTCTGGTGGTGAGAACAGCTCGGCTTCTTATTAGTTATTATTATTAATATACTGCGTGTGCTTCACATGACTGTACTGCACACATAACTCTTTATTTATGTATTCAGTATCAGAAGCTTCTGTTGCAGTGGGCCAATGTCCCCACTGGGATCAATAGCATCTAATCTAATGTAATGTTATGCAATCTAATGAACTCAATACTCAGCTGGTAGCTCTTTCTCTTTGCTGCTCCTGATGAAGAGGATTCCGCTGTAATCATCTGGTCGTCTCTTGCAGAAGCAGCTTGTTGCCTCTGATGTGTGTGTGTGTGCTTTTAAGCTAACTAGTAAACCAACAGGGAAAACAAACAAATAGAGCTGGGAGGCCATGCAATGTCCTGCTGAGTTTCCATGGTGACTAGTTAAGAGGACTTTTTTTTTTCCCAGTCGATTTGCATTGCAAGCAGTGGATGTGGGGATTTTGTGACTGTGTGTGCACGGATGTGGATGACTGACACCTCAGCCAGACAAAGGAGGAAGGTTTACTCTGGAACTTCATGGATAGTCTGCTGAAAGGAGAAAAAAAAGCTGTCATTCCAGACATTTTTCAGTCTGAATGTGTTTTTTGTAACAGTTTCTTCCTTTGGATTCTTGTGATTTAACAACAGAAGTCATCACAATGCTGTATGTTTTACTTTCATTATATTTTCCAGTGCTTTCAACTCAAGATGAACGCCATAATTAGACAGCCCAGCCACTGGCTTGTATTCACTGCTTGAGTTATTTACCAAAGCAAATATTCACATTGATCCAAGTTGCCATTCAATATCCATTCCCTACTCAAATCAATTCAGAAGCAGTGTTTTATCAATAGACACTAATCTGACACGCGTGCTGTACACAGACTGCACTAATTCTTCAAAATCTGTAATTAGAGGAAGTTCACATTGAGTGCAATCTCAGCCAGGGTAATCAATCACTTCTGCAACATATGTGTTTAATCAATTAGCATAATTTCAAGTCGTCAGATGAAGGCCAGTGCTAATAAAAGATGGATTCAACAGAAATACTGTTTCACTGGTTATTCCCAGTCGCCTGTGAAAAACCAGAAAGTATGATTATCTGAATGAAACTAGCATTCCTGTTAAATATTTAGAGCAAGCATGAAGTACGAATGGACTTAAATTCATCAACGCAACGGAACAGGAAGGGAGAGCAGACAGTCGAACAATTAGAAATATAGACCTGTCTGGCTCCCTCAGCCTTTGAGGTGAATATACTGAAAGAATCCAGCACATTATATCATGTAGCACTGCATGTGGCAACTGCATGGAGGAGTCAAAGTGAGTGAATTGTGGACAGACGCTTCACTTGTTAGGGAAGGGAGAGATAAAAGAGAGATGAAGGGCACGCTGGTGTGAAATGCAGCAAACGCGATGCCCAATGTCCTCTCGAAAAACGACCTTGTGACATCAAACATATGGTGGGTGTTGTGGTAGCACTGGCTAATAGAGAGGATAAGAAGACAACCAGTGAAGAGAGACAGAGAGAGAGGGAGAGAGGGAGAGAGAGAGAGAGAGAGAGAGAGAGAGGAAAAAATATCTGTGCGAGAGAAAAGACAGAGGAAGTGAGAACACTGAGTACATCTAAAAGTAGATAGCGAGGTAGAGCAATAGAGATCTGAACAAGGCAAGAAAGATAGAGAATCATCGCTTATTTATAATCTCTGTTATTTCTCTGCCTTGATTCAGGCTCAGATCATACATTAGATCTCTCTGAAACAAGCCATGTTTCCTCTCCTCCGCCTCTCAAACTTCTATCTTTAGCTGCCATCACTGTCCCAAGTAGACTGTGTCTCTCTATTTCGCTTGCTCTCACACAAACCTCACAGACAAAAAAAGATAAAGATATATCACGTAGCCCTGGTGCAGCTTTTATCTAAAAAGCATAAGCTGAATGAATCTGGTCTGTTGTATGTATGTATGTATTAGTATAGTACAACCTATATGTTGTACTATACTAATTTCCCTTGTAACCCTGCAGTTTAAACAATGGGACCTGTTTACACAAAACATAATACCAACTGGAAACCAAATCAGAAAGAGGAAATAAACAATATAGTTTCCTGTCATTGTATTTACTGTGTGAAATCAACAAGAATCAAAGCTGCTTCATATGTTTCTATTCTCTCTCTCTCTCTCTCTCTCTCTCTCTCTGCTTCTCTCTATTTTACTCTCCCATTACATTTCTCTTTAAGGTGTTTTCTTGACACCATGTACATTCGGCTTTTTGCCGTGTATGCCTAATTATCCCAGCTCCCCGATGATAAAGGACATTGCCATGAAATGACTGCGCCTCCTCCATTGTATTCTGTATGCAACAACCGTATGTGTGTGTGTGTGTCTGCACTGTAGCTGATGGGTCACCAGCCATCTGGTGGATACAGTTGTCTGTCTTGCCATGCTGGCATCAAGGTCAAACACTCACTTTCTGCTGAGGACCACACACACACACACACTTTGTCTTTTGTGTAGTGCAGCTTGAAAGTTGAAAGATAAAGATGTATAAAGGTGGACGTGTGTCCTCGGGTTATGTGCGTCATGCATTGAGTTGGTGGGTACTTAAAAAATATCCTGAAGGATTAATTGAGGATATCATCTTAAAACAATCCGCTCCAAAGCCTCAACTAAACACTTTGTAGGGTGCACACTCCAACATCTCTCTTTTTGTCTGTCTCTCTGTCTGTGCAGCAATCTCTCTATCACTCCATCTTATACTTCTCGCCTCGGGTGCAGGCTGTTGCTAAGAAACGGATAGGGGAGCCGGTGTATGTATTAGATATGCTTTCTTTTTTTCTTTTTATTTATTTATTTCAACTCTGTGACGAGTTCAGAACTTTTTTCAGCGGGAAATGTCAGAGAAAATCAATCCCTTTCACCCTCCTCAACATCAATTCTCTCTCTCTCTCTCTGTCTCTCTCTGCAGATCGGTTCCTTCTCTCTTTTTTCTTTCCCTCTCTCTCTCTGTGCTGACATCAGTCTAAATATACACCTAAAAAGCCAGCCTGTCTGTGCTTGGTTTTCTTGACTTTTACAACAACAACATGTTGATTTCTTTGACTCTTCTACTTATTGGGAACATTGCACAGCTCTTCTTGGCTTGTTTTGGTTGATTTTCTTGACTTATTAAAAATAAATTATTATTATTTGTTTTACTTAACGTTTCAATGTTGCCAAAACACTTTTTTGGTCCAGGTCTTCTCTAAATGCAGTGATGGTTTCGTTTTAGTTCTGCTCACTAAATGTGCTTTCTTTCCTGCATGTTTTTTCAGTGATTCAGTAAAGTCTGATTTAGTGATCACCGACGGCTAATTTCATGGTTGAGGAGGCAGATCAAGCCAGCGTGTTGTCACCGCTGGTTAGGGCAGTCACGGTAACTGGACTGGGTGGAGTTACTCTTTAAATCTGCACCTAACAACACCTAGTAACTGCTACCACACCTCACGTCTTGCAACTTTTCTATATTTGTCATGTGCTCCACTTGGCTTTTTCACGTATCCATATCTTTGAAATGATCTTTGAGGCAGCTCACAGTGTTGCTCCAATCGCTTTCCCAATTAGTTTCCCCAAATATCCTGGACAGAATTTAGCCCGTACCACTGCAAGGGACCTTGAGTTGCTTCAACCCACCATTAACCTAAGGTGAAGGGCAAGACCACCTTGGGTGAAATGAGTGGTGAAGGAACACATTGACTCTGTCTGCAGAGGGGCAGTGCTAATGGAGAATAGAGTATGTCAATTAAGACTCACAGCAGGGAGACATTAATCAGCTAATGATGGTTCAGTGACACTCAGAGAAGAGGTGGATGCTCTGTTAACAAAAAAAAGTTGTGTACTAAGAGAAGGATTGTGTTGAATGGTCAGTATGTGTAGCCACTGGACATGGTTCATGTGAAGGGGATGTTGTACGTAGTCTTTTTTTTTTTTTTTTTTTTTTTTACTTTTGAGCAGCTATTTTTCAATTAATTGTTAAAATGATGAACACAATTGTGAAAAAAAAATGTCATCAAAATATTACAACACCAGAGATAACTACATCTTCAGATTGATTTTTGTCCAATTAACAGTCCAAGAGATGACAAGGATCCTCTTCATTTTTCCTTAATAAATAAGCCAAATGATTGGAACACACATAATTGATCGTTTAATGTCAATTGATAAATTAATGAGAGTTTATTAATCATCAGTTTATAACAACTGTAGGTATAATAGTGCAAACTGTATTCTTAAAAGGAAATTAACTGTAATGAATTAGAATAAGAAATCAATTAACAACAGCAAACACAGGTCGGTGAAATATATGTATATATATATATATATATATATATATAAACACGCATTTACACATCCATGATTTCATCTTCTAATTTCTTTTTATATATTTCACATGTCGTCCAACACTTCTATCTCCATAACCTTCCAGTCACAAGCCCACTTCTGTGACCTCTACAGCCCGATCGCTCCTGACGTCTCTTTCATCTATATGCATGCATGCACACGCTGTAACATTTGCACGTGTATGCTCTCAGGGATGGGGCCTGAAGATAACAGAGTCACGCTCTCTGTCTGTATATTTTGTGCAGCTAGTCTTTGTATAGTTAATGAGGTGTAAAATGTAGGCCAGAACTCTTTCTCTGTACTGCGGAGAACAGGAAGATGTATGGAACGCTTGCTTCTCAAACTGGGGTTCGGGGGTCCTTAGGGATCGTTGGGCCCAGGCATTCCCAGGAAGAAGAGGCAGAGTTTAATTTCTTCATCATGTAATGCATTTAAAATGAAAGTATCTTTAAGAATGGATAGTGTATTCTAATATTTTATTCTCCCCACCACTATGTTTTTTAAATATGCCTAGTCCACACACACACAGAGATTTACAAAATGAAGAAAAAAAAAAGGAAGAAAGAAGGAAATAAAGGAAGAAAGGAAACAGACTCAGCCTACAGTCAATAGAAAATAGAAACTCACCCTGTTTCTAAAGGGTTGGTTTGCCTTCATGTGCAGCTGATTAAATCTGGGTGCGCTTGATTTGCGCCAGCAGGCAGCTGTGTGCTGGTTGAGAGATGACCGCGGCCTGTATGTGAAGAGGCATGCAGTCATCAGAGAAATGGTTATTTGCCTCAGCCTTCTGCCGGACGGCATCGGAGCACAAATATGTGCGTTCATGTCGTTTTGATTCAAAACGGGAATTGCAGCAACAGCTCCCATCTGTTTCCACACGTGATGACTCTCTCTCTGCTGACATATTCCGCCATATTTGCATCTCGCATAGATTTATAGTTGCGGTAAAGCCAATTAAAGGGAGTGGCAAAAACTGTTGTTATCCTACAGAAACGGTGAGGCGATGCTTGTTTTATTCTTCGTCTAAGCACGGACAGTGTGTGATTAGCTGGTGTCTGGCTGGCAGCCAGCACTGATGTGACAGAACGTGTTAATGTGGCAAAAAAAAGAAAAGAAAAAAAAAGTAAGAGAGGCAATTAGGCTGACAGATGCACTTAACAGGCATCTGTATTTAACCTGATGTTTTAGAAAGAGGGAGTGATCAGAGAGACAGCTGGATCTGGGAGTGAGAGGACTCTTAAAGAAAATCATATTATCGTCCTGAAACACCAGCAGTCCCAAATGCTCCCGTCCTTAACGAGCATCAGTATCACCAGTTCAGCTCTGATTAAAGCTGCACTTGGCATCTTCCCACAGTGGCAGCCCCAAATGGCAGCATGGTGTATCTGTGAATTTTTCACCAGCCAGAAATCACGAAAGCAGTTATTGAGGACACGGTGTACATGAAGAGCAAGTCAACAAAATAACAAAATCAGCTGTCATACCAAAAAAAAAAAAACCTACCAACAATTGAATACGATAAAACTTCATCTGATAAGTCTGTTTAACAGAGAGAACACGCAGGATAATAAACCACATAGTACCTAAAACTGTAAAAGCTCAGTGTCACTGCTCCAGGATCAGCACCATGGAGAGCGCCAGAGCACACAGCCCTGTTTCACCCATTCAACTGAGGATAATAACAAACATAAACAAAAAATAAATGAAATAAATGTATAGAGCTGCAATTATTAACCGATTAGTTGCCAGCTATTGAATAAATATCCACCTATTTTTGAAGAAGAACATTTCCAAATGATCAATGATAGTCCCTTATGATAATCCCTGGTTGCGGACTGCTCGTAGTGTTAGTGGTTTTATATACGGACCAAACAACTAATTGATTCATAGACAATAATCAACAAATGAATCCATATTGGAAATAATAATTAGTTGTAAATGTGTTTATAAGGGACATCTGCATTGAATATGTCATGACATGCACGGCAATCAGAGGCATGACTTCACCTTATTATGTAAGATATAATAAATATGTTATATTCGCAAAGTAGAAAGTTGAGTATAAAAAGCTAGAGAGACTATGAGAAAGGGATAACGCTGTATACTGAGTGACTGAGTGGGTGAGGAGACACGGAAACCAGAGATTGAGTAATTCTCAGCTGTTGCAGCAGGTTGCTGGCTGGCCAGCGTTCAACTTCCACTGATCCTTGCTATTTATTGGCTGAGAGCTTTTCAACGTCATACTAAAAATAGATGGTTGACCTCGCCATGCCACCGAACAGGAAGGAAATGAAAACTAAATAATACATATGGGATATGGGTTTCTGGTGGAAAAACATCACCGTCATCAGCTCATCATGTGGAGGCTGGAGAGGGGAGCAGTAGAGGATGGAGGAGTTAAAGGCTGATCAAAAGAGGCAGTCTTAAACTGAGATGTAATCCGGTAGATGTGTGCTTTAAATGCATAAAGATACAGATGCAGTAAAACTTTTTTTTTTTTACATGTGCGTATTGTACTTATCAAAGCTGAATGTTGACGACCTCGCTGTCAGTGTAGTTAGCCTGGCTCAAAGGCTGACCGATTGAACCATTAAAACATTTGTAAATAAATATTTGGACCAGCCTCATCAATAAATGGCTGAATGACTCAGCATGCTGTAGAAAAGTTGTCATTTCTATTGGCAGCTATTTGAGTGTCTAGATAACTGCCACTGACGTGTTTATGTAATTCCATTTCCTATAATTATATCCTATAATAAAATATAATAGCTATGGCCAAGGCAAGAAGGCATTCATTTGCAGGAATCATCCTCAATTACATGGCAGTTTATGTTTTTCATTCGTGTAGCCTGAACTGTGTTGTTAGCATGAGCATTGATATATGTAATGGCTGAATAGACATTAAAGATGCCTCAAAGAACAAACTTAACAGAAATTGAATTATAAGTGAACCCTGGGAATTGGAGTGCGACAACAGCACTTATTGACACATAGTTATGGATAAAGTCTGCCGATTTGCAGAAAAGAGCATGTTTTACGTGTGAAACATCACAAGACAAGTATGTTAAGAGGCAAAAACTAAACGGATGACGGTGAAGGAGAGTTGGGAAATGCTGACTGAGTGCTCACGTCGAGGCTGTTCAACAGCTAACCGAGATCTCTGAAAGGAAAAGGACCTTTTTTTAAGGCTGCCACAAAATGTCTCGCCGAGTGATTTCTCTTCCACCTCACACTTTTATATTCTGTTTGATTTGTCTTTCAACCGGTGGACACCTGAAATTATGCAAATGTATTTTCGCTGTAGCAAAGTGACAGTTTGAGTTCCAGTTTTGATCATCGTGGGGTTGACAGACAACTTCACTTCTGTCTTTCTTCCTTTTTAAGTAGAGAATAATCTGCCTCTCAGCGTGAGGATCCAAACTTCTCCCTGCGGAGTTGGACACATCGGGTTATATTCACTGTGTTCGTCCCGAGAGAGGGAAACTAACAGCAGGAGGTTAAACAAAACAGGTACTCAATAATATGAGTATATGGAATAAGTGCAGCATTTTAGTAGAAGCATGTACTGCATGCTAATAGTGATGTCATTCCTGATCTGTTTCCTCTAGGTGTTATGTAACAAGAAGTTGTGGAAATCTATCTGAAATCTATTTACTTTCCTTAGAAATACTGCAGGTGGTTCAGATAGTAATGAGATAATGTGAGTTATGCAGTTATATGGAGTATTTCTCACTTTGCCACTGTTTGTGCAGATGAAATTGAAAATCGTGCCTCTAAACGAGCTTATAGTCAATCTACTCCCACTGTGCTGGAGTGTATAAAATGAAATAAATGAGGATTTAAAAGTGGTTCAGCACATTCCTGAACAAAGACACAGTTGTCTCCTTAATTCTCACAGGTTAGAGTGAATATCTGTTTAAATGTGATTAATAAATGAAATACCCAGCAGTGTTCCTCGGTTATTATTCTTCATCTACTAAAGCAAAAATACGCCAACAAAATGGATTAAGATGAAGAAGGGAAACGATAAAATCCACTTAAGAGTAGTTCTTTATGCACAAACGGTATACAGTAATAAGTAAAAGAAGTCAAATTTAAATTTTTCATGTTGTAAAATGTAATATAATTGTGTAAGTGAAAGGAACAAGGTAATGTCTGCAATTATTGCCAGTCTCCTGGCATTAGTGTCCACACAATAATGCCCAGTACATTTTATACTGGACTTCTAAAGTTAGCAGACTACTATTTAAAATACCGTATTATTAAATGATAGAGTAATTAATCTAATTAACATATACTGGATGGTCATTTCCCTTGTCCGTCTCTGCTCATCCACCAGTTGATTAGACTAACAGAGGTGGCTTTTTCCGGGCCTTTAATGGTTCCCATCGAGGGGCTGGACAGTGTGCTGCTGGATGGCTTGCAGTGAGCGGACATCAGGCTCTAATGAGGCACAGAGAGAATGGAAGGGGTCTGTCTGGGCTAATTTCATTATTGTCCTCCTGTCCACTGTGATTGTCGGCAGAGATAAAGAGGACATTCTTAGATGGGGCATATTAGTCCACAGGACAGCATAATGTTCAGATAACTGCTGATACATTGTTTATGAAACTTGGAGGGAGTTCTGTATCCGCTGAGGACCACATGCGTGTATTAACAGGAAATTGGAATTAAAGGTGCAGGGTGTGCTGTTTTTACACATCTGTGCTCCATTGTTAAACTATTTGTGTTACCTCAGTGCAGTAATAGGACTAAGGCTGGGATCATTGCAAAAAAATGTACCCTAGATGTAATATTACTGTTTGCGTACATTAGAACCTAATTTCCCATAAGCCTTCTTGGATGCTTGCAGGTGCTAAAGGCCTTTGACGAATTTACAATGTAAAAAAGCAAAGAGGTTGTAATATGTAGCACAACAAGCTAGCGAAGCAGTAAATGGAACCACGTTCCTGCATATGTTCCGTGGCATCGGCAGTACAAAGAACTACTCTCCAGAGACTGAAAACCTGATCACAGTCTTTTCACAAGAAAACAAACAAAACTACTCTTCAGTCTTCAGTATGAAGGAACGTCGATGGCGGTGTGGCTATCATGTTTTTAAAAGTTTTTAGACAAAAAACAGAGATCTGAGGCACAGAGGATACACAAACAGAACCTGTAAGTGAATCATTGTTGGTTTGGCTCGACAACTGACAACATACAGAAAAATATAGAAAATCAAATCAAAAAAATGTGGTTAATTAAATAAGAGCAACATGATTATGAACTTAGATTAACAGGATGGACATGGCATGACTGATATTATATCTTCCCAGCAGCAGCACCTGCCAGCTGATTTATTGATGACTCATTGATGTGCAGAGCATTTAACTGATATTTGAGGATTAAATTGAGTTCTCCTGCTGTTTTATTCCATAAATGTTTGTCAAAATGTTAATTTGAGCATTTAAAAAAAAGCAAGAACTTTATGGCTGTGGGAATACCTCACTCTCTCTCCGTCTCTCTTTTCTATCTCTCTCTCTCTCCTTCTCTCAAGGTGCCATTAAAGAAATCCCCAATTACTCCTAATAATGATGTAATCAAGCACGGCTGACGTGCCAGCGAGCTTTAATTAAGTTATTAATTAGCTGAATAATGGGGTTTTTATTCACCGACACAGAAGCCATAGACTCCCACGGCAAGAAGGTCTGTGTGTGTGTGTGTGTGTGTGTGTGTGTGTGTGTGTGTGTGTGTAGGTGAGCCGTGACAAGGTGTGGGTGTGTGTGTGTGTGTGTAAGCAGCATCTTGTGCCAAGACAGAGCGATAAGAGTGAGAAGCAGAGACAGCAAATAGTGCGTGGGTGAGCAGAGGATGTAACTGTCAGTGGGAAAGGAAGGAAGGAAGGCAAGGATATGAAATAACATTTTGTAGGAGAAAAAAAAAAGCTGCAAATAACACCATGTGTGTTTTAGCATGAAAATAATATTCACTGGTTCATGTGACAAACACACAGATTAAGTCCTTTAGCAGAACTCCAGTTTTTGTCCAATTACAGTGCTGCATCACTGCCACTTAAGAGCATTATGATAATATGTCACCTTATTTGCTTTGTGAGCCCTACTGCCGGAGGCCAGTTTAACCTTCTCACATGTTGTGCTGAATCCTGGCTGTCGATGGCGAGCTGACAAAAACGCATCATTACGACATAATTACCTGGATATGAATAATCCGACGTGACCCCGGTGACTGTAAAGGTGCTCCACTGGTTGATCCAATTAACTTTAAAATAACGGGCCTTGATTTATCTGCAAATGGCTGCACTTCTCCAGAGAGGCTGATAATGTCAAGCTTCTCATTCACAAAACGACTGTCTTTTTTTCTTTTTCTTTTTTTTGTCTTTCTTAATACATTTAGACTTTTGTCTGACAAGTTTAGCTCTGCTTTTTCTCCTTCCCTACAGTGTTTATGTAGCTTTGTTACTATTGAATATGCAGTACTCCTCAGACGACAAAATAAAAGATGTGCGGGATCAAAGCGATTGAATGTCTGTCTGGTATTAGGTGGAGGAGGCTTTTATATGTTGCAGGCGGTTAAGGTTTTATCTGTAATTTGTCCACCGGCCCAGTCTTGAGGAAGAAAGTTAGTTGGAGTTGTTTTTAATAAGTTTTGCAGACACTCTGTCTGGCTAGTTATTATGTCAAAACAGACAAAGAATTGAACACAACCTACATAAATGAATGTTTCTTCCCCAGAAAGAACACAAAAACCAAATGATGGAATTCAAACCAGCATTTTTGAAGAGACATTTCTGGTCAGTGACGTGCAAAAGCTCCACAACAGAACCCTTACATATGCTAAACGGCATACTGTAGTATGACAAACGACATGCTCTCATTGTTGCTTCTATAGGGTGAAAGCACTGGACTGAACTAAGAGCAACCAGGATTCATGAAGGTATTTTTCACAGCGGAACCACTGGGGATGAATACAAAACAAATTGTATTTGACTTACATGAATAAATCTGATGTCACAGATAAAATACAGTAGTTTTAGCTTTCTGTAGCTTGTAGAAGTATTACTCATATCCATTGTTCACTGATGCGGGGGATGTCGGCTTGAAATATTTATAAAACACAGCGGCTGTGTTTCAAGAAATGTGATGTCATGGACAGAATCAGTTAATTTAACAAATGCAACGTTCTAAAATCTTTTTTGGTAGCAGGTGTGAGCCTTTTACATGTCTGTGACCAGACGTACTTTAACTGGTAATCCGTCCCATCTTTCTTGCTGTGTCGGGACACTTTTTAACCAGGTACTTTTTCAGTAGAAAAAGCAGTAGTCTACATATATAGATCACATTTCAATTCCATTTGTAAACCAAACAGCTAAATGTACTTGAAATTTTATTCGCGTTATGATTCTAACAAACATATTTTCCTTTTTTTTTTATTTAGACACTGTTGATAACATTTTAACCGCATACATTGGAATAAAATGTCACTAGTCTTCTGTAGTGTTGGGTCCTTGAGGGTAAAGACAGCGTTCTTGTCGGCTACTAATGGTTACAAAACCCTCCGCGAAGCCCGTTTGGTTATCACTGAATGGGGAGGCTAATAGGGTGGCTTTAATAGAGATTTTGAGATTCCTCTGACTATTCTTGCTGGTTTCCATCCACTCTCTGGCTGTGCTGTCTGACCTCGGTGTGTGATGCAAGGTCACAGCACTGCAGTGGCCTAATAGTCTAGTTTGTGTATTGTGTGGAGTATACACTCCTCTGCGTGCTTGTGTGTAATATATGCAGTGCTTTCTAAAAGGAGAGGAACTGGTGTGAATGCTCCTCCTCACTCTGTCTCCCCTCTATACGTATCTCTCATCGTCCCTCTTTCGCTAGCGTCTCTTTTGTCCCCCTATTCTTTGCCCTCCCGTATATTGTCTTAGCTATCAGCCAATCCACCAATGGCTCTTATTCTTCAATAAGTGGAGGCGAACCTGGCCCGCTGGGGGACAGAGGATGGAAGCCGGTTGAATACAGAAAGGCCTTTTATCTCTTTCTCTCTTTATTTTATTCCGTCTCTCCATGCCTTCGCTCCCTCTCTTTATCGCTTCCTCCCACTTTCTGTCTGTGTCTCAGGAGATTGCTCTGAAAGCTGGGTGCATGCAGAACGGTTTGGCGCTGCACCGCTCTACCTATAGCAGGCCTATGCTAACACAATTATCAACTTGGCTCAAGCCTGCGTTTGCCAGTTTGACTCACCTTCACCTCCTGGCTCGCGCACACACACACACACACACACACACACACACACGCTCTCCAGCCTCTGCTAATCTACACAGCGCCGGCCTTGGCTGGACAAACGCAGAGTTCTGGCTGTATAGAGGAGAACCCTGAGGCCTGTGAAATAAAGATGTATGAGGTGCTTAAGTCTGTAGTACTTGCTCAGCATTGATGGTATAATTCAAGTTGTCTGCAAATTATAAATAAAAAAAAAAAAAGATAGCACTCGTAATAGTGCTGCGGTTGAACAGGTTGAACAGATTACACACAAATCCTCCATGTGAAATATGAAATACACACAAAAGAGTTTCCTGATCTGAAAACTATGTCAGCAGGATGACATCACATCCATAATACTTCGCATAAACTTCATGCATTTGACTGTGTATCTTTATTATTTAATCAATGTTATTATGTATATCAGTTTTATTATTTATTTATTTTTTATTATTTCAGCATTATGTTGTCTATTGAGTGAACTTGTCTATTGAGTTTTTTTATTAATTAAGGGATAGTAGTTCACTACACTTGCTAAATTACTTTATAAATGTATTTATCAAAATATCATATCAAATATCATATAATATTTATCTTTTCTCAGATTACAGTAGAATAAGAATACTATGCAGGAACAATAATCTCACCAGCGTTAGTTCCTTCCTGATATTATTTGTTCCAGCCTCAGGCCATTTGAACTTAGACCTCAAGGGAACGTAACAGCAGTGACCAACATCAAGGTCGCTTCCTCCTTTTACATGTCATTGCACATCATTTAGCATCATAGTAACATATGGACATGAGTCATATAAGGGAGTGAATGGTGGATGCTTGATATGATCAAAGGGATGTCCCAGTGTTGGTCCTTCAAACTGTCTTTCTAGGATTGTAGCATCAATGCAGCTTTGTTTTAAACCCTGTTGTGACAGTGATAATACACATTTGTATTTGTATTTTGTGATTTGTGATTTGTGATTATACTGCAGCTCCCCGCCAGCCAACTGTGTGTCCATAGAAGTCTCATACAGGAACAGTCAGCTGGTCAGAAAATCCTCCCACCTCCAAACATAAACCGTCTCACACATACAGCATGTTTGCTGACACGCAGGGATATGTTTATCTGTTTACAGAGACTAAGACTAAGAATAAGAGCCTAATTATGTATCCGCTGTAGATTTAAGCTGCAGGCATCATCAGAGGGTTAAAGTCTTAAACCAGCCTCATTACTCAAACTCCTGCAGGTCTCAAATGCCACTACGAGAGCTTATGGATTCTACACAGCACTTCATACAATACAGGAAATGTCTGAGGAAGAACTCAAGCTCTGTAGTTTATGACATGTTTGGCATTAAAACAATGTTTGTATCGTCTAATTCAGTTTAAACGTTGAAAATCAAGATTACCAATCAGGTTTACTTCAATTAATCAGGATTATTTTCAGGGAATTGTTAGTACTATTATTATTTTATTCATTTCTCATGCAACAGATCTGACACTAGTTATTCTGGAAATGTATCCCTCCAGACTTGCCAAGGCCTGGTCAGGTTTAGTGTCATCTCTAGATTAAACCTGGATTAAACCTGCGATGAATTTAAACACTGTGATTTAAACAAAACAAAAAAATGAAAAAATAATTGACTACTGTTGAATGTCATGTAAAAAAGCATAATGACATTGAAAGTAAAATGATCTGATGTAAACATCCCAGTTTTTAATCTTTTTCTTTATTGTTAATTTATGCGATTTCATTCTTCATCCAGTCTTCTGATCACATTAGCTCCAAATCGGCTTATGATACAGCTACATGTATATCCTGGTGAGCATGTTAGGTTCATTCAATCCAGGCCTCATAATAATATCCATAGATCATTATTTATGAAACATCCCTCTGCTCTTAGCTGTTTAGAAATTAAGATCATTCATGAATTCTTAAAAAATTGCCCAAGAAGCCACAATCTGAATTATAGATAGCTTTTAACTGTTTATTATCGACAGAATATTAATATAGGCCCAATAATGCCTCAGTTTTCAAGCAGATGTTTTACTATTTCAATGGGTATTAATTATACAAAAACATAATGATGACATTTCTACCATCTGAAGGTCTAAAAACTATACGTACTTCTAAACGTATTTAGAAGTAGAGCTCTCAAACTGCTGGTTTCTGCAATTGGATAATATCGGTTGTGGCTGGTCTGGCTTGCTATGTTGTTGACAATAGATTAGTCAGAGCTGCCAGTGTGTGTGTGTGTGTGTGTGTGTGTGTGTGTGTGTGTGTTTGTCCGTGATTGAGTGTCTTTGGGAGCACATTGATCCGCCGGGCTCTGATAGTCTGTTATGTCGCAGGCTGGTTCAGTTCCACACACAAGTGTCCCATGCCGCAGGGCAACGGCTGTTGTTGCATTGCCCAGAGGGGATGTGTGTTTTGGATGTGTGTGTGTGTGGCTGGGTCGGGTTCAGACGTGATCCGCTGGCCTGCTGGCTTGGCGTTTTGTCTCCCGTACACACTGAGCCAGTGGGAGTTGGATGTTGGTGTTTTTCAGCAGCTCGCTTCCTGTGTTTTCCTTCTCATACACATTTACACACACACAGTATCTACACACACATTTGTGCATTATGCATTTACAGGGACACACACACACACACTACTGCATAATACTGTACAACTGAACACATGAGCATTCAACACACATCCACATAGATTCATGCATTGATGAATCGCTTTTGACCTCCTTGTCTCCCCACTACACACACACACACACACACACACACACACACACTCTTTATCTAATATCCTTTCCTCGTAGCAGCTTGTTTAGCACAAGCCTCTGAAGAAAAGAAAAAGACTATGGGAAGCAGAGAAATACAGAAAGAGAGAGATGTATTTGTGATATGATGCTCATATATCCAGCATATCACCAGCTTCAGAAGTTACGTGCTGCATTCAGAACACACATCGCTCCACTTTTAAGAAGAAAAAAGGTGGAATAGAAAAACATTCAGTTTGCTATTACTTGAAACAAAGCTTTACAGGCAGGTGTTATGCTTGTAAAATCGGTAATAACTATCAATAGTATTATTCATTTGGTGGATAAAATACGCAATAATGCAAGACTTCAGTAAAATTAAGTTACACATTGGAAGATGCATACACACTCCTATAGTAATTCAGTATTACTAAGAAATACTGTAATTTAAGTGAGTGATTATTTCATTAATTGTGTGATTTACTGTTTCTTGCAGCTCTTGTGTTTCTGATCTATATGCATTGTGTTGTGTATGGTTTGGCAAATACGCTTGAAATGGGCTTAGGGTCAAACCTTAGACTTCTTGATCATCACACACACACGCGCACACACACACACACACACACACACACACACACACACAAATGTGTGCTTTGCATGTGTGGTTCTGAATTATTAAGTTTCTCACAAAGAGCAAAGAAAGGATTTCACTTCTCTCCCTGTGCGCTTCTAGATGGAGAGACTGTGAGACAGCTGCAGGGATAGAAAGCCAGACTGACATGGATGCTAGTGTTTGACCGCTGGAACGTAACGTGAGCCTGATTTGCATTGTGTATTTCCTCAGTCAGTCATATCGTGTTGTTGTTTTTTTTTTGGATCTCGGACCTGCCATTCAAAGGAGAGACATTGATCTCTTATTTGAGCTCAATGGGAAAAAAAAGATAAATGGAAATTTACTGAATGAAAAGAAAAGAGGGAAGTGTTCTGTCTTGCGACGAGACAGGCGTTATGTCCAACGGTCAGAGGAAGAGAGACAGAGCGGGATGTGATGACTTTAAAGGAAGATAAAGGACACACAAAAATAAATAAATAAATCAAAGGACAGGAAGAAGCAGAATCCAGATTAAAGTTTCATGAGGGGAGATTTTTCTGCAAGATATGGCAGGATATGTAGAGCGTAAGAGATGGAGAAATAGAGAACTTTGTGAAATTTTGATGCTGTGCAATTACATAGTATGACTGTCCACTGGGATCTGTAATATAAAAATGCTGTATCAGTTATGATAACCTAGAAAGTGGTGAGGAATCACCATTTGTCCTCTCATTCCACCCTACTTCTGCTTCCTCTCTTTCTCATGCACAGTAGCGGCGGCACACACACACCTACACACACCTCTCTCCCTTTTCATGTCACTTAATTTATGATAAAGGACATATTGCTATTTGTCTGAAAGCTTTTTATGACTGTGCAGACCTTGTTATGGTACCACACCATCTATTCTCTACTAGAGGTGTGTGTCTGTGTAAGTGTGTATGTGTGTGTGTGTGTGTGTGTGTGAGAGAGAGAGAAACATGGACTCATGGAGCAACACTATAATGGGTCCTCTATCCTGCAGGCGTTATTTATGCATTGGCCACTCTCTGTGAAACCCCACTCTCTATGCGTGATTCATTATCCTGAGAGACAAACAGAAGAGGTGAGAAGAGAGAAAGAGAATCCCAGAGCCAGCCTTCTCCCCCTGCTCTTCCTCCTCCTCCTACTGCTCCTCCTCCTCTGTCCTCCTCTTCTCCATCACATGGATCTCCCCTGAGCAGGCGCTGTGAGTGTGTAATGCCAGCGCAGCAGGCTTTTATTGTGATTGAGTCTGCCGCTTACAAGGAATGATGCAGGGGAGGCTGTCTCTGTCTCGCAGACAGACGTATTGCTCAATCCTCAGCTGTTTTACCTCCATCCAGGCAAACCACTACACAGAGAGAAGCCACAGTACGGTACACACAGCTGGAAATACACAATTTAAATAAAAAAAGCCTGACAAATAGGATGTGGTTTATTCATAACGTTCTCTGCTACATAGAGCAATCCATTGTATTACATTTCATTTTATTGTAATTTAATAAATAAAACACATTATTAGTAGCATAGGTAATAGCATTTGTACAATAGTGATAGCAGTGCAGAAGTAGTAGCAGTAAGATTAGTAGTAACAGTAGTAGTTACACTACAGTAGCTGTAGTAGCAATTGCAAAACAGTTGCAGTAGTAGTAATGTTGTAGTGCAGTTGTAGTAGTAATCTACAGTAGGAATGTTGTACTGTAGCTGTAGTTGTAGTCGCAGTGGTGCTGAACAGTAGAAGTAGTAGTTATAGTAGTGGTAGTAGCCATGGTGACCGTGGTGCCATAACAACGTCATTATTCACTTAAATGTGATCATGAATCAGTGTCTCCTCATGTCCTGGCGTCAGGTAGAGAGAAGCCTTCAGTGTCTGGTTATCAATCCATCCCACCTGTTCATATAGAGAACACCCACATCACTGAAAAGCCAGCCCACGTTTTCCCTGTGACTGAACTCACTGTCGCTACCTGCAGAACACAGAGCTGGATAGAAGAGCATGAGTGTTCATCACTGATGGTAGTAACATTCAGTTAGCTCCAGCTAACAGCGAAAGTCCCATTTAATTAATAAACCAAATGCTCCGTGTCTGACAAATGAAAGCCTGGCTTGCACACTGTTGACAATCTGTGCAAGTCTTAACTTTAACGTTACATTCCAGCTGTAAAGGCTGCTACTGAGCCAGCTAGTCAGTCTGAAATGCATCCTTGTTTCTCGAGTTAAGTGCTCTCTTATTACATATACTATCTAAGGTGACTTCCTTCTGGAGCATCAGCTGTGTTTCTCACTTTACACATGGATGAGTACAGGAGCAGAATACATAAAATATACATAAAACCCCATCGAATGCTCAGTCTATCTCACCAACATCTCAGAATGAGATGATTGACTGTTGTGCCCAGGAAGCTACTAGTGTCATTGTGTCTGAAACAACAAAATACTAAAGCTGTGCCATCATGGCAGACGAGGCAAAGGGATGGAAAGTCAAAGCAGTTAGCTTAAGTGTGTAGCACAAACAACTGTCATGAGTGGGTCCACCAGAGGTGTACAAGCACTGTGAAACTCCACGCTGAAGCTATCTATGTGCATTGTTATGCTCATGAGCTTAACCTGGTCAGTGCAGTTTTTGAGGCATTATCTGTCACTGGATCACCCATAGCTGTTGGTCTCAGAGCATAGCTCTCTAGATTCTCAGCAGTCAATGCACCAGTGATGTTCCATTCCCTTCAGAAGCTTTGATCTGCAAGCAAGCAGTGTGTAACACACCATGTCCCTTGCTGGAAGTTGGCATCTATATGTTTTATATCATTGTATGTCATATGATCCCACGTCAATGAGAATGACATGACAATAAAACTTAATTCATTCATGTAGTAGAAGTTAGAAGCGAAGTAGTATTAGATGTAGGAGCAATAGTTAGAGGTGATCGTTATTATCACTGCCCCTCTTGACATGAGGTCATAACAATTATAATCGCACCAAGAATACTAACACACACACGCTTGCACACACACACACACACAGAGACAAAATGAATTCTGGTCACTCGTCTCTGTTCTCAGCTCAGGGCCATCTGTCCAGGGTTAGGAGTGCTGTTAAACACCACAATGTCCTTGCTGCGTGTGCATACAACTCCTTATCCTCTGCTTTGTTTTCTCTCTGACGAGTCTGCTTCTTTTCCCCATTCATTGCTTTTATTTGTCTTGATTTCTCTTTCTCTCTATATCTCTCTCTCTCCATATATATACATTCACTCATTGCCTTTCTTTCTCTATATCTCTCTACCCTCTCACCACTCATTTGGCCATAGACTGATAGAGGCAGAGAGAAAAGAGGAAAAGTGATTGAACATTTACAACTATCCTGAAAATCTCATTGCTGAGGCCTCGTCACTGCGACAGCTTTTATTGCCTTCCACCAGGAACCTTCAGATAGGAGGGCTAACCTCATCTCTTTGGACACACACACAGAACCATAAGAATACCTTCCACACACACACACACACTCATATAATACATACTTGCATAGCCATACATACATTATGAAAGCATGTACACATCAGCATCAGTGCACATCCACTCAGAAACATGCACACACACACACACACACGCGTATACACACAAGCACCCAGAGGTCTGCCATAAATTGGATTTTATCAGTATGAAAGAGATATGGGAAGAGAGAGAGAGTGACTGACAGAAAGGTAGGACCATGTAGTAAAGTGTGTGTGTGTGTGTGTGTGTGTGTGTGTGTGTGTGTGTGTGTGTGTGTGTGTGCCTGAGCAGTGACCCTCCTGGAGGAAGAGGAGTGAGGAAATAGAAAAGACACAAGATTAAACGAAAGAGAAGGAAGGGAAGAGGAAGGCAGGGCAGTGAGATGAAAATATTATGGCAGCAGAATCCATCATGAGTAAAAACTCACCTCTGTATCCTCTCCTCTGTGTGTGTGTGTGTGTGTGTGCGCATGGTCATGTGATCGGGCATACGTCTCTGTGTTTACTCTTACCTGAGTGGCAGTGCTGTGCTTTATGGTCCCCAGCCATCAGATAGCAGTGGAAGAAGGATCCATTGGGATCGTGCGTCTGTCTGGAAATGAGCTCCCCGTGGCTGTTAGAGTGAGATTAAGATGGACTTAAAGTGCTTTACATACGCCAGCCTTCCTCTCCCACCAGCATTATCAAGGACACATTTTAATCTTAAGATGAAATACAGCAACACTGTAACTGTTCTGCTATCAGCATCCTGCATCAAACCCCATAGAGCAGGATCAGTGAAGGAAACATAAATGGTCCGAATACAGTGCTTTGGGCAGTGCTTGTAGCAGTAGTTCTAATAGTTGTAGAGTTCAGTAGACTCAGAAACACAGCCTCCGCCTTCATTTCAGTGAGACCGCTGTGTTCGGAACACACAAAGCTCTGGAAAAAAAAGACATAAGGATCTGGCCCAGCTTTAGCTACAGCACAATGACAACACTGAGGGCTACTGCAGTGTGTCATACACAAGATACTACCACTCAAACAAATGAACAAACATGAACATCTTGCATTCCTGACATACTGTATTTAAAACACGCATACACTGTGTGCTCTGTTTAAAATGCTGTCTTTGCAGAAATGGATGCAGAATGAACGAATGAAAGCATTCCTTTATGAAACACTCTGTTCCATCACCATGCAGTAGTGGAGAACCCCACACCAGCCTGAGCATAGTGCAGTGTGCAGTACATCCATCCACCAGGAAGTATCGTAGCTCAGTGATTTCCTGAGTGCAGTGTGCGGCGCGTGCATTAAACAATTTGTTTGCCGATTCTATTACCTCCAACAGCATTATGCTAGCACAGCACTTCACTGATAACAGGTGAAGTTGTTTTAAATTCATGGTACTATTACTTACCTCGGTTCATGAACACCCTCCTACTTCGGGGGAAGCATGAGTGCATATACTTATGAACTCAGCATTGTGAAGGCCTCCACTGTAATGAACTGCTGAGCAGAGCTACACGAGTATACATATTTTGTACTTCATCGAAGGTGTAAAACGTTTTGGCCTATTTATTTGACTAGCAGAAGGTAATATTAGATCTGCACAGAAGCCAACATCATTCTGTGATTACGTTTGACCCTGAGGACAGCAGACACTCCTCAGCTCGATGCAGATTGCATTACTTAAAACACAGCCTCTGGCCTCTCTTCATTGTACAGTACTTGACACAAACACCATTCCCCTTTGGCAGGCACTTTTGTTCACACTCTGACGTGCTGTGCAGAATAGTCAAGTGACTGCTGCTTAGCATGCACCATCACACAATGCATTCCATATCTGTTACTACTAAACAGATATGGGAATTAATCCAAAATGGGTTTTAGGTGCTAATGAAACACTTAAAGAGTTGTTTTTTTTGTTTTTTTGTTTTTTACCATGATACCATGTTATAATACATTATGTATAAATCAAGTTAAACATTCATTCACAGTGGATATGCCTATATAATGTGATTTCTCCTAATGAATTAACTTATTATGTGGGGGTCAAGAATGTACCCCGATTGTGTCTGATTGATTCAGCACAAAAAGAAACAAAAGTGAAGCATCTTGCAGTAGAGGACCAAGATATGGAAAGAGATGAAGTTAAGGATGAGAGTTACAATGTAGAGGAATAGAAAGGGCGATAGGAGAGGAGGGATGGTGTGCTGATCAGTGTCCTCCTCATCTCATCTGGGCTTTTTAGCATTCTGACTCTGGCATTGTGGAAGAGGTCAGGAGAGGAAGAGATGGGCAGGTAGAGGGAAATGAGGAAGGGTAGGAAGGGTGTGGCACTACAGAGTTAACGATTTTCACTAGTATCAAAGAAACTAATTGATCTAAGAGTTAATAACCTATAAAGCAGTAACAGATACATGATTTGATTGGTCCACTGTTTCTCCAACAGTGACACAGAAAGGGGAAATGGTTGAAAAAACTAATTATTAATCGACCATATAACTTACAAAACATGAGGATGTAACAGCCTCTGATATTTGGAATTTAGACCAATATATATTTTATTTCTTAGTATAATATCGTCGTATTATATAATTCTATTATATATAATTAGTATTGTGTCGTGTAATCAAATATCTTTCTGTCTCCATCTATCTGTCTAATTGTCCATCTGCCAAAAGTAGTTTCTCCCACTGAGACATTCAATCAGCTAATTTCACCAAACTGCTCCAGTCAGATTCAGTGCAGTAGCCCTATAAACCTGGCAATCACTGGTGTGTGTGTGTGTGTGTGTGTGTGTGTGTGTGTGTGTGCGTGTGTGTGTGTGTGTGAATACATACACTCATATCTGCATTGTCCAGATGGGCATAAAGGCTCACACACATGCACTGAGACATATGTGGGAGCACACACAGGTACCTTTAGGACAGATTGGGGTTTTGTTCTGTCATTCTTCTCCAGAGAGTCATTTTCTCTCCCTCCATCCATTGTGGAAGGAAGGGTTTCTCCCTGCCGTTCTCTCAGAGGTAAAGGTAATTAGGCTTGGCATGAGATGTGGGCTCCTTGGTTTTACCTTTTCTCCTCTTCTGTCCCAGTCCTCCCTTCATGTCCCCCAGTCCCAACTGTCTCTTCAAGTCCAAAAATAAATCCCTACCTACGGTAACTTCTGGTATTTCTTCTCTTTGTCCTTTTTACTTTCTCCCTGACCCCCTTTTTTTCCATCACATCCATGCGAAATGTATATCGTCACATTATGTAACATTTACTTTTATAGATTTTCAATCTATGAAACTTCACTGTAGGTGTTTGCTGTAAACATCTGGCCACTTTAACACCTCAAAAAATATCAAAAATAAGTGTGTGTTTTGCCGGACGAAAGTCTGACTTCTGTCTTTCTGTTTGTCTCTTTTATGTTCCTACCATTGTGTGTGTTGCAGAGAGATTATGCATTTGAGAATGTGGATATATGATGATGATGTACGAGGGCTTGGTTTTTCAATAGGCGAGCCCATGCGCAGTGAGACCAGCCATGTATCCGCTCATCAGTCACAATAACTGTGGAAAGCTGAAAACTGGAGTGTGTAATGTTTTTGGTGTGCGTGTGAATACACGGGTACGGAGTTGTTTATGGAGGTGTAGAATGAGAAGACAAAATGAGAAAAAGTCCCAAGAGAAGAGAAGTCTTTAAAAAGCAAAAAGACACAAACAGATAAACTATGAATTAATTTAGCTGGAAAATGGGTACAAGACTACCAGAAATTGCTCAGTGAGCAAACGCCCTGGAGTTACATTACTACATTTCCATATTACAGATGTGATCAAATCAACACTCCTGTACTCTGTGAATACACATGCAGTATGCATGGACTTCACATTTACCACTTTATTGTACATTGTAAAGAAACTGTATTCAGGTATCTACTGTGTGTTTATGTCCTCTGCTACCAGTCAAACCCACTGTGTGCCTGGTAGCAGACCAGTGGACATCATTAAGGATCTAAAGAAGGGTCAACCCACTGGACCCCCTTGTGTATTTGCAGACTTCAAACTTTACTCTTATGAAAAGCATAATCAACTTTTTGTCTTCCTGGGCCCTACAGTGTAAAGTGTAGTTTATATGTTTTTTTGTTGTTTTTTATGTGTGTGTGTGTTTATTTCCACATCAGTGTACAGCCAAAAGAATCTCCCAAACTGTCTAGATTGCTAAATTCCCAAAGCCCTGATAAACACCCACCCCGTCCCTCTGTAGCCTGCTGTGAAAAAGATTTTTGTGTCAATTAAGGATGAAAGTTGTAAGTGTTTCACAGCAGGGCAAAGCAGTGTCTGAACCGCTGCCCAACAACGGGTCTACTGGAGCATCAAATGGATGCCAGGCACACTGTTCAGATAACAGACCATCAACTAGATATCTGGCCGATGACGAGTCCTGATCCCCAGCCAGCTCGGCTCCACTGTTCATTTCAGACTAATGGAGCTCTGCGTTCACTATAGACCAGCCAGATAGGAGACTTCTGAGTGATCATGAGGCCCAATTTGTCCAGCTACAGTGTTCACTTTAGATATGTCTTCAAGAAGTGTGGGTAGAGGACTGTAAAGTGAAGCACATCCTCAGTTCACTTTTGGAGCGTTTGTGCTCTCTGAGCAGATTCTGTACTCGGTCCCTTTACAATCTTCCAGTTTCAAGCATTTCAGACATTAACAAGGTTCAGCCTACTCTAAACGAGCCCCTGGAGGAGATGAGAACCAGCCAAAATGTTCTCGTTTTGCAAAAAATATCTTTGCCCTGAAGGTGTAAATCTCAAACTGGGTCTCACAAGGATAAAGTCTGACGACATACTTCAGCAAAACACTCAGGTGTTACTCTGCTGTGTGTGTGTGTCAAGAGTTCTAGTAGTGTTGTAGTTAGTCGCTGGCGGTTGGGCACCTTTGCCTGTTCACCTCTCTGTTAGTCGCTTTTCCATTTGTCAAGTAACATTTGAGGATTATACACAGCTAGTACTCAGATTCTTGTATTTTGTGGTACAATCGATTGTTTGCTATGTCGGTGATTCCACAGTTACTTACTATGAACTGGTATATTGAAGCAAATGCCAAGAATTTAAAGGACCTACCTGTAAACTATACAGTCATCCACTTATCAGTCATCTAATTCAATCAAAAAGCCTCAAAGGAAATCCCTGAGATCTAGAGGCGTGATAAAGCAGAAGGGAAGAGGGTTGGCTGTGATATTGAACCCCACCAAAGATGCTACAGAACGTTATCCACTCAACTAGGCAAGACCAACTCACCTTTATTTCCTAATATCCTCAAACCTTCTAGAAGTAATGAGGTACTTTGAAGAGAGTGAAATGAAACGAATGCCGCAGTGAGCACGGTGTAATTCTATGCATGAGTTCCATTTTTCCGCCTTCCCGTATGTGATATGTGTTTGGGTGTGAAAGTGAGGCGTCTGATTTGACTCCTGATAAATCTTCCTCTGCTGCGGGATCAGAATGTATTACTGAGCCAGCAGCCGGGGCCAAATCCATTTTTATCTGAGTGCAATTGATGTCACTCCAACTTCTTCACAAAAGTGCCTCCGCCGAGAGACCAGATGTGAGGTTTTTCCCTCTTTGTTCTCGCAAAGGATCTATGTGCGCGTGCATGTGTGTGTGGGGGGTTTTTTGTGTGTGTGTGTGTGTGTGTATACGTGTGCGCAATTGTCAATGTGTGTGTTTATGAGGCGAAAGGTGAATCGATTTCTACGAGACGGCTTCGGGGGGGAATAGGTCTCACAACTGCCCAGAGATGTCTGTAGAGAAATAACCCTGTTATATGGCACACACACACACACACACACACACACAGACACACACACACACAGTGATGCTGTTTTGACAGTGGTTTTTGGCACAGCTTAACCTTAATCTCATAACTGTACTGAGAGCGACAGCGAATCGCGGTTTTGACAAGATGGTTGTTCTCGCCAGAATTCTTCACACGCCTTATTCCCCAAAGGCAGAACAAACGGTCACCTCTGATGGTATCATCACACAAGCCGCTGGCATCAAACAGCCCGTCCACCATTACCTCGTGTAATACCACGCACAGATGGCAGATGAAGGACATTTATCAATTCAAATGTCTTCATACTCCAAACTTTGTCACAGCTGACAGGAGCAAGATGGATCTTAAATGCTTTATGGAGCAGGTATTAGGATGTTTTTTTTCTGCCTTCTTCCACCTGTTGCATGTATTTTTCCCCTGTTTTCCTGTGCCTCCACATCACTGTATAATGGCTTTATACAGCTGTCTCATGGTTTCTTATACCCGTCTTCATGGCTTCTAATGGCTTTTTTCGAATTTTTCTCACTGATGAATTCTTATGGCTGTCTTATGCATTCATATAGCAGCTTATTGTATGTTGTGACCTTTCATGGTTTCTTATGGCTCATATGTTTGTCTCCAGATGGAATAAACACATGAAAAAATGATACTGGCAAAGATCCTGTGCTAAACTCTTTGACCTTTGCATTGCATTATATAACATAAAGACACACCAACTATCTAACTACTACCAAAATATCAGTAGAGAATGTAGGAAAGTTATATATGAATTATAATAAATAGAGTATAACTAACATGGGACTCAACTAAAGGATGAAATGAGTGGACAGACGGATACTCTTCTATCGCTCGGAGCACTATGCTGAACTTCAGTCGTTTTGTTGATGTTTTTGCATCGTCTATTACTACTGAAACAAAAAAGGATATTAACAAAGGGCCTTTTTTAAATATTGTATTTATAGTGTGCACTGTGTAGAAACAGACAGGACGCATTGTGCAAGGCCACCAGATTGCTCATTAAAAGGGCTGTTTGGATTAGAGATACATGCTCACTTCCAAGTTGCTGTTTATTCTCTAGTGCTTTTTAGTTTTAACCATCATCTAGTAGTGGATTGCACCACGCATCGTTACGTCTCATCTGTCTTGCCGGTGTGGGTTCAGCCAAGTTACAAATTATATATAATGTCATAAAAATCAACCGACCCAGCTGAATGATGTCACATTTATTTAATGATAATATTTATTGACAGGGACACTCATGTTGTCAGTTGTTTCAGGATCTGGTTCGTGTCAGCCCTCCATGTGATGATGTGCAACGTGACTGAGTGCAGTTACTTGTTTTTTAGAGGTATACGTGCGTACATGTTGGGAGGGTTGTGACCTTGGTTTGAATGCTGAATTAAATCCTTTTTTGTGGTGATGTTCACCAAGCCTTAAAATGAATATTTGTTCTCATTAGGCCGGGAGTGGTGCTTTATGGCGGTTGCAGGAGTCCTCCAGTGCTCTCTCTCTTGTTTATTTCACAACAGTAAAATAGCCCCTAGATGCACATCTGTTCAAGAGCACACATACAGTAAATAAGCTTAAAAAACAACAGACACATCCATTCTTATCCGTAAATGAGGTTTTAGCATGCAGTGACAGCTACTCCTTCCCCTGTAACCACTTCCACTCACCGTGCCGACCCACCCAGCAGTAACAGTGAGCAGAGTGCATCAACATGCGGAGCTTTAAGCCTCAGACAGCCGTCTGAGTGGCTTCTCAATCCAGACATTGGTGGGCTGTCTGTCTAATAGCCCCTTTACCCTCCCTACATGCCACCAAAGGACTGAAGTAACATCAGAGGGCTGAAAAAGCAATAACCTCCCCCCTGGCCTGGTCCAAATGATCTCCAATACTGGCTCCATAACAGACAGTAAAGCTGTAGAAAAAAAACACACAAATTTCACAAATACAAAGCTGTAAACCAACAGTGGCTATCAGGCCAGTTCCATATCAAACATCTCCTCCGTAACTCTGTTCATTAGTGGGTACAAAAGTCCGGACTCTCCATTCAAAGCCTGGATAATAAAGAACAATGATTATTATCATACACATTCATTCATACTTGTGTCTCATTTGAATCAGCAACATTTAACAGCTTCCTGTACAGTATATTGAAGTACAGTGTGAAGTTAATTATGCAATTAGGTTATCAAACTAAGGGCACCTTGCGTCTGATTTGAACCACGATCACCAGTAAATGAATAAATCTCCAGTCACTTCTGCTGTGCTTTTTGTTTTTGTTTCATCACTGTTACACTGATGTCATCGACTCTCAATTTCTCCTACAGATGTTTCACATTAAAAGCTCACCAGAAAAGGTTAGACTTATGCCCTCTGAGCCACTGAAAAGGCTCTTAATGTGTGCAGGAAGTGTTACATTTCAGTGGCAGCAGCATATTAGTATTTATTGGGAAACAGTATTTCCGTTAAAAAGCACAACAACGGTGTTACACAGATTCATGTTGCAAATTAAAACAGAAACAGATCAGTTAACAGGACAGTTAACCTCTTCACATTTTGTAATTGACCTGTATATTGCTTGGTGTCACATCAAACTATGTTTGAAAAATAAAAATGGTGAAATGGTGCAAATACCCATCACAAATATAAATCTATTTGAAAATAAATGACAGGTTGTAAATCATTGACACTTAGTAACACTTAGGTCAACACGGTGAAAGGAGCTGTGACATCACAAGAGAGAAAATGGCACACATGGGTACTGTTTAAAAAAAAGAGAGAGAGAGAGAGCCTGTTAAAAGTGAGGGAGATTGAGTAAACGAGCTCTGCAGAGAGACGGAGGATGCGAGGGGGGAGAGAGGAGAGGGGAAGCAGCATGAACGAGTGGGATTAGCCTGAAAGTGAAGGATTAGCCGGGCTGAAAGGAGTCCCGTAGCAGAGAGCAGAGAAGCCAGCATCAACAAGACAGCGAGCAGATAGCTAGAGGGGTTAAGCCAACACAACTGGATCCTGCTAACAGATAGCAGAGAGCCACCGTACACCAGCAGGGAGATACAACCACCCTCGAAATTTAGATGCACTGCAGCTGGTGGAAATGGAGTCCCTTCGTACTCTACGAGTGGCTTACAGCTGTCTGGAAACAGGAAGGTGCTGGATCAGCATGTGATGCTGTGTGCGTGTTGCCACAGCAGTTGGTGGATTGCTTACATGCAGGGTCAGATGAACTGTGTACTCACTGCATGAACAAGGAAATCAAGAAGATTAGATCTTGTGCAAGATATTTAAGAATAAGTACAAAATGCACAAAATAAGTGAAGTGCAGAAAGTGTTCTAGCTTAACAGTACGTCATCTGCTTGAAGGATCATTTCAGTGTATCTTGAGGTCATGTCTTCAGTGTTTTTGAGTGGAAACGCATCACCAGAACAATTTCAAACAGATGCACATGTGTCAACAAAGAGAAGACCGCATGCACATTTATCCTACCAATGTATTTAACATACAAGAACTACTGACCGGGGTCTCTGGAGACCCCACGAATACTGCAAGAAATAACCATCATGGCAAATATGAACTCAGTAAATAGAAAACAAATCTAAGTTTGCAAGACTTTTATTTGCATTCTATTATAGCCAATTATACATTTACATGCAACGGTTGGTTTAGCATCCAGTCACTTGAGAGATGTTTTTTTTTTGGAAGGGGGGTAACATTTACAGGGGGATATTTAATTCAGTCCTTATTGGCAGCACTGCAGAACTAATTGCAGCATGTATGCAGGGTGGAGTACTAGCATTGCTTTCATTGCAGATGTCATACCACAAAGCTGTCAAGTTAAGGATGCTGGTAGAGACGGTGTTTACTGGGGAGTTTGTAGCATATTATAACACTGCAGATAATTTAGCAGCGAGTCCACATAAAGTTAAAATGCAGTGAAGGACTGCACAATGTCTCAGTGGTATAAATGTTTTTTTTTTGGGCTCCTTGTGGTCCCTGTGGAATATGATGAATAATTTTGAAGTTCATGTTGCAGTCATTGCACCAACATAGCGCATTTAGCACCCGCCCCCTCCACACACACAAACACACCCGCACAAATGCACATGAGCAGTCACAAGAATATGCACATACATAAATGCAAAGTCACACACATGTTACCGCGTCGCGAATACATCTTTTGGGAATGCGCATTAAGTGCTGCGTATTGAATTGCACGCTGTAACGGCCACCCACTGAAGTCTGGGGCTGTGAAATTTCACAAGTTGCTCCTCTGAATGAAAACTTGAGAAGTTATTTGACAGAACTTTTCTTCAAAGACATATTTGATGGTGTTTAAGTTTGCAGATCTGAGAGGAAGAGAGCATGGGAGTGGAGGAGAAGGCGAGAAGACGGGAACAGAGAAAACACACTACGGTTCTACGGTTGTGAAGGAAATGTTTTATGCTGCGTGTCGTAATGTCTGGGAGTTGATGTGGGTATCAAACATTAAATGCACAAGCCTTATTATAATAAATGTTCTTTCCCATGAACATTTATAAATATCATATGACTTTTTCATGCTGTTTGCGTTTTTGCTGCAACAGTGTTGGATAGAGTCGGGCCTGCTGCAGGGTGATGCGACTTCTGCTCTGTCCCAGTCAAGCATTTGTGTCATAATATAATGGCTGTTAGAACTGACCTTAGTGTGGCTGGATTTAAAGCAGCTTCTCTGCCCAAGCAAACAGCCATCTCACGCTGGGCCCTCCCGGTGGGAGAAGAGTAGACTGAACAAAGCCAGCCACAACCACACTGTTCACTTGTATCTGTGCATGTGTGTGTAAGAACACACCAGAATTATAAGGTAAACAGGTGGGTGACAGTTGAAAGGAAAGCCCTGCGTGAAGTGTTGTAAGGTGTTCCACCAACAGGGCTGCAGAACAGCTTCAGTGCTCCGTGACATAGAGTTTCTGAACTTTACTGAAGGAATGAACAACATTCTCGTGAATTTGTCCCTCTGTCTGAGTAGTATCATAGGAATAGTGGGCAGTAGAAACAGTAATGGGATTAACTACTATCAATGGATCAACTTAATCAAATGCAATCACGTGGGTGCATTTTGAGCATTGGTCAGAGTGTTGCAGTTACTGTAACAACAGCAATATCAGAGATGCATGGATACAGTTATTTAAATAGACTGCACTTTCTAAATACGTTTGACTAAATACTGTGTTTACTCCTTTTAAATCATAATGACAACATATAATGCTTAAATAACCCTGATTTGAGTTTACATAGTCCAGTTTTTAATACCGTGTATTTCCCCTTTAACATCAATGACAGCCTGGAGTATTTTGTGGTAGTTGTGGATGAGGCTCTTTATTTTCTCTGATGGTGAAGCTGACCATTCTTCTTGGCAGAAGGCCTCCAGTTCCTGTAAATTCTCGGGCTGTCGAGTATGAACTGCATGCTTGAGATGTCCCCAGAGTGGCCCAATGATATTAAGGTCAAGAGACTGAGATGGCGACTCCAGAACCTTCACTTTATTCTGCTGTAGCCAATGAAGGGTCGATTTGGCTTTGTGTTTTGGATCATTATTTGATCGTGGAATATCTAAGTAAGTCCCATGTGCAGTTTCCGGGCTAATGAGTGCAAATTTTCCTCTCGTATTTTTTTGCTGCATTCATCTTGCCGTCAGTTCTGACCAAGTTACCCGATGGCCAAAACATCAGTGATCCAGCTCCATGTTTCACAGTAGGAATGGTGGAACTTTCACCACAGGCCTTGTTGACTCTTCTCCAAATGTAACGTTTATGGTTGTGGCCAAAAAGTTCAATTTTAGTCTCATCACTTCAACTATTTTGGTTCTAGCTTGTCTCTGTGCTGTTTGGCGTATTGTAAGCGTGATTTGTTTGTGGCATTGGCGTAGTAGCTTTCTGGTGACTCGACCATGCAGCCCATATGTAATGATTTCAGATGCAGAGAGACAGAAGAAATAAAGTTGCTGCTGTAAATGTTAATTAATAAATGATGTTTATATATATACTGACTGGGGTTCCTGGAGAACCCAAGTATACTGTAAAAGATAACTATTATGACAAATATGAACTCAATGTATAGTTCCATCTGTTAATACTGCACAACTATACATCGGTATAATCACTAATAAAAACAGAAAACAATTGGAACGATAGAATAAAGCACATACATCTGCAGGTACTTCAGTCAGGATTCAGGTTAAAATATTGATTGGAAGCACATTAAGATTCTCATGATACAAAGAAAACAAATCTATGGTTACCTAAACCTAAAATCTAGGTTTGTAAGACATTTTAGTATTTTATTTTAGCCAATTATACATTTACATGCAATGGTTATTACATGAAGTTTGGATGTGAGGAGCATAAACAATACTCATATCAGAGTAGTGGTAGAAATGATGTCAGAGATGGCTTAATAAAAATGACAGTGAATCAAATGTGACTGCGTTCCTCAACTGTAGAGAGGTATTACCTGTGAAAAGGTGCTGAAGTTCAAGCCTGTTCTGTTCAAGCTGAGTCCCACTGAACCACTGCTGCGTCGCCACCGGATACGACTTACAGCCTCCAACTCAACATAAATCACACAACTCAATTAATAGCACTTTGTGTTTGCTAATGATGTGTAGCCAGTCAGAATGATGAAAAACATCAGTGTAGTATGAAAATTTTCCCCGCGAGTGTTGGTCTGTTTGCTTTTATGTCAAATGTGTACACGGGTATTTTTTTATTTTTTTTTTATAGTCTCGGTTTGCATCTTGCGGCCACATCAAACCAAAGCAAATGCACGAGGTGAAAAAGGGTGTCCTGTCCGTCTGCCCTAGTGGAGCTCTTCAAGCTCTCACGATGGAGAAGAGCGTGCAGTGATGTTCAATATTTCAACACACACACACCTCGTCGGGGCTCAGGTGATGTGAGTGCAGGTGCTGTCAGAAAGCTTTCAACTCAGTGAGTGCACTGAAGGAAGGCCAGATAGAGATACAGTTCACACACTTTCTTTTTCACATGTGCACACACACACACACACACACACACACATTAGCTAGTATTATCTGTGTTCCGGTGTCAGCTGGCTCTGAGGCTCTCAGGCATAAGAAAAGTGAATAGTAGCTCAGAATCATCTAAAAGAGGCCTTAAAAAAGAATTCTAAAAAGAGCTACAGCCACATCTGTTTTAATGTGGTAACTTTAATGTGTTTTTCTATTTATTTATTTATTCTGACTTAGGAGTGGAAATAAACATCTGTCTCACTTCATTTCCTGCGTCTCTGGGAAGCCGGCTCTTTTCTTGCAGTGTAACTCACTCTCTGTTTGTCTGCCTCTTTTTCCCTCACTCCAACTCTCTAAATTAAAGAGGCTTTTAGCTCTCCAAAGAGAGAGCTGTCGGCCCAGCTGTCCACTTTAGCATTAAACAAATTGTCTGCGCACACACAGACATGCATGCACGCCCGCACAGACATCTCTCCCTCTCTGCCTTGCTTTCTATCTGGCCCCTGTTATTTGAGAAGGTCAAGTATGTGTTGCGGCAGCCTCACATATGCCGGGGGATCTGTAAATTACAGCCGTCCAGGAGGGAGCCCAGCCGCCCAATCAGACAATTAACTCTGCTTCGTAAAGGCCAGCGCAATTTCATCGTCCACACATATTCTCACACACACACACACTCACGCACATGCACGTTTGTGGCACACTACTTGATTAGATTCATTCCCAAGCCAATAAACTTAATCTTAATTCGAAACTTCGACCTGCACTCCTAAGTTTCTGTGCAGTGGTGTCGAGTTAAGTGTTTGAGTTTAGAGGTCTTTAAATGTTGAAAGGTTTATGTCAATAATAATGTTAATGACTAAATTGTCCATACGCAAGGGGGCTGGATCCCCTGAAGGACACGGCTCAAAAAAGCGGGTAATGGTGCATTCAGGTGCTCCTCAACATTGTAAAGTCAAATATTTAGAAGTTTATGGCCCAGGTGTTAACGTTCAGCACCCGGCAATGTGCAAATCTAAGAAATGTTTCACGCATGATCAACAAGTCGCAATGTGAACGGCAAATTTAAAATAAAATCTATTTTCTTAGATTAAGAACGTGTCCAGGCTCCAAGAAAGAACGAACATCAGTGTTTGTTCATGGAGTTATATGTCTGCAATTAGTCCTTGTGCACGCAATCCAAAACCTCAAAGCCGCGTCTAATCCGACGCTATTATTAGCATCAGTAGTCTGTGTGTGTTACAAGGCACCGAGACACTGATCTGGTTAATGATTGGTTAGTCAAAGATCATAATAAATATCTTGTTAAGGTTAGGGAAACGCTTCAGGCTATTCGCTTCAGGTTAGGAAACGTTTGTTGTCATGATTACATTATTAACTTATTTACTAACACGGCTACGGTATATATATCTTATATACCATATAAATCGCAAACAATGTGAAGGACAGAGCTCTCACTCCTTATTTACCATGTAAAATCTTCCTTTCACTCCGTATTTGATGAATCTATAAGATAGACAATTATAGATATCTAATAGCGTATTAGAAAACAAATAAGACTGAAAGCTACATTTAGGCTTGAGATAAAAGCACTTTCTGGATCAGCTAATTCTGTCTCAGCTCATATTAGCACAAAAGTGTGATAGGAAACACGTACACATTGTACTTCCTGTCTTTCACTAATTCCTCTACAGCTTCTCTCAGAGGTGAAAAACCAAAGAAAAAAAAGAAAAATGGGAAGCCTGTGGAGCGTGTGATCTCAAATGAGCTGCTTTTGTCTGTTTTGGAATACTGGGAGGATTGTGTGATTTTAATCGTCTGCAGAGAGATCAGATGCATCAAGCAGGTAATGGAGGAAGGGAGCAAAGGGAAATGAGACGACAGAGATAAAGACAGAAGAGACAATGTTGCGGAATGACATCGCAGGTAATTGAACAAATCTCCTATTTTTGGAGCATCTGATTACAGGGATCATATTCAATAAGGAAGCAACTGTTCACTTGCATGGGCCGACAATGGAGCAAATGAGACGCAGATGCACTGCAGAGAGTTATGCATGAAAAGGAATTAGAGTGAAGTGAAGGACTGAAAGAAAGACAAATGACAAAAATAACCACAAAATGCTAATACAGCCACTGAATGCTTCTTCAATGAGCTCCACTGGCTGAGCATGTTCTATGTTCTCCAGACCCTGCATGCATTACCATTGATTAACCTTGTGCTTCTCCAAGCACAGATTAATATTTAGTAGAAACATCGTTACATGGAACACTAATAAGAGAACTGAGGTGACGAATGAACTTGAAAGCATGAATGAATGAATGAAAGCAAAGAGGAATCAGATGAATGAATATGTTATCAACTCCATCATAGCTGTCAGTTTCTAATTGAACTACTAATGTGTGTTCGGAGCCGAGCGATTGTGTAATGTGAGAAAAGTGAGAATTAAAGTTGGATTGTGGAGTTTCCCCCCCTTTTTGTTGCTTCACCAAAAGCATTGTGTTGAATATATTTCCACCAGAGGTCACTAGAGGTCAAGAACTCCACGGGATGCCTTCAAATAAAGCGATGTGAAAAGAATAAAGGCCCGAACTGAAAGAGAGTAAACAGAAGATAAATACATGACGGATTAAAAACAAAGAACCGACAGATCAGAAAAACAAAGCGAGGGAACGAAGAAAGGAAAGAATGGAAGGAGAATTAAAGAAAAATGACACCGAATCAGTTGCAGTCCAGCCCTCGCTGCAGGAACTGCCATGATGCTCAGCTCTTATTACAGAGTGATAATGAGAGTAACTGGCGGTGGAGACAGACTGATGGATGGCCAGACAACCTCTGACAGTACAAACCTACAACACTATACATCATTAACCTCACTCTAACATCTAACTGTCATCTGTCTCACCCACATTGTCTGCCGCCTCCTTTCCATAAAACACCACTGCTGCAATACATCTGCACACATCCTCTGACGGGTGTGTAGATAAATAGCGCATATCAACACACGTATTTTCATATTATTTCTAATCCTGTGACATTGAATTCAGTGCAGGAATAGCCAGTCTCATGTCTTATGTCAAGATACTACTGTAGCGAGTAACGGTGGATGCAGAAATATTGACACTTTTGGTATCTAGCAACACCAAACCAATGAACCTGATATGTGTAGGCAAATGTTTAACGTGCAAACGGACTTTTGGTTTGGTTTTAAACAACACTGTAAAACCTGTATCCATGGCGATTGGTCAACCTAAAGCAACAGGTGTTGAGCTAACATGATCAGTTGCAGCTGAGAAGTAACGTACAATTAGCTAATGTACGACTCATATTTGTCTAGAAAACAGAGATGGCTGACAGCTATCACGGCAGGATGAGACTGACGTTAGGTTATGAACTGTAATCACTCATCATGGCAAAAACTTGGCAATTCTGACAAAAAAAACAAAAAAAAAGTAAAATGAAATCACCACTTCTGACTCTTATGTGTTACACAACTGACCTCTGAGTGTGTGTGTGTGTGTGTGTGTGTGTGTGTGTGTGTGTGGAGCCGAGGTGCTGACGTGCAAGTAGAGCCGCTGGCTGTTGTTAACAGACAGCTAATATCATGAGTGAACGGTAAAAGTAGAAGCTGCTTCGTGAGCAGATGGAAAATCAATAGCCTATTAGAGTACGGGGCAGGAGGGACATGAAGGGAGGAGGGGTCAGGCGGAGACGATGAAGGTGATTGGACTGGGGGGTGGGGGGGTCAGGTGAGGAGGAGGAGATGAGGAAAGATGATAAATTTAACTTTTGAAATCATTATTCAAATGTTTTCCTCCCCTACACATAGAATGGATTGCAGTAACAGCCCTTTAGTAACACACACACGCACACAAAACACACACACAGATGTTCATGTTCTAATTAATTTTCCTGTTATTTTTATTTAATTGCATTTTTGATGCTTTGTTAATATCTTTCATCTAACATTCATTTCAGTAAAGCACAGCAAATTGAGAGCATGACACACACACAGATATAGAGAAATAAATGAGGCCCATAATACTGATGTACACACAGACACACACACACACACACACCGTGCACTAGTTGTTTTTTTTATGATTTCTATTCATTATAGAATGCTTTCACAATGGGATTCGTCAAACATCCGTGTCAATAAAGCGCAGAGAGTCGAACCAAATCTACCAAAATGGAGCTGAAATGCAGCCTGTGTGGGAGACGGAGAGGAAATGAGAGCGAAAGCTTCAGGGGAGCAGCGATAATGAGCGGAGAGTCCGGCTTGTCTGTGTGTCCGCTAGCTGCGGTAGCCTCTAGCTGGCTATTAGTAGCTGCAGCACAACCACAAGGCTCTGTGACAGTCAATTAAACCTCTTTATCTGGGATGCCTGCGTCTCTTTTTAATCTTCCTCCTCCTCCTCCTCCTCCCTGCACTCCATTCTGCATGCCCTTTCCGTCTGGTGTCTTTATCCCCCTTTTATTTGTCCTGCTCTCAACTTCCTTCTCCCTTTGCTGCCTTCTCCTTGAACAACAAACAAGCCACATTCACAATAAAAATATATGAAATAAACGGCACCAGCTTGCCAGGCAAAATGGTGTATACACAAATAGCCTGAACAAAGTGGCTCTGTATCTGAGCGTGCGTGTGTGTGTGCGTGCGCATGTGCGTGTGTGTGTGTGTGTGTGTGTGAGAGAGATATGCCTTTGGTCTAACTGGTATCTGGGAACCGTGTCCTCTCTTAAGGCGTAGCGGTGGCTGTTTGTGAGGTCAAACTGAGGCTAAGTGTCTGATGGACTTGCTTACTGTACTCACTATAGCTGCACGGTGCTTTCAGGGTCATGACGTAAAAATGGAATCATTACCTCAGTTAAACACAGCATCTTTTTGAAAGGACTAGCTGGCTAACGTTAGTAAATGAATCATATAGCATATAAATTTTAGAATGCCAACTTAATGTTTCTACTTGATGATTACGTATTAGTTAAATAATAAGTTCTTTATTCAGTTAACTATGCATTTATTCTGTATATTACAGTAATCATGTATATGGGAGGTGAGAAATATGATGGCTTTCTGCCATGTATATATCTCAGTTCAACCAATGTTATTTCCACAAGCCGGATCAGGAGAAGGTCAGTGTTTGTGTGACATTCACAGCCCGTACGGCATCTGAGATCACAGCTGCTGCTGAAAGAAAACATTGTAATGGACAAAAATGGGTTTGTGAAGAGTTGACGTTAGAGAGTCATCATATGGTGTAAATAAGCAAACACTCTGTATTTCCACCACTGTGGCCTCATTAAGCAGTGCCATGAATGTCATATGGTGAGAGCAATTAAAGAGAGGAAAGACAGCAGTCACACACTGGCTCAACAGAGCTGTCATCTGCTGTGTGTGCGCGGTGCATTAATATTATCCACCTGTTTGTTTGTATGCTGTTGCCACATTTTGATTGGACTAAACACAGAATTAGTATTATTATTATCATTATCATCATCATTGGTTTCAGTTTTTTTTTTGTTTTTTTTTGCAGTTTTAGTGCCAGATGGTTCCGAATGTTAATTTCAGAGGCGTTTAAAGCTGGAGAGAAAAAATCCAATCATTCGATAATTATGTTTTAACATTAAGTCATGGTATGGAAATGTAGATTGAGCAGCATCAGAAATATGTCTGCATATATCAGAAGTTTCACTCATTTAGTTTTCAGTTGAATTTGTAAAGGAGCAGACAGTAGTTTCACTTCAATATCTCAGGCAGAGCGGGATGAAAAAAGTGCCGTGATAAAATGCGACAGAATACGTATGAAACACAATAGCGTTTGTGTCTTTCTCCTGTCTGCTGTCTCCTGGCTTCCTCTGCGGTGGGATGGCCGCCGTGACGCCGGCTTGTCATAACGCTTACGGTGCCGCGAGGTGATCGGTGCCTTTAGCGTCTCTGAATCAATGAGCAACGGGAGAGACAAGAGGCATGGAGATGAGGTGAAACCTTCTAAAAATGAGTTTGCGATTGTAGAAATAAGATGATGTTTTTGATAATAATAAAAAAAAAAAAAGTAGGAGAAAAAACTTGCAGAAAAAAGGTGGAGAGGACAACAAATAAAGGTGTGTGTGTGTGTGTGTGTGTGTGTGTGTGTTTCGGTCGACTTGAAGCCACTGACCTGGAAGGACTTCCACATGGCAACTCTTGGCCAGAGGCCATAAACATGTGTATGTGTGTGTGTGAGGTGTTATACTTGATCATAACATGAGCAACTGTCAACCTGAGGTCTCTTCCTCCCTGTAGTACACACACACACACACACACACACACACACATTAGAAAGGTAAAACTGCTGCTCTCTCGCTCGGTCTCTCTTCAACAGGTACACACTTATGATGTAAATGTTAAAGTAAGCAGACAGTTCCTGTATTGAAGCATTACTGCATGAGTACACACATGACATGAATGATCTCACTGCCTACTCATTCACCAAGAGGAAGACATGCCATCAATAACTTAACATTGCCTTTACTAATAATTCAAATGACACTTGAATTTAGCTTTTCACCCGTTTTGTCACGTTGCAGCTGGAGTCTACTGGACTTGTGACCAGTTTCAACGAGCTCAAGGCACGTTTTGTGCAGCCTGCAGTCCAGATGCGGCACATTTGCTAGGGCTGGGACACATTGTCTTTAGGTATGATATAAAATAGGGGGGGACTCTACAGGGGAGATTGCATTAAATCAACCTGCGTTGAGGAGATGGGAAGGCAGAGACGTGACAGTGTTTGGATGGTGATTTTTATTTTTTTTAACTGTACATATAAAAAATGTCACTTCTGTCTGTTTCTGGGGCACATTTTAGACATTATAGACCATGGTCCCTTTGCCATTCTCTCTCTCTCTCTCTCTCTCTCTCTCTCTCTCTCTCTCTCTGTAGATTATACATGTGGCGGTGATGAAAGCTCCTATCAGGTCTGATCTTCTCAGGCAGCATCATTATTAGATGAGTACAGACTCATTTTAGCTGGGAGCCTTTTCTTGTCTGTTCAAACCAATGCAACATTCATGCCTGTGTGTGTGTGTGTGTGTGTGTGTGTGCATGTGCGTGTGTGTGTGTCTATATCTGGCTATCTTCTAGTGCACTCTGTGAGCTGATGGCTCATGACACCTGCACTTGCATCACCTGAGCCCTCGAGAGGGATGTGTGTTTGTGTGTGTATGTGCATGTTTGTTGAAATATTGAACATAGCTGCTCACTTTCCTCCTGCATGAAACCTCAGAGAGCTCCTTTTTTTTTTTTTTTTTTTTTTTTTTCTTACCTGTAGTCCATTTTAGGTTGATTGTTGCTTTGGTTTAGTGTGATGGCAACCTACACTGAAGAATTGCTCTTAGCAATCCTCACTTCCTCTTTTATTGTTGTCTTTACTACTGATCCTGGAAGGATGTCGCCCATCATACACATCGCAGTAGAAAACTGTTGTGAAGACAATATATATAATGAAATGTCATTATGAATTGGATGATGACCTTTTTCAAGTGCATAAAAAGTGCATAAAAAAAAAAAAAATACAAAACACAATTAATCTGCACATTTTTTTCTATATTTAAAAGAAAGTGGTTACTCTGCATAGCAACATTTAAAGGCTGGTTCACCCAAATTGTTAAATAGTTTTCTTATTTATGTGTGGTTGTAACAAACCTGCTTCAGCACCATTTTGTTATGTCAAGCTTTATGCTGGGATGAGATTCTGCTTATTATTTTATTTTCACATGTAATATTACAGAGTAACCATTTCATCTGCATTATGTCTGATGCAATGATTTATTAATGATGCTCTCAAATGAACAGCGTGGTTTTAAAGAAACAATCTTCTTGTTAGTTTGGACCTCACTGTGCACCGTTTTCATTAAAAAAAACTGTTTCATATATACATTCAATAACCTGTAGAGTTTTCAGAGTAACAGGGAGATTGTTTCTGGAAACTGCTGTTGAAAAAATTCTAATAAATTTTAAATTAAAGTTATATTTTTCAGTGCTGTGAGCACCACAAACTGTATTCCCTTCACCTCCATTATACTGTGGTGGCAGAAATCTCAGAGACGTGTATCTCAGTAGCTTCCAGTGCATCAGCTGGACTGGAAAAGATGACCTGGGATTTCAGACAAGGACCTAATAGAAACACTGCAGTCACTTAGCAGTTTCCTCTTTTTCCTCTAACTTCCGCTGCGAGTTAAAAACAATGTATACTTTACACGTGGACGTCACCAAACGAACATCCTCCCACACACAGCGCATGAAGTTCACGCCGTTGCCTGGAGTGTGCAGGGGAGCGGGCAGCAATGTCACTGCTATTACAAATCCTGTTGTCTCTGTCTCTGGGACAACAGCAGCCACCCAATTAACCTTTTGTCTGAAGGCGCACACCCACGCAACCACACACACACACACGCACAAGCGCCCGCAACACACCACATATCAAGAGTCGTTCATTCGAAAAGCACTGCGGTTTCTTATTTGATTTTGATGTCATCTCAGGAAAGAGTTGATGTTTTAGGATGCTGGGCTAATTTGTGCAATTTGTTTCAATTTGTGGGGGTTGATCTTGTCCAGTTATTACATATGTTATATTATTGCCACTTTTTCAGATACGAATGATTAAATAACATTGTTTGCACGAAACACTGCAAATACTGAAAAGAGAATACAAACAAACATAGAAAATATATATTTACTGAATTCTTTATTTGTTTGTTTGTTGCCCCTATCAGCAGTGCCCCTATCAGAAAAATATAGATTTTTTTATGATGTGACGACGCTGTGGTTGGAGCAAAGATCATGGTTTGGGCTAAAATGATCACTTTAAGGTTAGAGGAATATGTGGCGTGGGTTACCACTTCCTTAAAGTTAGGCCACTTCAGTTGTCATGGCAACAATAATAAGAACATGGTTAAGAGTAGGGGATGATCGTAGTCCCTCGCGGTCGGAAATGAGGCTCTCCTCTCCCCTATGAGTCGACACATACTGCATATACATCATCTGAACCGCACCGCTGCTCCAGGTCATGATTACTATGGCTTCTATCAGTCAAACTTAACTATGTGTCGTTTTTTGGCTTTTGTGTCATTTTTCTTAGGAGGTCAGTCTCAAAAATACCTGTTACCTGTAATAACAAAATTATAAAGTGGGTCTTTAATGGCTCCAAAAAATGAACGTAACTAATGTACCGCCTGCTTCTGGTCTTTAATCTTCTTGATCGCTGAATATCCGTAGTGGCGGTGGTGAAATGATGCACACCCCGTGAGTCTGGATGCAGTCTGTGCTGTAGTTTGACGGCAAATCATCGTAACCAAATAATCCAAGTTATGGGTTTCATCTTTAATTTCCTTCATGTTTGTCCAGTTTATCAAGAGACCTGAAGGAAACGGAGACAAACATTCATCTATATCAAGAATAGTTCAAATACGAGATGCTGCTCCACCACCGGGACATTTCCGCACAGCCTCCATGTGTATGTAGAGTATAACATCCTCCACGACGATAACACTTCATTCATTTTTCATTAAGGTTATTATTTATCATGGCTGTGGTATTTTTCCATCTGTGGCTTCTGTGGTCGTTCCCCCTTGTTGAGGTAAGTTTGCTGTCAGCCAGTGTCACATCTGCCCCTCTCTCTCTCTCTCTCTGTAAAAGGGATTATGTCCATCAACGGGATTGTTTTTGCATCAGATCAGCAGTACAGCTAACAGTGTCTGTAATCTGCCGTGTGCGTGTATGTCTGTGAAAATTTGTGGGTTTTTTTTGGTACATCATAGTTTGTGCTTAATAAACAGGCTAATCCAGTGTAAATGTGTGTTGGGGTGTCAGTGGGTGACTGCGCTCCTCACTGACTCACAGGGACTGTCGTCAAATCATACGTAACATTACTACTGAAACAAGCAAACATTAAAAGAAAAAGGTTAATGCAATATTTTCATTACAGTTTGACTTTGTTAGAATTATTTTACTTGTACACAATGTCGTTTATTTTTAACCCTCTAAGTGATTTATCTCATTCTGACTCATTTCTGAGTCTGATTCAAATGGAACCACTGAAAAACAGAAAATAATAATGTACCTTAGAACGAGGCACGTTCAGAAAGTTGATTTGTATTG